>CM052541.1:45439175-45452265 GCA_028533065.1 Trachops cirrhosus | reverse complement strand
GGTGAAGGATTAACTCTGATGGTCATCTTGGTCTTTTTCTTTTGTTGTCAGTTAATCCCATATAGTGCCTGTTTTAAATCTTTTTGTTTGACAGAAGACCCCTTTGAGAATCTGATGAAAACAATAGCTCTCTTCCCAGGGGGAAAATTACATATGGATAAAATTTGCATTCCATTTTTTTTTTATCCTCAAGAACCTTAGGGCTCAGAGCATGATGCCTAGACCAACAGAATGGACTGAGAAAGGCAGGCTCTGGGTCCCAAACCAAGTCTTCTACATCAGAATCTGCATTTTAACAACATCCCCTGTGATTTACATGCACATTACAGCTTGAGAAGCACTGCTCTGGAAGTCAGTGGAACCCAACTCTATCATGATTAGTTGGATGTGGATACATTGGTTAGGATGTAGGTTCAGCTACAAATAAAAGAAAACCCTACCAAAAGTTGCTTAAACAGAAGAGGAGGCTTATTTTTCTTGTGCAACCTAAAATCTAGCGATAAATCTGTTCAGAGCTGGTGTAGTTGCCTCACTCTCCATCTATATTTCCACTCAGCCATCTTTAGTGTGTGGCTGTTGTCCCCATGGCTTTCAGATGGGTCCTAGACCTCCTTTCCATTCTAAGCAAAGGGCAAAAGATGGTCATAATAGGAGCTATACACCGAATACTAAAGATTTTGTTGATCTGTAAAATGTTTCTGTGTATTATGTGTCATTGAGTCAACTCTGACTCCTGGTGACTCTGCGAATGAGTGACGTCCACCGTGTCCTGCCCTCGACAGTCCCGCTCACCTCCTGTGCACTCACCCTATGGCTTCTTTAATGGAGCCAGTCCGTCTCCTACTTGCTCTTCCTCTTTTCCCACTGCCTTCCATTTCCCAGCGCTATCATCCTTTCCTAAGAACCCTGCCTTCTCATGACGTGCCCAGAGTAGGGTAGCTTCGGTTTTGTCATTTTTGTCTCCAGCAGTGTTTCAGGCTTAATGTGCTCTAGCACACACTTGTTCATCTTTCTGGTGGCCCAGGGTATCCGTAGGGCTCTCCAATGCCGTATTTCAGATGATTTACTTTTTTTCTATCAGTCTTTTTCACTGCCCAACTCTCACATCCACACATAGTAATTGGAAATACAAGGGTTTCTCCAACTCCCTGCAAAACCACTCTGATGCGGACTGCATAGAATGCAAAGCTATGAGATTTTGATTCATCTTTTAGATATATTTCAGCTTTTAGAGAATTTATAGATATGTTGGGAAAAAAGATACAGCCAATATTTAATCCCCATCAGTAACCCATTTAAAGCACCTATAACAAATATTTACCAAGATATCTTTTCAAATCTAAGTTGTCAACACCAAGTTTGTGTAGCCCATGTAAGTCTATGGTATCAATGCTTATTTCAGTGGTGTGTGGGCAGCTGGATGACAGTTTTTGAGAACTATACTATTTTGCTTTTATAAAAACCACTTCTTATATTGGCTTAGTGTATTCATTTCCACAAGTCAGTCTATGCTCATCAGGATTATTAATACTCCTCACCACGGTTTTGGGAAGCAGCCCCTCTGACAACAAGGGCTGCCATCTTACATGCTATTCAGACTTTCGGGCTTGATCCGTCCTGTTTCTAAGACGTCTGTGGTGTTATTGACATGTTAATTATTACAGCAAATGACAAAATGTGCAAAATGGTACCCCCCTTCTTAATGACATAAATAAATGAAGCAATTAATTTTACACAATAAAAACAAGCAATACAATAACTTACAAATTTGGAGTTTCTTCATTATTACATCAAATTGCAAAATGGAAACATGTAATTTCAAAAGGCTCATAAGTAAAAATGGAAACACAGCTGATGCCGCGTCAGCTTGTGGGCTGCAAAATAACGTGGGGCTTGCACAGTGTGGAGCAGCCGACATCTTTTAGATACATCGGGCCACGTATGATTCAGAAACTATAAATCTTCCTAGAACTGAGACATCCCAATGATCCAAGCCATTTGCACACTGTAATAAAAAAAACAAAACAACAATTTTCCCTACGTATTTTCCTTCATGTACTTGTTTGGAATTCCAGTGGCCACTTTGCTTAGGATCCTCATCTCCATTTATCTGAAGTTGCAGGAGCTGGAAGCCTATGATTGATCTTGTAACTTCAATATCTGCAGAAAGATAAGGAGGAAAGCAAATTTCTTGGGAGAGCTGACAACAGTTTTTAAAATGAAATGTGTATACACCAAGCCTGACACCCTATATTGCCCACCATCTTTGAAACCGTCAGTTACAGGGCTGACATTTGGTTCTGTGTGTTTGTTTTGGCGAGTGAGGAAGTAACACATATTTTCTTTGACATCCTGTGCAATTTTGCAAGTATTCAGGGCACACTTCCTCCTTTGCATGGAGAATGTATTTGCACAGTTGTCAGAATGACGGACAGTGGAGCGAGTGACAAGATGAAGCGCTGATCTTTGCTTGTTATTACATACAATAGCCTGGTAGGAATCGTGTGATGTGTTGGTGAGACAAACTGTGTCCCATTCTGGAACATATTAAGTTTGTCTCCAGGACACACATGACTTCGCTAGGGTGTGGAACCTCATTCATAATAGATGCTAATCTTTTCAGGGCTGACTGATTACAGCACTTCCTGCCCTTCACGGAATTAGAGCTGGGTTTTATCAAAGGACTCAAACTGCCTGCTAATTAGACTAATTCCCTTCATCATGAATTATTTATTTCCATTGGTAACCGATCACTGTGACATTAATGGGTTCTGCTCAACTTGGTTTCATACTAATACACGCTAGGAGTTAAATGTTTAAAAATTCCTGATACTTCACTCCAGGTCAAGTGTATCTTTGGCTAATATTTGACAAATTTGATGAAGCTTCGATGGTTATGTTTTAGTTACAATAAAATGAGACCAAGTTTCAGATTTGGTTTAGATTGTAAAACAAACCCATTTCTCTCTGCTCTGGTGTCTCCTGACTTAGGCAGAATAGGTCATCTTGCTGTCTGTTGGTCATGCTATCTGTGTTGTATAGTATTTCTGTCAAGGTCAAACCATCACGTGCTGGTGATCCTCTGTAGGATGATTGTATCTCAGGGTTGAGCTAGACAGAATGTCAGTTAGTAAAATTGAAGTGATGCTTAATTCAGTTATTGACATCTGCCGATGGAAGCCAGAGTGCAGTATCTTGTTTAGCCATTTGTAAAACACAGACTGCATATTTGAAAAATAAAACTTACAGATCTAGCCCAATGGTGCACTTATGTGCTAACCTCTGAAGGTGTACAGATCAGTGTGTCTCAAAGTGCAATCGGGCTCTACCTGCGTCCTGGAAGTGCTTGTGAAAGTGCAGACTCCTGGGCCACATGCAAGGCCTGTGAGTTAGAATCTCTGAGAATGGGATCCCAGAGTTTGCCCTTCTAACAAGCACCACAGGGGATTCTTAAGTAGTGTGAAGATAATTGGCATCTGTTATCCTGGAAAAACTCTATAAATAATCAATATTTTATCAGAAATACTGAATCATCTCATCCACTGTGGGGGGAACACGGCCATCCAAGGTTGGTACTGCTTTTGGAACTGACTTCCACAGCAGCAGTCTCATCACCACACATAAAATGAACATCGTCGCTGTTGACAGATAAGGCAGGTCAGCAGTTAGGTCTGTGAATGAGGGAAGCAGACGTCACACCTTCACTTTAGGACACGTGTGAAGAAGGTGTGAAAGTAAGGGCATCAGCAGCCCCCGTCTGATGGGCAGGCTTTCTGCAGGGGACACCCACAAAGGCATGTAATTGTGCTAGGCAGTGTGGCTATGAACAACTATTGAATTTTGGAAAGTGGTAAAAGAGAAAGTAAAAGGGCGGCCATATAATGAGTGGTAACGGGAGATGAGGTGACAAACACTGAACAAAGGCACTGTGCAGTCCCCAGTGCAGTGAGGCAAAACCACAAGTAAGTTCTGTTAAAAGCATCTACAGTTCCAAACCAAAGGATGGTTTTCACGGGTCCCACATATCAAAGACATGTGGTCTCACATCGCATGTACCTATGTGAGCAGAAAGCAATGTTTTCAGCAAAGTCAGGGTTACATATAAAAAATAATATATTATGCACACTCATTAACTCCCTGTAAATTCTATCACACTTTTAATTGGAAGCATAAGTAATTTCTTCTTTCAGATTTTCTTTAACAAGTGGTACTATTACATAATAGCATTTTAATCCTCACATATGAGATCTATGCAACTGAGGAAGTGAGACGAAGTGGATTTGACCTTCAGCTGCATGGCGTACTGTCGTCAGGAGTGCGGTTGCACCATAAACAGGCATTTCTGACGTGCTTGCCAGGGTCTAGGGTCTTGTGTTTGGTGAAACTAGCCTTACAGAAATATGCATGGAGAGACTGTGGCTTCACGAAGAGTTTACAGATATTTCCTGAACTATTTATGTGTGGCTCATTCTACCTAAAACCACAGGTGATACTTTTCTACTTCAGAAAAAAACTTCTTAAGTTTTTCAAAATGTAATCTAAGGAAGACTAAGGTATAAAGATATTAATAAATACTCTGCAAGAAGAATGCAAGGTCAAGTAAATTTAGGAAATGTAAAACTTTAACATTTAAAAAAATGCCTTGAACTTCTGTTTCTTTCCAGATGGAGGAACCAGGACTAGATCTACTTTCCCACCAAATCTGTGAAACAGCTATTCTTTGACATGGGACAGAGGCAGCGTAGGGCTATAATTCTTGAAAGATGAGAATCAAATACAATAGACTCCACTTTCACTCCAATTTCCACTTGGAGGTGATTTCCAGACCACAGTGCAGGGAAGGGAACCCCATGCAGAGCACACGGGCTTGCTGAATGGAGGAAAAGGAGGTCAGGGATGCTGAGGAGGTTGGAAGTTGCAGGCCATCATTCCAAAGAAAAGGGCGCTATGTAGAAAGAGAGCTGCATAAATCTTCATGGAGGACCCCTTGAGTCTTTGCTGATACAGGGTTATGCAATCATGCTGTAAAATTCCACGAGGCAAGGGAAAAATATAAGCAGGAACATGGAATTCACAAGGGCAGGGATATGTTTAAACTCCAAGCCACCTGAGTGGAGAACCCTCATTTTTCACCCAGGACATTCAGTGAAGATCACAGGGGGTCATGCCTTAACAGTAAGGCTGAACGTCCCCTGGGATAAGACTACACAAGATGTGTGACAGAAAAGCTAAGAAAACTGGTCTAAAAGGGATCAAACTAAAAAGCCAGTAATTGCTTGCCAAAACAAAGCCTGATGCTCTTTAAAAGAAAACAAAAATCCAGACATTCAACCACATAATATTCACAATGTCCATAATCCAACTTTAAAAATCATCAGACATGCCACAAAGCAGGAAATGTAAGCCATAACCAGAAGAAAAATCAGTCAATAGATAACAGGCTAGTTCTTCAAATAGAATTCTCAAAAAGAGTGTTAAAACAGCTATTATATATATATGTTCAAGCAGTTAAGAAAAGTATGGATATAATGAGAAGAAAAATAAAAGGTAAAAAGAGCCAAATGAAACTTCTAGAAATTAAAAAATATAATGTATGAATGGAAAATTTTAGTGGAATTAACAGAAGATTAGGCACTGAAGGAGAAGAGATCAGTGAACTTGAAGACACAGGAAGAGAATCTATACAAAATGAAATATAGAGAGAAAAATCATGGAAAGCAAACAGAGCAGCAGTGACTTATGGGATAATATTAAGCAGTTTACCATACATGTAATTAGAGTCCTAAAAGAAGAGAGAAAAGAAGGGAACAATAATTCATTTGAATAAGTAACCACTTAAAAGTCAAATTTGATTAAAATTATGCACTCTTAGGTAAAAGAAGCTCTCTCTCTCTGTCTGTCTCAAGAAAGCCTGGAAGTTTGGTGAATAAACTTTATGCGCAGTGGTGTTCAAATGAACCGCTGGCTGCCTAACACTTCCCTCACTTCTTACTGCAAGGAATTCTTATCAGCATCAAGGTCCTGTGGTCTTTTTTCCAACAGCAGAGGGCTAAAGCGCAGGCATGAAATAAACACTCCTTCAGGGACATCAGGACCAGTGAATCAGGACAAGCTACTGGAAGCCAGACTATGAGCAGAGGTGATGTCTGAAGTCATTTGCTGTTCTTCTTGTGCTTTTCACTAACTTTCATGGAATTCTGTTTTATTTTTTTCAGAGAACTCAGGACATCTTGTGAAAGCAGTTGCTATATTTCAGTTCATCTCCATACACAGGAATAGAAGGAAAGTGAGAGGAGTTTGGGGAATCCTGGAGGAAAAGGACATGGATTAGTGTATAACAACAGAAAGTTATATAATTTGGGATGCAGCTGTGGTATGGAAGTAAGAGTAGCTTCAGAAGTAGTCAGACCCAGCTCTGCTTCTTACTTTCTGTGAGATATTTGGCAATTTTTTCATATCCCTGAGCACTGATTTCCTTATTTATAAACCAGGGATAAAAATATAAACCTCGTACACATATCATACACACAATGGACACTGCACACACACGTTTATCTGTATAATTTCCTCCTGTTTACTTAATGAAATAATATATGTACAATGCCTAGGACACAGTAAGTGCACAATAAACAGGGCTGGCATCATTGTTTTCAAAGCCACAGGAACATTTTAAAATAATGAATTCCTGATCTGTGAGCATAGATGCCTTCTATATAAGGTTGGGGGGGGGGCGGGCTCTTTAAAAGCTTCCATTTAGGGTAGAGGTAGGGAGGAAAATAACATATTACAGAACTCTCTTTAAGAAAAACTACAAGATACTTCATTGTTTTCACAGGCAAGCTAATTACACCTGAATCTTCTGAGTGGCATAAGAAACTTCTTTTAAGTATTCTTTTTTTTCAGTGGTTCTAACAGAAAGCCCATTTTCCTTTAAAAGCAGTTGCTCCCCTACTCCTTTGTAACGGTGTCCCCTGAAGATAAATGCATCGTTTAGAACTCTCTATACATTTTGTAGCCTGAACATGCTTTCTAAATATAGTAGCCAGATGATTACTTAATTTAGCTAGAAATGGCAGATTGTTGTCAAAGAATCCCTGCTGAGTTCCAATGCCTTGAAATGCAGCTTTTTTAAAAAAGCAAATCATATCTGAAGACATGACTAACAATGCCATTTGCTTCATATAGTGACATAATATTTAGCTCTGTCACTGGAGTGTAATTGCCTTATTTTTACACTGTTAGTACTCTATTGATAAATACAGATTACCTGGAACTAGTCAGTCCTGCTGCAGGGGACAAAGCAATGGCAAAGAGTGGATGGAGCTTTTAGTTTTCTGACACTTGGTTACTTTAATAATGTATATTTAGTTCACATATAGGACCCATTCATATAGCATCATTTCACTGACCCACAACTTAATATGAGATAAAGAAACAGAAGCGATTGGTTTCATACAACCAGAGATATGAAGGGACATGCAAATATAACTCTTGTTGCTCTTTTGCTACATGGTCATAGTGTGTGGAGTGAGTGGAAGGCATTAGAATTTGCATGCCCCTACCTTGTCTTACAACCAGGAAAAGTATGTGCTGCCATTTATCTCCTTCCTCTTGGATTAGCCATTGTTTTTGACAAGTTTGTGCATCATGCCTCAAGAGTATGGGAATATAGTAGAGAGGAGAGAGCCCAACTTCAAGTGTTCAAACATAAAGGGAATTTATCGGCTGCTTGGACTGACTAGTCCAGGTGCTCAGACAATCAAATCCATCTGTGTTTCTCTCCATCTCTCAGGTGTGCTCTCCTTGTAGGTGGTTCTTCCACATGGAAACAAGATGCCCATGGGTAGCACTCTTACAGTTTGAGGTCCTGATGTTTAAATAGACGTTGTAAATGGCCTGATTGGACCACAGCAGATAATTATATAGCTATGTGCCCTGACCAGAGAGCATTTGATTTGTCCCTTAGAACTACATTCACTAAACAGTGCTGTGAGGTTATACCATCAGCTATGTTGACATGTTCTCCAAAATTTGTTCCTAGAGGCTCTCTGTAGCACAGGGTCCCTTCCACAGATTACTGTTAGAGAAAATGTTCTCAGGAAAACTGTTCTTTCCTGTGCAACTAGTTTTACTTGTTACCTTTCTTTTCTTTCTTTAAAACAATCTGTTGGACTTTGTGAATCTGTTAGAGGCATGTTTCCTTCTTTGCTTTGGCTAATTTAACAAGTCAGAGGCAAATTTGTGGTCTACAGATAGCAACTATGTAGGTATTACGAGACCATTTTATATGCTTTATATTTATTTTTTTCTCATCTTTACTTTTATATTGCTTGATTTTCATCTAATTGCTTAATCCTATCAATCCTATGTATTTTTTAAAGCCACCTCATTTTTGGAGGTAAGGTATAAATAGGTAAATTTATTTTTGAATCATATACCCAACACCCATTTAAAAGATTTAAAAATACTTTGTGTTCACAGACTGACCCTGTAGAAATGTTTTCTTGGATCCCTCCCTGGTTCTTCTTATAGAAGCCTTAGTGGTAAGGCTAAGGTACTCTGTATCACGAATTGTTCTATCCAGATGATCTGTAAATACTCACTCAGTGCCTCTAGGAAGCAGAAGAGCAAATGCAAGGAGATGAGTGGTGATGTAAAAAGTTGTCCTCTTTCTGGCCAAACCCTGGTGTGACCAAGACTTTTCTTTGGCAGTGGCCAGATTTCATAGTTAGGCCCAATGGTTCTGGAGAAACTAAGGTGTTCCTGGGCTGACTCTCCACCCCTTCAGATGGTTGGGGGCATTGTTCAGCAAATACCAAGGGATCTTGGAGATTGCATATTTACCTAAAGCTAAAATCCCAACCAAAAATCTTGTGCATAGGTTCCTGGAAGTGTTTTAAGGTCCCCAGTAATTAGGGCCATTTAGGGGTGGCCCCAACACTTCAGTCTTACTATTGGAGATGAAATCAAGGGATTTGCATGAAAAGTAGCTAAACATCGATGGGATGACACTACTTTTGTGTTGGTCACTTTAACAGTTAGGTTTTAGTTGTACATAAGAGAAACCTAACTCAAATTGTCTTGAATAATCAAAAGGAATTTATTGGCAGAAAATCCAGAGGTAGGGAGAGCTTTATGCAAGAATTAATCCAGAAGCTCAACAATGTTACCAGTGTCATCCAGTCAATTTTCTTCTCTCTGCTCGGCCTTGCACTGCGTTGGCTTCTTTTCCAGGTTGGTTCTCCTCATTGCTGCAGAATGCTTGGCAGCAACAACTGGAGTTAGATGGGTTTTAATTCTTATCTGTAGGAGAAAGCATTAGCTTTCTCTTCCCTATCAGAGCTTCCTTCTGCTTAGACCAACTTGTGTCAAGTTCTCCCCTCTGAACCAATCAGAGGAGACAAGAGATTAAAGCTAATCAGTCCCAGCTGGAGAAGGGTCAGGGACACCCGAATCACATAACTAGGAATTTGGGAGTTACATACCAGTCTTAGTATGAGGAAGGGAAGAAAGGAAGAAGTGAATGCTTGGAGAGTGGGGGGTAGTGAGGGAAAACACAAAGCTCACTAGCATCACTAGAGTCTTAGGGTAACACTTTAGTTTGTTCACAGATCTGTGCTGACCCTCTAGTGCCTGGCTATAGAAAGTTGCTGTGGTTCCTACTGGAACAATTAACTGCGTCATTGCTATTTTTAGCTTCCTGCATGACATTATGTGGGAAGACAACCTATAGTTTAGGGGAGGTCTAAACATTATTAAGGGAAACGGAAAACAGATCTGTCTCACTCATATAAAATACCTTCATCTTCTCAGTGAACAGCCACAAGTTAGTCTAGAGAATCTCTGGTCATCAGGTGGGAACCCAGCTAAGATGGAGAAGTGGAGGAAAGCTGTCACCTTGTGTTAAGTTCAGACCAATGGAAGAGATGCATGAAAGACCCTAAAAATAGCAATGAACGTGCTGCCTGGCAGGACCTACTAAAGAGCTTTGGTTCAGGGGATAGAATTCAAGGGCCCTCCACCAGCTTATGACTCAGTAGGTTCAAGATAGCTTATTAGACTTGGCTTTAAGCTGCAGGTCCCCACAGCCTGGAAGTTTCTGTTGATGCAAACAATAGAGCAAATTGTAAGAGAGTCTGTAAAATAAACCCTGTCTCCCTCTATTTCCGCCTGATCACAAAGATCCTGACTGACCTCCACTTTGTCCCAGGTACAGAGCCTGGCTTTTTAATCTAAGGACTAAGAAATCCTGAGATTTTGCAAAATTGCTTCTACTGAATCTCTCTTCTTAGGGTCTTTCTTGTTTATTAAAGGCTTTGCAAATTACATCTCAGTCTCTTTCTTTGACTAATAGTTTGCATGAATAATAAAATCTCCCAGGAGTAAACAAGCTCATATTTTTGCCAGTTATAAACTTTATTGCTATTATAAAATCAATATTTTGTAATCAGAACTCTTGGTGGATCTTACTGATGGCAGTGGGGGCTGCCAACAAAGTACCATGAACTTTTCTCCTTTCTGGTATGATTTTCTTTTCACACAAATATTAGTGTGATTTTAGATATGTGATAATCACTCCTCATCATATCGCAGGAGTTAGGCAAGCAGTGGTGCAAATGTGATATGCTAACTGGTGCCTATACTCACGGATGAAAGGTCCTCCCAACACAGACCACAGACTTGGCTGAAACATGGCCATCTCAGCAGGATAAAGAATTTGATTCAAAGAAGCTTAGAACCAGGTAATCTCTGGCTATTCAGATACTTGGCCATTCTTCTGACCCTCAGCATCATCCGGATTGGAAATGCCCAGTACTACCATATCTGTTTCCTCATTTGCCTTAGGCTGACTCTCTTGTAAATCTTTGATCTGTTCTATAGTGCAAGCATTCTCAAATAGGTCTGAGTATCAGAATTACCCGGTATTTCATTGTTTTTAGTGATTCAAAAATAACTAAATTTAAAACATGTAAATTAAAATTTCAAATAGTACAGAACAAAATGAAAAGATAGGTTTCTTTTCTTACCTAGTCTTATCTCCTACTCATTTTTTAAACCATTTCTGTTTTTTATTGTTCTTCTGGTGATGACCTCCACAATATTCAATATTCAATGACATGCTTATACATTTATTCATGGCACTCTTCAGAATATTTAACAATTTGTAGGGCATATCCACTAACCCATCAGAGCTGCCACCTGTCCGTGAGGCTGGAGCCCTTCCCTAGAAACCCCTACTACATCAAGCATTAACTTTTATTTGCAGGATTATGAGGAGACATGGAAGGATATATTAATGTCCTGTGGCTGCCATAACAAATTGCACAAACTTGATGGCTTAACACAACAGAAATGTATTGTTTCACAGCTCTGGAGGCCAGAAGTCTGAAACCAAGGTGTCTGCAAGGCCTCACCCCCTCTGAAAGCTCTAGAGGAGGACCCTCCCTCGCCCTTTTTACCTTTTGGTGGCTCTAGGCATTCCTTGGCTCATGGCTGCATAACTCCAATCTCTGCTGCTGTCTTTATGTGTGTGACACTCTGTGTCTGACACTTGTCATTGGATTTAGGCCCCCTCTGGATAATCCAGGATGATATCATCTCAAGATCCTTCATTTAATTACATCTGCAAAAACCCCTTTCCCAAATAAGGTCACAGGTTCTGGGGGTTAGCGTGCAGCTGATCTTTTGGGGCCACCATTCAACATACTCTAAGGGGGAAGAGTGGGTTGTGGATGTGGCTGTTTAACAGTTAGCACTGAAGTATTTTACTATTTCAACACATTTGTCTATATTGTCTAACATAAGTCTTGCTGTTAATTCTTGATTTATTCATTTTAAATAGTATCTATTGATCTGTGACAGATTTTCAGGTCCATACAGATATACTGAACCACCTGCATTTAAAATTTTCCCAGATGAAGCCATCTCATTGACCACTGCTTTGGAAACTACTGCTTTCCAGTTGTGATTCTCAAGTCTGGGGCAGAAGGACCATAATCTCCCAAACTTCTCCTTCAGCGTCCTGGGGGCTCTTGGGCAGGTGCGTGGTGGCTCCTGGTGACGTGCACCAGTTCTCTGCAGACTATCCCATTGTTGGAGTTGGGGGCTTGAAGGTGCCTAGAGACCAAAGTGGTTCCAGAGAGAAACAGATGCAAGTTCCAACTCCCCCTGCCAGACTCCCGTCTGTCCTCACCTCTCCCCGACTTCACGTCCATTGTTCCGTTCTGAATGCTGGCCCTGCCGACTTCAGGTCCACGTCAGACACAGGGACACCAGGCTTAAGTAACTGCTTAACGTGCTCCAGTGATCCAGCCAGGTCTAATCCCTAAAAGAGTCCTTATACCTCTGATAGTGGTTCCACTTCTCTGATCAATCCTACTAAAGCAGAATTTGGATGTTCTTTTATTATTCTGTTCTTTTACGGAAATTCATTTCAAAGAGTTAACTTCCCTACCAAATCTGAACTAAAACCAGAGGTATGTGGATTAAATAGTGATTGTTATCTTGTCTTGCAAGGACTGCTTGTCACACACTATGATCACCTTGGTGTCACCATGACCTCTCCAGTCTCATGGCTCTTCCTGTCCATCCTGATGTCTAGACTCTGAACCACTTTTCCCTTTCTGTCCATTTCTGGCCTTCACTTCTCTGCCCATGCAGGCCAGTGCCCAGCTCTAGGCATGGCCGGCTGTTAGTTACCTGTGCTCCCACTTCCTTCACAAACTTCTTGATGGGGCAGCTAGCACCGTCTGTCTCAGCTTTCTCTTTCCTGACATTCTTTTGGCCCACAGCCATCTCTCTTGCACTGTGGAATGTCACAGAGATTTCCTAAGCCTAAAACCCAGTAGGTCTTTGCTTCACAGCGAATCCTCCCTGGCCTGTTCATAGAACATACCATGGTTGCCCTGCCTCTACTAAAAAACACTTGTTTCCCTTCTTTTTGTGATGCTGTCACCTTCTCTCATGTCTGCAACTGTTCCTGCTCCGAATCATTCACAGGTTTTCTTGTCACTGCAGGCGATCAGGGCACCGTTCCAAAGGTGGGAGCCTTGTGGTGTGGTTATCTGTGTGCTCCCCTGCTAGTTTGCTT
>CM052541.1:45394684-45428671 GCA_028533065.1 Trachops cirrhosus | reverse complement strand
TGGGCTGGAAAGGGAATAAAGGATAGAAACTGTACTGAATAAACTAAAATAAAAATTTAAAAAAAAAAATAAATAAAAAAAATAAATAAATAAATCATAGGAATGCCAGAAGGAGAAGAAGAAGAGCAAGAAATTGAAAACTTACTTGAAAAATAATGAAAGAAAACTTCCCATATTAAAATGCCAAAGGTTAGAGATAAAGAATCTCAAAAGTATCAAGAGAAAAGCAGAGAGTTACCTACAAAGGGGTTCCCATAAGACTGTCAGTTGATTCCTCAAAAGATGTTTTGCAGGCTAGAAGGGACTGGCAAGAAGTATTCAAAGTCATGAAAAGCATGTTAATAAGGACCTACATCCAAGATTACTCTATCCAGCAAAGCTATTATTTACAATGTAAAGGCAGATAAAGTGCTTCCCAGACAAGGTAAAACTAAAAGAGTTCATCATCACCAAGCCATTATTATATGAAATGTTAAAGGCATTTATATAAGAAAAAGAAGGTCAAAAGTATGAACATTAAAGTGGCAACAAATTCACAACCATCAACAATTGAATCTAAAAAACAGATGAAGCAAACAAGCAGAACAGGAACAGAATCATAGATATGGAGATCATTTGGAGGGTTATCAGCAGGGAGAGGGAAGGGGAAAATGGGGGAAAAGGTACTGGGATTAAGAAGTACAAATTGGTAGGTACAAAACAGACAGGGGAATGTTAAAAACAGTATAGGAAACGGAGAAGCCAAATAACTTCCATGCATGCCCCATGGAAATGAATTAAGGGGCGGGGGGGTTGCTGGAGGGAATGGGCGTACCAGGTGGAGGGGGCAAAGGGAGAAAATTGGGACAACTGTAATAGCATAGTCAATAAAATATACTTTAAAAAAGTACTTAATGTTAATAAGGTCATAAGGGTGGGGCCCTGATACCATAGGATTAGTATCCTCATAAAAGAGACACCAGAGAGCAGACTTGTCCCCCGCTTCCTCTGTGCATGCACTAGGAAGAGATCATATGAGCACTCAAGAGAGATGGCAGCTATCTGCAACCCCAGGGAGAGCTGTCGCCAGACACCAAGCCTGCTAGCACCATGATCTTGGACTTCTAGTCTCCAGAATGGTGAAAAAAAAATACAGTTCTGTTATTTAAGCCACAAAATCTATGGTATTTTATTATGGCAACCTGGCCAGATGAATATGCTATCTTCTCTTGCTTAATTGATAAGTTGGCAAATATAGAATTCTAGTTTGAATATCATTGTCTCTCTGAATTTAGAAGATGGGAGCATTTGATTCCCACATCTGTGTATGTGACTTGTTTTTTTCTGTTTGGAAGCTTTTAAGGGCATCTTTGAATCTCTGGTCCTCTGACATTCTATAACAGTGTGGCTCTGGCACTTGTGCTTTTCATTTATTCATCATGCTGTACTTGGTAGTTCTTTTTGATCTGGAGACTATTGAGTTTAAGTTCTGGAAATTTTTCACATATCATTTCTTTGACAATTTTGTTGTCTCCATTTTCTTTGCTCCCTGTTTCTGGGAACTTTATTTATCACATGTAGGAATTTAGAGATTGATTTTCTAATTTTATTTTTGAAAATCATTCCTCTGCTATCTTCTACATCTGTATTTTTATACAAGGTTCTGGGAGCTGTTAATTTTATAAAAAAGGCTTCTACTAAATTTCTAAATTCCATGTACTATATTTTTAATTTCTAAAAGATCTTTCATGTCCTCTGACTTTTTCTTTCTCATAGTATCTTGGATTTGTTTTATAAGTGCATTGTTTTGATTAGAAGTTGGTTTTATCCCCTTTGCTTAATGTTTCTCCTGCTCTTCTGTTCCACACATTGTCTCTGCTTCTTTTTCCTATTTGCTTATTTTGGTCTCTATCCTACAGGCTGGACGGAGACTTTCCTCACGGGGCTGCTGATCTGAAGACTGAGACACTGAGCAATAGTGTGGAAGATCTGAGTGAGGAGGACAAAGGGTGAGCTGCTGATGGTGGGTATCACCATGGGGCAGCTGGGCTCTAAGTCAGCTTTTTTTATTGGGATATTCCTAAATGGGAGATTCTGAAGTCTTTTCTCTGGGGCTGTTCAGTTTTTTGGGTTTTTTGTTTTGTTTTTATTTTTAAAAAAGAGTCCCATGGTCTCCTGTTGGGAAAACTTGGCTGCTGGTATTCAGGGAGTAAACTGGGTGGGGGTGTGTCTCACAATTCCGTACACAGATTTTTACTTCATCCCTCTGTGTGAGCTCAGGCCACTGATTCCAGGGGATCCAATTCAAAGCCTCTTTGAACCTTCCTATGGGAGGAACCTCCACGTTCCCATAGGGTGGGTGGGACTCAGGAGGGGGCTGTCCACTGCTTCTAGACATCTCTCTGCAACACCTTCCCTGTTAACTTGCTCAGCTCTGCGAAGTTGATGCCCAGCTCTTTAACTCAGTTTTCACTTTCAAAACAACAACAACAACAACAACAACTGGTTGAAGTCTCTTTTTTGTGTATCCTCTTCTGTCCTCATATGTTAATACTCTTTTTATTCCTTTATTGCTATTTTAGGGAAGTTTGGGGAGGAAGAGGAGATAAATGCATGTTATAATTCTGTAATATTTAACTTGAAACCTCTACTTTTTTCCATTTTAAGATATGGAATCTATATAAGCAAAAAAAAAAAAAAAGGATTATAGCCTATATAATAATTGTTAATTATCAGGATGGGATAACTTCTTATTCATATGAATCAGTTACTAAAAACAAACCAGAAAGAGAAATACAGGATTTTCCCCTCCAATCCTCCAATTATACCACTATAAAAGATGTTCTATTAATCAGACACTGTTATCACAATATATTTGTAGATAGTGTCAACAGGGAATAGATTCTAAGAAACAAATCCACCTTTAAAAATTGCTTTAAATTTTCTAAAGATGAGCTTTTCAGTATCTGATGTGACAAATTCCCATGATCACTTTAGGCTATTGGGAGTTTATCTGAGACAAGTCATTTTGATCAGTGTGATGGATTCTGATCATATACATTTCCTCTGTTTGACACACGGTAGTGTGCTTTCCATCGAGTGCCGGGTGGAGCGGCATTTTTGTTGGCATGTGAAGTGAGATGCTCCTTTGGGGACTCTGGAAAGTGGTAAAAGAGCCAGGGTTGCTGTAAAAAGTGCATGGTTCCTATGATGCAGTTCTGGATAAAAGCAAGAAATTAGCCATCACCCACACCAAAGGAGCCCGGCCACTCAGAGTGCGCACGGCCATCGTTCTGATTGAAGTGGTGAGAAGAAGGTAAAAGAGCTCCTACTTGGTATCTGAGTACCAGGGAAGTGAAATAGAAAGGAAAAAGCTTTCAGCACCTCAAGAGCAGTTAACAAACCCTGAAAGGGAAGGAGAAGCGGGCAAAACTGCACTGCCTGAAAGTTTTCCTGAGAGAAAAGAGCAAAGAGCTTTACACTCAGGATGAAAAATGGTGCTCTTGGTTTTTAGAAAAGAAAATAATGTGAGTAATAATGACAATGTAAAGATAATAAGGTAAGAACCAATTTCTATTAAAATTCACAAATTTTTATAGAAAGCTGTATATAGCATTCAGCATTTTAATGAAATATAGTGGATATTAAAAAGGAACTGTAGTTGTAAAATATAGCCACTATGCAGGGGGGAGTCCACTTTAACATTTCATAAGAAAAAATTCTGATCTTGAGGAGAAACACTAGGTGAGGAAGAAGTGGACAAGCTAATACTGTCTAACAGAGACTTGAGTAAGTCAATTCCAGAACAAACTGCTGATAGGGTTTGATTGACAAAATTTGCCAAGAGCAAATTGAGCAAAAAGGCAGAAGGAGGAAAACATTTTCCTCCTCCAATCAACAGATAAATCCTCCAGGAATGAATCCTTATAATAACAGTGCCCTTGGTAAATTATTTTCATTAGGGGGAAAAGTCTATCTATTGATTTTTTTAAAGGGCAATACTCAGTTATCAGGGGGCTCGAACTCATCTGTTTAATCCAGAGATATTGTGAATAAGAAGAGTAAGTTAGAGAATGAGGAAATTCTATGAAACCAACGGGTGTAATGATATTTTTATTATATGGCTACATGGGAAAAATGTATCATTATAGAGAGTTTTAAGACTACACTAAAAACCATTTATTCCCCATTCTAACACCCCTCCCCAAACCCTCAATTAATTGGTATTCCTGGAGAGCAATGCTAACTGAGGTTTGTTTAAAAAATCTGAGGTACAGTAAGTTCTCAAAGCGCCCCCAAAAGGGGTGAGTTGGGTTCTGTACAGTCCCAGAATTAGGAATATGTTATGGCTGGCCGTCTTTGCATCCCTGTTCCTGGAAAACAGCGCTGTTAGTTGAAACAATGTAAGTCAATTCTGACTTGACTTAGAAACAGTGGTGTAACGGGACCATTCAAAGATCCTATGTTCCGGCTTTCCAGAAATGACTTCCAGCACCATATTTAGTGAACTATAAATGATATATCTAGACATGGGGAAGCTTTCTAAAGTACATTCAGTGGCTTGATTAACAAGATTACAAGGTACCAATCACCTCATCACATCTCAGAGCATAGAACACGCTACTAAATGTCTACCTTCATAATTTCTGCTTATTTTTCTGGTAGCAAAGCAGAAGATGAAGGAAGAGCCCCCTCAGGGCCACTTAAATGGAAGGGCTTCTTCAGAAGGAGAGTCGCACTTTTCTTTAAAGGGATTTAGTGGAAGATAGGGGACCTTTTGGTGTCCCTTCTATAAAACAAATATAGGTGTTTATTGTCCTATCATTTTTCAGGATCTTCTCCCTTCCTTCTCTTCTTCCCTCCTCTCTTTCTCTCTGGCTTATTTTCTTTCTTTTTTTAAAAAAAGAATTGCCCTCAATGAGTATGTCCCACTTGTCTAATGTTAATTAAGAAATCACCCCAAAACTCAGTGACTTAAAATAACAACAGAAAGTCAGTTGAAATAAGTAGAACACTGGGCAGGAAGCCTGGGGTCTTGGGTTCAAAGGCTAGTCATGGCTCATAATAAACTGATTCCCGTGAGCAAGTCAATTCACCTCTCTGAGGATTCACCTCTCCAAAACAGGGTCCTCTGCAGCCTCCCCTTGCTCTCAAATGGTTTTATGCTATAGCTGCCTCCACACTCCAAGCCTTTTGGTGATCAAGTCGCTGAGCCCATTGATTTTTCAAAACAGGTCTCCCTCCTCCTTGAGTGCTGTCCTACCAGGCAATGTGAGACATACCTCCCTGTTATGACCCAGTCCTAGGGGGCAGCTGATATTTTATCCTTTGGTCTGCTACCCATGTGCATAAAGTCCAAATGCTTTGAACAATGGTCACAGATGGAAGGGGATATAGAACTCCATAATGCTGAATTTGATCCTAAATTCATGGACTAGAAAGTCCTAAGTTCTACATCTTTTCTTCAGATCAAGGATTGCAACCATGCCTCAAACACTAACTTTTTCCCACTTTTAGCAGCTTTATTTAAATATTGAATAAAATGTGAGGGTATAAAATTTTGAACAAATCTTATTTCACTTCTAATAAAAATTGTCCTTGAAAAGAACCTCTTTAGGATACTAAATATCTATTCAGAGGAGGTTTTGCTTATTCAAAATGTTTATAAGCATCTACCTTTTGAATTATTTTCAGAACTTTTAAACAAATTACCCCCCTTTTTTTAACCTGCTTGTTCATTGGTGTCTTCTTTTTCCCTTTTTGGGAGCATCATCCTGTTAGTCCTCTTAGCCCCTCCCTACCACTCTGGTTCTGCCACAAAAGCCGACAGCTTTGTTGTGTCAGCAAAGGTCTGAGCGACTCGGGAACAGACTCAGAGGGCCATGGGGAAGTACAGTGTTGATGAAGAATGAGGTCAAGGGGAGAGTTTCATTAAGCAAATAAAACACATGGTCTTGGGAGCATTTATTTCAAAATGTTGATTTCTACTTTAAATATTGTAACACTGGTACAACTGACTTCTAGAAATGGGAAACATTTAATAAAGTGTTCATTCAGCAGCAGTTCTAGGTGTTGGGTATACGTTAGTGAATAACATGGGGCGTGTCTCTGCTCTCATTGAGGGAAGAAAGACAATAGACAAATCAAAAGAAAATATTCAATGGAGTTAAGTGGTAAGGAAAGAAAGAAAACTGAGATGTTGTCATGGGGGGAACTGAGTGGTAACTTTGGACTGGGTACGGGGAAAGCCTCACCAAGGACGGGAATGTGAGCTGAGGTCCGCCTGAGAAGTGGCCCAGGTGCACATCCAAGGGTAGACATCCCAGTGGTGGGAGCAGCTGGTGCAACGACTCTCAGACAAGAATGGATAGAATGACAAAGTGAAAGGAGCACAATGGGAGGGAGCTGAGAAGGGCAGACAGAGACCAAATCAGCAAGGCATGGAAAGTTAGAGTAAGGAACATGTGCAATGATAGCCTCACATGTTCTGGCTTATATGTAAAGTCACAAAGGTGGCTTTAGCAACAAAGGTGTCCTTTAATAGGAGAATGGATAAACAAACTGTGCTACATCCATACAATGGAATAGTATCCACAAATAAAAAGGAATGAGCTACGAAGTCACAAAAACACACAAAGGAAATGTAGATGCATATTACTAAGTGGAAGAAGCCAAGCTGAAAGACATTCTACAAAAGGCAAAACTATGGAGACAGTGAAAAGATGGTGGTTTTCAGGGTTCTGGGGAGCCAGGGATGAATAGTTGGAACACAGGGAATTATAGAGCAGTAAAATTGTTCTGTATGGTGCTGTAATGGTGGATACATGTCATTATACATTTATCAAAACCCACAGACTTTACAAGTGACCCTTAATATAAACTATGGGCTTTAGTTAAAAGTATGTCATTATTGGTTCATCAATTATAAGGTACAAACAAGATGTTAATAATAGAGGAAGGGGAGGGATGATGATGCAAATTCTTCCTCTAGGGATTTTCTGTACTTTCCCCTCAATTCTTCTGCAAACCTAAAATTCCTTAAAAAATTTTATTAATTAAAAAACTTTAAGTCATTGGAGCTGATATTAAAAACTGGATTGTAGAGAGGGAAGAGTGGCTGCAGGGAGATCTATTTGGAAGCTACTCCTGCAATCCAGATGAAACCTATGTGGCCTGGTCTTTGGGGTGAAGAGGGAAGAGGGAGGGGATGGGGAGAACAGACAGATTTGGAGTATGTTTTGGAAATCAATTAAACAAACTTACCGATGGCCTGGATATGATAGGAGAAGATAGAACTTGCCGTGTAGGCAAGTGGGTGAATGGTCCTACAGTTTATTGAGATGGGGAAAGGCGAGAAACGCTTACTAAACATGCCCATGCAGATGTGGAGTGGGTGGGTACTTGGATGCACAAACTTGGAATTCCGGAGTGAGGTCAGGACTGAAGATAAAGATGAAAGAATCATCAGAATCTGGAAGGTGGGCAATTGCACAAGAAGGATAAAATCAACTAGAAAGCCAGTGCCAATGAAGTGAAGCAAGTGTTGTCTGCTAAGCAATTCAACATCGGATGGGCGTGAGGGCAGAGAGGAATTGGCAGAAGCAGCTGAGAGGGAGCATCAGGAGGTACAGAAATCCAGGGGAGTGTGGGAGCAAAAAGGCAAGAGGAGAGTTGTTCATGCAGTAAAGAATTGTATCTAGATTCAGCTCTCCACAGGGTATAAATATGAATTTGTAATAGCTATAACACTCCTTCAAACAGCAGACTGTCCACCTTTTCCCAGGTCAGTTCTGGCTCATCAATGGAGGGACACTCTGTGAATGGAGGCCTTGCCCTTGTGTCCTCAGACTTAGTTCTCCTCTTCAGGGAATCTCACAAGCATATCACTTTAGGGCAGGGGTTGGAAAAGTACAGCCCGTAGGCCAAATTGGCCCGTTGTCTGTTCTCATACAGCCTACAAGTTAAGATGGTTTTTAAAAACTTTTAATGGTTGAAAAAAAATCAGAGAAAGGATATTTTGTGACATGTGAAATTATAAAAATTCAAATTTTATTAAAACATAGCCATGCACATTTGATTGCTTATTTTCTGTGGCTGTGTTACAACAGCAGAGTTGACTAGTTGCGACAGAGACTGTATGGTCTGCAAAAATCTTCACTACTTGTCTCTTTACAGAAGAAGTTTCCTGACCACTGGTTTACACAAAATCTACATTACCAGGTGTGAGGAATGGCAGGACAGAAGCTTATCCATTCTCACTATGTGTTCTATTGGACACAGCTTAACTTGAATTCTTTTTTTCTTCACCACATTGCATACTCCCTTGGAGTACTCATAGGCCCATTTCATTCAAACATGACTTCTGAATTTCTGCCTTTATCTGCGATGTTTCCTCTGAGTTTCTCTTTGTATGTCCAACTGACTACTGAATTAATCACTTGATTAATCCTTAAGCTCACCATGTTAAAATGGAGAGAACTACCTTCTTCTGAATACTTATTTAAGTAGTATTATAAAGAAATATATTTGGTCCAGTGCTCTTATCACTCAGGTCCTATTCCCTGAGGGGAATTTTGTTATTTATAATGAGCCCCCTTAATCACTACTGAGTTTAGGCTAACAAGGTGAGTCGTGGTGGGTCACGGGATAGTTTCAGGAGAAGGCTGGCCATACCAGAAAGCATGTGATTAGAGACCTAGACCTTTCAGCACCACCCAGTCCCCAGGGGACTGGAGGCTGAGTGGCTAATCATTAAACCAATTATGTCCACACAATGAAACCCACACAGAAAAGCTGTGAAATGAGGAATTTGGGGGAACTTCCTGGTTGGTGAACATCCTGATGTAACAGGACAGCTGTGCACCCCAACTCCATGGGGACAGAACCTCCACTCTCTGGACCCTTCCGGACACACCTGATGTACCTCTTCATTTAGCTATTGACTGTATCTCTTATAATACAGTCATCATTAGGTATATCACTTTCAGTGAGTTTGGAGAGTTGTTTTAATGATTTATTAAACATGAAAGGAAGTTGTGGAAAATTCTGAATGTATAGCAAGTTGGACAGAAGTGTGGGTCACCTACCCCATTGATTCTGAGATCTAGCTAGGTCCTACCTGAAGGACAATAGGATACCTTATTCTGTAGTGTTTGGATCAGCCACCTCAAACATTTGTTCTCAGCTACTTGGAATTCATGCTGATGAAAAATTAACTCATGAAATTTTTGAGTTATTACTGATAAGATAAAAGTAAAATCTTTCACTTTCCACTTAAATGATACTTCATGGAATTTCATCATTCAGAAACAAACAAGTATTTTGCAAATCCTCCACATCCAGGTTATTATTATTATTATTACTATTATTATTTCAGACTGCAATTTGATGATTGATCAAAGCCTGCAAAATCTGAGTTCAAGTTTCCAAATCTGACCGCAGCACACTACCTGGAGTAAACCCTATCACAAGGTACCTTCTTTAAACTGTCAGAAGAGTGAGTGAATGAAGTAACAGGAGGGGCCATTTTACTCAGTGGGAACTCAGGCAGGGAAATGTATTCCTAGGATTCCATGTTAGAATAATGCAAATGTGGTGGGATTCCTTGCCATTCTTTATCAGAGATGTTACTCTACAAGATGGGGATAATTCTGTAATATCTCACCCACGTGGATTGTCTAATCCTTTAACATCCTAGGTAATTTAAGCACTACTTCTACTATTTTAAAAGAAATCATTCATTTTATCAGCAATACACAGGTGACTTGACCTTAAACTTAGGTAATTATAATAATTAAAGAGCTAATACCACATTCACAAGCATGTGCAGACCCTCTCTCACTGCCTATTGTCTAGAAGCCATTGTGCTGCGTGTAGCTCCCTTTCTGTTCCCTGTTTCTTTGGAGTGCTTCCAAGATTCAGTCTGTTATTATTTAAACTCTCTCTGAATGTTGGTATGTTGGTATTTTTGTGCTCTGCCTTGTATGGCTTATAGATTTTTTTCTTCTTGGTGAGATATTTTCCATATCCATTCACAACCATTATTCATTCCACATGCTGCAAATATAATGCCCACCTAATCAATCACCACTTCTGCATTTGAAAATAAAACCATCCTTTCTTTATTATATTAGGCAAATTAGTCAAATGAGTGTTTTCTGAAACTTGCTGTCTTTTTAGGGCCCTTGGCTCTCAGCCTGCCTTTCTCTACTGCTGCCTCCTCCCTTCCCACTCCTCCTGTTTGCAAACAGTACCCATTTCCTTTTGCTGGTGTTCTGGGTGGATTCTGATCCTCCCAACTGGGTCGTCTGCTTTGATGATCAGACATCCTTCCTTCGGAGCACTCCCTCCCCAATAAGGCTGTGTGGGTGGTACAGATGGCTTCATCTCCCTCTCCCCAGTGACTGAGCAGCAAAGCTCCTTGGAAGTGAACAGAGGAGACTCTCCTCTCTGTCAGGTTTTGCTTTTAGAAAGCACAGCAACCAAACAATCAATATTAATCACTGAAATTACTAAATGCCATTGGGGACGGTTTGCTTGAGATAAGGTTGTAAAAAAGAAAAGAAAAAAAATGGAGGAGCTTACATATTTAATACTTCCCTTACCAGTTTTCTCCTAGTCCACATTTTTCTTAATTTCCCCACTTTAGTTTAATTTTAAGAAAGATTCTTTTGTTTTAAGGAACGAAGGCTCTTTTGTGCCCTCCCAACATTTTTGTCAATCAAGCCCCTTTAAGAGAGAGAAAATAGAGCACAGTGAAGCATCTGCTGCCACATGAAGTCTCGCGGCCAAAGCCTGTTGTAGGGAACTCTAACAATTGTCCTGGCAAAGCAAATGGCTCTTAGAATCATGATTCTTTCTAATGTATGTGTTTATAAGCAATTAAACTCCAGTTTTAGGGAAGACTCACTAACAGCATACATTATTTTAATAGACATACAGTACTACTTTAAACCGTCTTCGCCATCTGCTCATCATGATTATAAATGCAAAAAGAACATATTTTACATTAGCATCAGAAACTAGTGTGATATTAGGGATTGAAATGCCCATATATGCTCTTTGTACAAAACCGAATGCATCTGTGCTATTTTCTTTTTCTTTCCGCAATGCAAATCAGAGAAAGAAGATGCTTGTTCCTTGTGGACTCTTTTCTGACATGGAAGATAACTTTCAGGATAGAAATTCATTAGGAAGGGATTTTGACTTACTATTCAGCCAAATATGCTTTTAAAACCATATGAGCTGATGTGTCTGGCTCTTGCTGGCCCTATTTGGCTATCTTAGCTTCTAGCCAATGAGGGAGAAAAACACAATATACCCAGGGCAGTAAATCTACTGTAATCTTCTTTAATGCCCATCAGAAATACAATGCATAATATATAATGGAGTAAATGTTTCTTCTCTATAAATAAAATTTAAAGGAGGCATGGGACGCACATGTATTGGTGGAACACTTCATATAGAGTTGAAAAAACATCTGAATAGGCATACACTCTGTTTTTCATCTGTATCTTTATGGTTGGATGATATTTTTAGATAGAGAATAATACCAGCATAATGTTGGAGGGGGCAGGGATCAAACAGTTTTTTCTTTTTCTTTTTTCCTCAGCTGGGCTAGTCAAAGCCATCATATAAACATATTCATCTCATAAGAAATGGTGGAGATGAGTACACTAGACTCTCTACTAAGGAGAATTTTTAGCTATACTGTAGAAATGTAGCCCAAAGAAAAGGGTACTCAGGACGAGTTAAAAGAAGTTCAACAGTAGAGTCTACTTGAAAGAATTTGTCCTTCCTCAACAGCAAACTTAATTAATCATTTACTTGAAGAACTCAGTTCACACTGCATTTCCAGTTTGATAAATTTAAGAACAAAGGGCAATAACCATTTTCCCTAAGCATATTAACTGTATTTCTGATTTTTTTTGTCTTGCCTTCTGGCTATTAGACAGCATTGAATGATAAAAGCATGCATTCTAAGATGAGAAACGTTACATGTGAGTGAAGATGAAGATGTGTGTGCTCATTAGTAAGGGGTGACTGTGGGCTCTAATCAACTCTATAGAACCAGGGAAACATCACGACAGGTGATGGCCCCCAGGTGGGCAGGACCAAAACCCGCAGTGGTCATAGAAAAATTTATGATTTTCCTTGGAGTAGCCCCACCTTATAATTCTGTTATAAACTGTCTCCTGACTGTGGCTGCTTTCATTTTGTGTAAGGGCTGAACTTTTTGAATACCTGCCCCTTAAGTGTATACAATGAGACAACCCATCTACAAGACCAACATCCCTAAAATACCACATTCACCCTGTTATTTCTTGCTCAGAAACATTCAGTGGCAACCCTGGCCAAGTAGCTCAGTTGGTTAGAGCAGCATCCTGATATGCCAAGGGTTATGGGTTCGGTCCCCAGTCAGGGCATATATAAGAATCAACCAGTGACTACATTAATAACTGGGACAACAAGTCAATATTTCTCTCTGTCTCTCTAAAATCAATAAATAAAAATTTTAAAAAATTCAGTGGCACCCACAGCTGATATTTAAGGTCACTGTTAAGGCCTCTGTTCACAAGATCTTTCAGCTTTTAATTCTAAATCCAGGGCTTCTGTGGTCCACCCGATTTCTCAGGCCTCCCATGCTCCCCCCATGGGATCATGAGAGGATCTTTTGGATCTCCACACACAGCTCGTGGGACTGGGGAAGACATCATCTCAGACCCTCTCTGGCTGAACACATTGTACCACCAGATCCCCCTGCAGCGGTGCTTGTTGGTTTACCCATGAGATGGTTTCTTCCCTAAATTTCAACAGAAGCAAGGCCCCTGCCTCTATTTTGGGTTTCTATCATTTTTCACTTTCTCAAGCCCAAGGCTAAAATTGGGAGACATAAGTGAGGTCCTTTCCATGGGTGTAATTGGCCCTTTAACCCTAGGCCTGTCTCCTCCAAGTGTCTCTCCCCGCTCCACACGCCTCCTTTGTCCTTGGAAGGGCTTTTCTCCTTCCAGGGTTTTAGGATCCCACTACAGCCAATTCTAAAACTCTATTCCTCTAGCTTTGGGTCCTTGAAATCCACCAATCCTTTCTTATAGCAAAGTTTGGCTCTCACAAATGAAAGCTTGGGCTTTCACAACTTTAGGATGTGAAATAAGAAAAAAAATATTGTCCTTCCTTCAAGGCTGGGTCTTGTCTTCCTCTAAAAGGATTACTTGAGCTCCAATGGATGGAGAATTGCAAGGCAGCAAGAATTTAGGGGAATAAATATTACCTGGGGCACTTTAAAATATTTACTTTGTATACATTAAGATCCAGTCCAAATTCCATATTTGTTCATCACACAGATTAGCAAACCAATGATTTTTTCTACCTCTAAACAGTAGCCCTCTTACAGGACCTAAAAGAGGCTTGCCTGCAGCCATTTTTCTCTTGTCTCTCTAAGAAAGAGGAACCCTATTATCTTCCATCCTGCCTCCTGCTGTGCCTCTTCACATCTGTTTAGGAGGTACTCAGCAATAAGCATTGTCTCCTTCCTGACAGGCAGCCTCCTGGCTTCTCACCGGGGGGATCCTGTGTGTCACCTGGTGATGAGTATGGGATGCAGGTGATGCTGAGCTAGAAACCCTAGAGGTGGCCCAAGCCTTGCCTTTCACACTTTGCCCTGATTTTGGGGACTTGTAGATGGCCTAAAGTTCAGGGCCACAGCAATGTCTCACTGTTGGCTGGCCTATGAACTTGCTTTCTGGACACTGAGTAGAATTACTAAAAGGCTGAAATTTAATGTTGAAGAAAATGGGCCCCTAAACAATGCAGTCTTCCAATGCCCCCAAATTTGATATTTGGAAGTGATTGAATGAATGCAGTGCAAATCCTTTCTCCACGAGATTTTAAAGTGTTTAAGATGAACAATCTAAGTAAAATATTCCTTGAAACATGCAAACTGTTATTTTAATTAAAAAAATTAATTCCTGAACCTGGCCAAAAGAAACTGAGCAATGCTAAAGATTATAAACAAAAGGCAAATGTCCCTCTCATCCTAAATTCCTTTCTATTTCCTCCTTCAGAGGCAATTACTGTTAACAGCTTCCTTTTATTCATCTAGAAAATTCCTGTGCATATACAAGATACATTTATGTAGGTGCATAATATGCATATTTCCCCCCATATTTTCTCCACAAAAGTAAGCATACATTGTACAGTTATAAACTTTGCTTTACCCACTTACAAATGAATCTTGTATGTTTACATGTCACTTTGTACAGCTCTCATTCACTCTTTTTAATGGGTGCTCACTATTGCATCAGTTGAATCTTTGACCAATTTTCCATTGAAGAACACTTAGGTCAATTATATTCACAAGAATTTTTGTAGTAAAATTTCTTAAGCAAGACTGATGCTGAGAAATCAAGACCTCAGGTTTTGCTAAATTTCAGTTGGCTCAAACCAGCACACAGTTGAACTCTACAGGACTCTTGGGAGCGGGGGTGTCTCTGTCCCTTTTCTGTGCAGAAGGGAAAACACGGTGGAGGGGTAGTTTTCCTGGGCTTATGAGGGACATAGAGGCACTCCAGGCTGACATAGAGACCTGTTTTATCTGTGTTTCAGACCTTGTTTAATTCCATTTTAATGCCAGGCCTCCTCTGACCCAGATGTTGTGCTTATCCAGGCCTGCTGGGTCACCATGACCTGCTACTCTTGCCTCCGACTAACTGGATTCTGTTCTGCTCACTGCCCGAGGTTGACTTCTCAATCCACATTGTGTGCTTTACTTTTTTTTTTTTTTTTGCATCCACAAGGCTTGCTTGACTTCTAGGAGCTGGCCACTCCAGCCTTTTGGAGACTGTTTCTCTTGCTTCTGGGACCCCACGACCGTGGTTGGTCTGTGATGCTCAGGCGGCTCCTCCCTTCGGCCTTCCTTGCTGGTTCCCTCTACGCTTCCCAGCCTGTAGTGTTGGAAGGCCCCAAGGGTCTAAAATGAGCAATAGCTGCTTCTCTATCCACACTCTGTCCCTAGATGATTGTGCCCATCCCACTTCTAAAGTGGTGGAGCAAGGAAAACACCAGGAAACACCCTTGGCTCCTTTTTTTTTTTTGTCATATCCAGTATTATTAAGTCCCATCAACTCCCCCACTGCTACTCCAGTTGAAACAACATTTGTCTTCATGAACTGGACTGGGCTGAAAATAAGGAAAAGCTACAAGGAAACGACTCTCTTAAGGACTAAGAACATGGCTAGTATGGATAACACAGAAGCTGGTGTGTTTTAGGAGCTTTTGAAGTTTTAATTTGAACAAAATCCCATTGGTAGCCTTTGCTTCCACTGGAAAGAAAAGACATGGAAGCTTTGAAGTGACCACTCATGGTACCTCCAGTCATTGCCTGTTGCTGCCCCCTGCAGTCCACCTGAAAAGGTGGAAGGCACAGGTCAAAAGGACTGTGGCAGGCCTAGAACTGCGCTAAGTGGGAGCTACCACCACTAGGGCTGTTGAGCTCTTGTCACGTGGCTAGCGCCCGTGGAGCTGTGCTATTGGCTTAAAGCACACACCAAATTTAAAAGATTTAGTGGAACAAGAAAAGAAGTGAAACATCCCATTAATAATTTTAAGTAATTATATGTTGAAATAGTAAATTTTTAGCTATATTGGGTCAAATAGAACATCATTAATATCCAATCAAAGTTGGATATTAATAATTTCACCTGATTTATCTTTTCTAATGTGGCTACTATAACATTTTAGTGCCTTACACTATATTTCTATTGGACAGCACTGGTCTAGAAAGTCTGATGCCTGGGGTTTTAAGAAACCTAACAGGCTTTTTACATATTAATGACACACTGTCCCCATGAACACTAATTCCTGAGAGGTTTCTATTATTCAAAAATGTCCAAGGAATTAGAAGTCATGAATTAGAGTAGGCTTCAGAGTCCAGAGCCCTCACGAGGCACATCTTTGTCCTCTTAGAATGAATTTAATGTTGAGAAATCACTCATTCCCTGGTTTATCAGAAAATACCCACTGATGGCTTACTATATGCCTGATACAGCTAGATGGTGATGGATGTAGAGGTGAAAATGAGAATTTTATGACCTCAAGGAGTTTATTATACTGAAAGAATCATTCCATAAATAAACATCTCAAATAATTATTTTAATAAAAGGATGTACAAAGTGTGTGGAAGGTTCATTCATTTGAAGCCATACCTGATGCACAAAACTGATGATTAAGCTGAGGTTGAAGAGAAAACATGAGTATAAAGTAATGAAGCATTGCTTTGTGTGGCTTCCCAACAAGGTGGACAACAGTGTGAGAAATGGCAGCATCATGTGCATTTGAATAAATGCTATCATTACATCTGCCAAGGTGACCACTTTGAAAGGGACATTGTCTATTTCATCAGTCATGTATTAGCATGTTTGTAAAAATAAAATCCTATATCTGTGCCCTGTTCCCTACGTTTCCTCAGTCCAGCATTCCCATTAACAGTGAGGCTGGCTCCGGGTGCGTGGGAGGTGGGACCAGCTGCAGGACATAGAGCTTCCAGGGATGGGGGCCTCTTGTATGAGGTCCTTAGTGGGCTGGAAGGGGAACCAAGAATGGCTTTGTCTCTCTAGCTCTCATTCTTCTTAAAGAAGTAGGGGATAATTTCTAAGTGTCTTCTAATCTAGGCCATGCAACCTGTCCTGTGGGACAGTTAGGACATTTCTCTTAACAGAATGTGTGAAATTTAAGGGACTTTCACATGGACGTCTATCGCGCACCTCATAATCAGTTCTATTTCAATGAAAATGTGGTGAAAAAGGAATTACTTTGGTGATTACGACAGACTAGGAAATATGTATGAGAGGGCTCAGACCAAATGGGGAAGAGCGAGCAGAACCAAGCTTCAGGGCCCTGAATTACACACTTGTCTGAATGATGAACGGTGACACAAACATTTTCTCACGCCAGTAAACGGTGACAACATCGAACAGAGAGTGGCTGGTCAACTCCAGTGCAAACCATTAACCACATTAGAGAAAATAGCTCTGGAGAGGTATGCTCAATGGTTTTTAACTTCAAAAGATGTCACGAGAAGAGCCACAAATTATTATTGCTGACAATTTGTACAATTTGTCCCTGGTGAAATGTGTGTGTCCCTACACTGTACCATTTTACATAACAATATGAAATATTAAAAGGGAAAAACGTTTTGTAATAAACAGCAGTTTTGCTGATTGCGGCTGATTATGTTAAGCAGCTTGTGCTGTGGGTGTCAGAGGAGACTTAATAGCTCCTATAACTAATCTCCACGGCTGACCTCTCCCCTCCGCTGATGAAGCCTATTCAGAAACCTGCTGCCCTTTCTCATTTTCAGATCTTGTATTTCTGAACTGTTTTGATCATGCATATATTTGCTGAAGTTATTGTGTACAGGATTTGTGTGTGTGTGTGTTTTAAAAAATATATAATGCACGAAGAAAGATTCCTGCCAGGGCTGTCTTCTGCATTATTAAGAAGGAAACAGAACAAAACTACACAAACATGTTTCCAAACATGTATATTTATAAAATTCTTATCAGATACCAAAATGTCATTAATTTACCGCTGAAGACCGGTCCCCTGTGTGAGAGAACCTGGAGGAGGGATACGGTGCCGAAATTTTTTTACTCCAACTTTGAAGGGCAAGGATGTCTTTCTGGGGAAGACTGTTTTCTTGGTCATTTTATCAGCCTCAAAGGCTGGTACTTAGAAGCAAAGTGCTATTCAATCATAAAGCAATTTCATTTTTTCTGAGAAAAGTTTTTGATTTAAATGGGATTTCATAGAGAACATTCTGGAGTGTGGAGAACTCCATCGGCACATATGGATGTGCGTGTAAGTGCTTGTGTGTGAGTGGCTCTGACTCAGTCCACCCTTCCCCTTTTCCCCAAATGCAGAGGTTCACACAACCAGGAGGGGAAATGGAGGAGGGGGCAAACTTTGAAAGAGCAGAGGCATCAGTCTACCCAGGATTATGCAAATGTAGCCAATCTGGAAAAATAAAGACAAAAGAGGGAGGGAGAAAATCAACAATCCAAAAAGTAAAATGTATGAATGCAGTTTGGTGGGGAAAGGGGTGGGCTCCGTACAAGACGGTCACCAAAAGGTGCAGCTGTCTATGAGACAAACACTGGCTGAAGCTGGCTGATAAATATTTCCTGTGGGATTTGAAGCAGGTTGCCACCAGCAAAACAAACATCCCTAGGGGGCAGTACATAATTAACAATTTGAAGATGTGGCCGCCTCTCATTGTCTCAAAGGGAGCCAGGGAGGAAGGCCACCCCTAAAGCAAAAACCCGAGTTCCCATATTAATCTCACGATTCCCAAATAGGCGAATGTCAGTGTCTCCCCAGAGGCTGGGAAGCCTCCTTTACTCTCGGATAGCAAAGGGTTCCTGGCTAATGGTGTCACTTTCCTGTGATTTTCTATCAGCACCACGAAAGTACTGGGGGAAGTAGTCTGGGGGAAAGTACTCAGCATGTTTAGGAAAGCAAATGAATCTTTTTTTTTTTTGTCAACAAAGAAACAAATAAAATCAGGACTGAGAGAAGAAAGCTGTTTAGACAGTGTGACTGGCTGAGTGTTTAAAGACGTTTCAAACAGTGACTTTTGTTTGAAACAACTGACCTTTGACTAAATTGGACCCACAAATAAAAACAAAAGTTCAGGAGACATTAAGAGTACCTGGATAAAAAAGTTGTAGAGAGGTTTTGGCGTGATTTTAACATTTCTTTGATTTGTTTCAAGGCAGGTTGGATTTGGGAGGGAGGCAGAGGTTAATTGCCAGACTGAAGTACAGCCAAAGGAACACTAACGTTTTTATCTTGGAGTGGCACTAGAATTCAGCCAGGAGAAGTCAGCACTGTTTTCCAAGAGGGCACACCCAAGCCAGCTCCAATTTTGTGTGTGTTCTGCTGCTGAAACTTAGAAGCAGAGTGGACCACTGATCAGAGCCTGGGTCTGGGGAGAGGAGACCCGGGCTGCAATCCCAGCTCTGACACAAAATCCATGTGCTGCCTGGGAAGTTTCTGAGCTTTTCTGTGTCTGGATTCCTTCAATTGCACATTGAGTTCAGATCACTTGCCACCTGCCTACCTAATCAGAATATTGTGAGGGTTAATGAGATTGCGCTTGCAAAGTGATTGCCTCATCATATAACTCCAAAGTATTATTATTCATCATAAAGACACAGCTGCAATATTGTATATTGTTACATACCAGACACCATGCTTCTATTTTTAGCAACTTTGAAATGAGGGTGTCTTAGAATTATACAGTGGAAGGGACCTCGCTGTGTAACCTGTGCCAGGCTCTGTTCTGGGGCAGGTGAATGACTAACCACCCTAGATGGCTGGCTGTTTACTCTCATCTTTATATCTAAGTAGGAACTTCAGTTCTCCCTCTGGAGGAAATTCCAACATTATCATCCTGATGATTAAGAATCATTGCTCAAGTCTAAGCTCTCCTTTCTCTTTTAACTATAATCAACTTTTTCTTTTAGTAGTATGTTCACTGTTCTCCCTCATTTTGTGAGCTAGGTAAGCAGAAACCATGTCTTACACATTCTTGTATTCTTTAAATCACCTCCCGGTAGGGCGACACATAAATAGTCAAGACATTTGCATTGGACCCAATTCAATTGTTTGTGTCTGTGGGTAGAAAGAGCACTGCGCACAGCCCATTTTCTCCACTGACAGAGTGGGGCCTGCAGTCCCAGCTCCTGGGGACACAGGCTGGAGGATGACATAAAACTAGGGGCCTGGGCTAAGTAAGGAGTGGTGTGTGCCCCCAAATTTGGAAAGAAAGTTACATTTGAACCTTCTTTTCCCTAGGCATTTCAAAAAGCCCTATTGGTTGCTTCCTGGTGCTTTATGCTTTTTGATGCAGAGATTAATGAATTATTCTATCAAATTTTCCTAGTTTTCAGTGCTCTCTGGTCTATAATTACTATTTTAATTCATCTCTACCTCCCAGACCCCATCTTTTTAAAGATGAGCACATTTGCTCAAATTTCTACTCAAAAGGAACCTCTGTCTATCGTAGTCTAATATACATAAAGGGTCCAGTAGAAGTAACGCCTGCTTGAGTGTGGTTGGTAGGGTACGTGAATGTCTCACATGAGATGGACAACAGTTTGAACATTTCAACTAAAATGTCATATGGTGTGCGTGTGATGTTATTGTTACAGAGTTACATGCTTATGACTTTGTAATAAGAGGTTTTGTAATAAAAAAGGGCATTATTTGTGCTGGACCTTTTATATATGTAATAATCTAGGAGCTCAAAGGCTCTACCTGCATGTCCTTACAGCTTGCTTGCTTCCATGTATCCAATAAGGAACTATCAGAAAGCGTAACTAAGAAAACAATCCCATTACAATTGCACCAAAAAAGTAAAATTCCTTAGAATAAATTTTACCAAGGATATAAAAGACCTGTACTCAAGAAATTATAAGACACTGAAGAAAGAAAGTGAAAAAGATACAAAAAAATGGAAGGATAGTCCTGATGTCAAACTATACTGAAAGGCCATAGTCATAAAAACAGCATGGTACTGGCATAAAAACAGACACATAGATCCATGGAACAGAATAGAGAGCCCAGGGGAAAAAAACCCATGTCTCTATGGTCAATTAATATTTGACAAAGGTGCAAGAACATACAATGGAGTCTATTTAATAAATAAATAAGATAGTCTATTCAATAAATGTTGTTGGAAAAATTGGACAGATACATGCAAAAAAATGAAATTACACCACCTTCTTATACCATATACCTGAATAAACTCAAAATGGGTTAAAGACAATGTTAGACTCGAAACCATAAAACTCGTAGAAGAAAACATAGGCAGTAAAATCTCAGACATTTCTCATAGTGATATTTTTCCTGATATGTCTCCTCAAGCAAGGGAAACAAAAGAAAAATAAACAAATGGGACTACATCAAACTAAAAAGTTTTTGCATAGCAAAGGAGATCATAAACAAAATGAAAAGACAACCCACTGAATGGGGGAATGTATTCATCAATGATACATCTGATAAAGGGTTATTAGCCAAAATTTATAAGGAACTTATACAACTGAACACCAGAAAAGTAAACAATCCACTTAAAAATGAGCAAAGGACCTGAATAGACACTTTGCCAAAGAGGACATACAGATAGATGGCCAATAGGCATATGAAAAGATTCTCAAAGTAACTACCATATTTTGCCATGTATAATGTGCACCCTTGTTTTTGTACGCATTACATACAGGATTATTATGCCCACAGTATGTAATCATTATACCCATGTACAATTCACATCCTTATTTTTTTCTCTCAAAAATTTGGGTAAAAAAAGCACACAATATACATGGCAAAATATGGTAATAATCAGAAAAATGCAAATTAAAACCACAGTGATATATCACCTCATACCTGTCAGAGTGGCTATCATCAATAAATTAACAAACAATAAGTGTTGGTGAGGATGTGGAGAAAAGGGAACTCTCATGCACTGTTGGTGGGAATGCAGGTTGGTACAGCCACTGTGGAAAACAGTGTGGAGTTCCCTCAAAAAATTAAAAGTGGAACTGCCTTATGAGCCAGCAATTCCACTTCTGGGAATTTATCTGAAGAAACCTGAAGTACTGATTTAAAAGAATATATGCACCCTATGTTCACTGCAGAATTATTTACAATAGCCAAGATTTGGAAGCAGCCCAAGTGCCCATCAGTAGATGAGTGGATAAAAAAGTTGTGATATATTTACACAATGGAATACTACTTGGCTATATAAAAGAAGGAAGTCTTACATTTTGTGACAGCATGGATGGACTTGGAGAGTATTATGCTAAGTGAAATAAGCCAGGCAGAAAAAGACAAGTATGGACCTGGCTGGGGTGACTCAGTGGACTGAGCACCAGCCTGTGAACCAAAAGGTCACTGGTTCAATTCTCAGTTAGGGCACACACATGCTTGGGTTGTGGGCCAGGTCCCCAGTAGGGGGCAAGCAAGCAAGAGGCAGCCACACATTGATGTTTATCTCGCTCTCTTCCTCCCTTTCTCTCTCTAAAAATAAATAAATAAAATCTTTAAAAAAAAGACAAATACGACTTCATTTATATATGGAATCTAATAAACATTCAAAAGAGAAACAGTTTCAGAGATAGAGAAAACAGACTTGCAGTTGTTAGGGGGAGGGGATTTGGGGGACTGGGTGAAATAGGTGAAGGGATTAAACAATAATAACAAGAAAACCTCATAGAGCCCTGGATGGTGTAGCTGTGTTGGTTGGGAATCATCCCGCAAACCAAAAGGTCACTGGTTCATTCCTGGGTGGGTCACATGCGTGGGTTGCAGGTTCAGTCCCCGGTAGGGGCATGTGCAAGAGGCAAAGGCAACTGATTGATGTCTCTCTCTCACATCAATGTTTCTCTCCTTCTCTTTCTCCCTTCCTTCCCCTCTCTCTAGAATCAATTAATAAAGAAAAAGAAATCTCATAGACACAGACAAAGCATGGTGATTACCAGAGGGAAAGAGGGATAGGGGAAGGTAGAAGAGGATAAAGGGGGATAAATGGTGACAGAAGGAGATTTGACTTTGGCTCATGAGCACACAATATAATATGCAGAGAATGTATTCTATAAATGTATACCTGGAACCTGTATAATTTTATTAAATAATGTAACCCCAAGAAATTCAATAAAAATTAAAAAAATAAAAAATGTTATCCATTCACTTATGTTTTAAAGTTATTTTTGATGTTTCTTCCTTTTTCTAAGGACCTTGAAATTGATCACCTTGTTATTGCTTCTTCCAAGTACCCAGCAATATGAGGATGATAATAACTTGCATTTGTGCAATGCTTTACATTTACAAAATGCATTTAATCTCAGGAAAACTGGAGGTTTGTAAGGTGGGTATTATTACAGGTGAAGAAAATAGGGTTTGGGCATTATAAAGAGCTCACCCAAGTTCACACTTCTAGTAAGTGGTAGAATTTAAAAGGAAACTCAGTATCTGACTCTCTCTCATTGATATTTAAATTTTCAATTAATAATTCCCAAGTCCTAGGTTCTAGCTCTTCTGTGGGCTTCATGTGACTAGCCGGCAGTGCCTACAAGCCAAGTCACAAGATCATGCTTCAGCCTCTGCAGTGTCCATCCCTTCCCTTGGGTTAAAGCTTCTCCATGCTTAAGTTTTGCTTGAAGACTTGAGTCTGATGAATACTGTCAGGTGTCCCATCCCTGATGCTCTTAGTCACTATCCAGCCTCTCTCTAAGGCTGAAGAGGAGGGAGGTGGCACTGACAGAGAACTCTGTGCATTGGGCTAAGGACCTTGAACTCTAGTTTAGGTGTCTGGTATCACTGAGGGTTTGCATCCCAGGCTCATCATCTCTTAGTTTTATAACCTCTGTGTTCCCAAAGGAAGGATTACAAATATCTCTTCTTTGTTTACACATTCCTCACATTTTCATTCTAATATTTCAGTACAAAGTACAGTTGCTAGCTCTTTTCATTCTTTACAATCTCTACAAATGTTTAAAGAATTTAACTTGCAAATGCCAAATCTGAGTCAGAGATGGTTTGAGTTATTTACTGATTTCTTGGAGCTGGGTCCAATGTGTCCTTGGCCTGCCGGCAGGGGCACAGCAAAGCTGTGGCAGCATGCCCAGGGATACCTCTGTCCCTGGGTACTGGTCTACAGGAGCTCAGAAAAGTTTGTCTTTGCAAATTTTAGGGCTGCATGTGGGAAGGAAGAAAGCAAACAGGCACTATCACTGCCTCCATTGCTAACCTTCCATTCTTGGAAAACCCGCCAGGGATCTGAAACAACCTTGTCCTGGTGCAGTAAACCACATTTCCTTTACAGCCAAGAAAAAGTAAACACATCTGTTCTTCACCTCTCCCTTCTTTTCCCTTCAAGTTTAGCCCAGAAAGAGAATCTTTTCTTCCTTGGCCAGAAGATTCTAATGTCACACCACTAGAGGGGCCACAAGTTCCTCAGTTTCAGGCTCTGTTGCCAAGGCTTCTCCACCCACATCCGGCATCAGTGCAAAGCAGCATGGGGACAAGGGGGGATGGGTCTAAAGTCACTGTCAGACTGTTTAATAACATTAATATTATATAATATGAATAACAACAATGAAAATAATTATAACCACTCACAGTAACCACTAATTGAGTATTTACTCAGAACTAGGTCCAATACTAAACCTTTGACATGCATTATTTCATCAGGGAGAGATTATTTTTTTCCATGTCGCAGATGAAGAAACTAGAGCTCAGGAAAGTTAAATAAGTACCCAAGGACTTACAGCGAGTATGTGAATGGATAAGCTCTGCTTCTCAGCATATTTAGAGACTCGTGGCCTCCAGCTGAAGCCACAGCTGCCAAAGAATGAAAGTCACTCGGGGGAACCCAGAGAATGAAGCCATTTTGCCTATGGGCTGGGTCTAGTTAGGTCTCTTCCAGAGCAGCAGCTGTGCTAGGTCCATGGTTCTAGACACTTGGTATCTCCAAGGTCACCCAAGAAAAGGTCAAAATTTTCTGAGCCTAAAGGTATCCTTGTCCTGCTCTCAGGGCCATTCAGGCCATAGATGTCTCAGAAACTAAATGACCACAACTGCTCTCCCACATTAGCTGCAGCAATGCTCATGAGACACAGCACTCCCACTCCACCCTCCTTACCGGAAATGCAGGGTTGATCAGGGGTGGGAGTAAGGAAGTGTTGAAGGGAGAAACAGCCAGGCCAGGTGAGGAACTGCTTCTTCATCTCCTTTCCCTTCTTTTCTGTTGACCTCTCTCATTACCCTTAACACTGGTGCAACAAGATGTCTGAGGAACCTGGTGTCCACCACGCTAAACCTCTGGGGGAGACCAGTGTGCTTTGAATGGTTAGGACAGAAGCCATTAGAAATTGCAGGTCACATAAACACTGTCAATGCATCAATGCACAGCCAGCAGGTGTACACTCCTTGGGCACATTTACATGCAATATGCATTCTGGTGACGAGTAGTTACAAGACCTACATGAGGTGAGGTCTGCTCCCACACTCCTTGTGCTATTGTTGTAGTGACATTTGTGGGGGGAAATGCAACTCTAATTAATTTCAGGCCAGAAACAAATGGGGCCAGCCCCTGAACCTGGTTCACTCCTTAACAAGCACTCAATTCAAAGTGCTCTCTTGCCCTGACTGGTGTAGCTGAGTAGGTTGGACATCATCCCACAGACTGAAAGGTCATGGGTTCAATAACCTGTCTAGGCATGTGCCTGGGTTCTGGGCCAGGTCCCCTGTTGGGGGTGTGCGAGAGGCAACCTATAGATGTTTCTCACATTGAGATTTTCCTCCCTCTCTTTCTCCCCAACTTCCCCTCTCTCTAAAAATAAATAAAATCTTTAAAAAAATGCTCTTTTGCCACAGCTTTCCATGCAATCCCCTGCCTGGAATTACTGGTGAAAAAGGACAATAAGATCTGAGACCAACAGCTATGAGGATCCAAGGAAAACCAGAGGTTTGCTCAGGAAGCAGATGATTCATCGCTGGAACATCATCCATTTGCTCAGCTCGTGGGAGTCTTGTGGGCACTAATGGAGATTCTCAGCATGTGGATCAAGTGAGGGACATGAAAAGGAAACGCATGCAGGACAGAACATGGTTCTCTGCTCTTTCAGCTCTTTGTACTTCAGATCGAATGTCTCTGCTTCCTTTCAGAGCTCTCTACTCTGGCAGGAGGTGTGCTAGGTCAAGGGGTTGGCTGCCTGCTGAACACACATTTTATGTCCTTCAGCAGATATGACTGCAGTAAGAGGAGACCTTTTGGTCATTAGGTTTATAATCCAAGTGAATCATAGTATTTATTAGACTTTTGATTTATGTTGGCTTGGGGAAAGGCTGATCTTTATTTTGAGATGGGCACTTGAGTGGCTTTTGGTGGAATTATCCATTTTGCTTGTGTTCAGAATTCCTTTTAAAACCTGCATTCAGGACCTATATTCGGAACTCAGTGTGAAAAACTAGCCAACATACACCAGACACACACATCCCTCACTGAGTTTTCTTATGGAATAATAAGCTACACAAAGCCAAGTTGGTGGCAGTGTAGTGCTGGGTAACCAGGGAAATAAAAAATCACCACTCTAGCCCTGGCCGGGTGGCTCGGGTAGTTGGAGCGTCGTCCTGTACACCGGAAGGTTGTGGGTTCAATACATGGGCGGGGCATGTATAGGAGGCAACCAACTAATGTTTTTCTTTCACATCGATGTTTCTTTGTCTCTCTCTCTCTTTCTTCCTCCCTCTCCATAATCTATACAGAGTCCAGCAGAAGTAGGGCCTACTTGAGTGTGGTTGGTAGGGTAATAATATGGATGTAATAATTTATATTTTTAATTTGAACGTTTAACCTAAAATGTCATATGGTGTGTTTGAGTGTGATATTGTTATGTTACAGAGTTACCTGCTTATGATTCTGTAATAAAAGAGATTGTAATAAAAAAAAGGGGCATTATTTGTGCCAGACCCTGTATATTCTTGGGTAAGGGTTAAAAAAAATCACCACTTGACCCAAATGGGTCAAATTTTTGACCCATTGACCATTTTGACCAAATAGCACATTTGATGTACCAATATGATTTGGTTATAGTTGGCACCTGATATTGTGATAATGGTCAAGAAGTATCATAGCGTTCTTACCCACACCTAATGAATAATATAATCTTTCTATGGGCTATTTTGAAGAATCCCAACAAAATATAGCCCCTTTCCACACCAAATAGAAGGATGTATCCATAAGAAGCTTAACAACTAATTGATAAAACAGCTAGAGAAAATAAATTAAGTCATTCTTTTTATTCATTTGCAAATGTTAAATTCAAAGTCAGGGTTCCCCACAATGTGGTCTGCGCATAACCTGGGATTCTGCTGGGCCTCAAGGGTGAATCTGGAGAGCTTTGGATAATAACTCCCTCCTGGGATCCCAGGACATATTAAAGTTTGAGAATGCTTTGGAGTAAGTAGTCTCCTCAAAGCCTAAACACTTATACTTCATAAAACCTGCCACCAGGTTTATAGCATTTTCTTCCTGGCCTGAAATTTATAAAGTTAGAGTCACTCATCTTATTTAATTCATCAAGAATTTACTGAGCAACATGGATGTTCTCTCAGGGACACAGGATGAGCAGAGCCCAGTCCTTGTCCTCACTACTCATATTGAGTAAGAAGAACCAGAGAAATGCACAAATAAATATAATGCAAGGCAGTAAATGGTGAGATCTTCTAAAGAGAGAGCTCTATCAAGTAACAGAGGTTCAGAGGCCACATTTGGCAGGGAGGACTAGGAAAGCCATGGTTTTTGAGCTTGGTTGAGTGATGAGTAGAATTTCACACATGGAGGTATGTGGTGTGTTGTAATTCTGGGCAGAAGGAATGATATAAGGAAAGTTGTGATGGCAGGATGTTTGGGGACCACAAATTAGTGAGTTTGAGCTAGAAAGCTGGTTAAGAACAATTTCATTACTGAAATATTGGCTAGTTGAATTTTTTAACGTATATTTCATTGACTATGTTATTACAGTTGTCCCAGTTTTTCCTCCCCTTTGTTCCTCTCCACCCTGTACCCCCCTTCTCACCAGCATTTCTGCACCTTAGTTCATGTCCATGGGTCATACATATAAATTCCTTGGCTTCTCCATTTCCTATACCATTCTTAATTTCCCCCTATTTTCTAACTACCATTTACGCTTCTTATTCCTTGTACTATTTCCCCCATTCTCTCCCCTACCCCTCTCTGCTGATAACCCTCCGTGTGATCTCCATTTCTGTGATTTGTTCCTGTTCTAGTTGTTTGCTTAGTTCGTTTTTGGGTTTTTTTGGGTTTGGTTATTGATAGTTGTGAATTTGTTGTCATTTTACTATTCTTATTTTTTATCTTCTTCATTTTCTTAGTTAAGTCCATTTCATATAATAAGGGCTTGGTGATGATGAACTTCTTTACCTTATCTGGGAAGCACTTTATCTGTTCTTCCATTCTAAATGATAACTTTGCTATGTAGAGTAATCTTGGATGTAGGTCCTTGCCTTTCATGACTTCAAATACTTCTTTCTAGCCCCTTCTTGCCTGTAAGGTTTCTTTTGACAAATCAGCTGATAGTCTTATGGGAATTCCTTTGTAGGTAACTGTCTTCTTTTCTCTTGATGCTTTTAAGATCATCTCTTTGTCTTTAATCTTGGGTAACTTCATGATGATGTACCTTGGTGTACATCAAGGGTCCAACTTCCTTGGGTCCAACTTCTTTGGGACTCTCTGAGCTTCCTGAACTTCCTGAAAGTCTATTTCCTTTGCCAGATTAGGGAAGTTCTCCTTCATTATTTTTTCAAATAAGTTTTTAGTTTTTTGTTCTTCCTCTTCTCCTTCTGGCAGCCTTACGATTCACATATTGGAATGTTTAAAGTTGTCCTGGAGGTTCCTCAGCCTCTCCTCATTTTTGTGAATTCTTATTTCTTCATTCTGTTCTGGTTGAATGTTTATTTCTTCCTTCTGCTCCACCGTTGATTTGAGTCTTGGTTTCCTTCCCATCACTGTTAGTTCCCTGTACATTATCCTTTATTTCACTTTTCATAGCCTTCACTTTTTCCTCTATTTTGCAACCATACTCAACCATTTCTGTGAGCATCCTGATGACCAGTGTTTTGAAGTCTGTATCTGATAGGTTGGTTATCTCTTTATCACTTAGTTGTATTTTTTCTGGAGCTTTGATCTGTTCTTTCATTTGGGCCATATTTCTTTGTCTCAGTGGGCCTGTTATGTAGTAAGGGGTGGAGCCTTAGGTATTTGTCAGGGTGGGGCAACCCACTTGGCTTTGTTGTGGCACTGTGTGCGGGGGAGGAATTGGAGAGAGAACAATGCCACTTGCCTGGCTCTTGGCCAGCTTCCAGTCACTACCCACTACCCATCACCCACAAGCAAATTGGGCCCTTTTGGTGTTGATTCCCAGGTGGGTGGGTTTGTGTACATTCTAGGACACTGTGGGTCTCCCCAGTGAACTCTCATGTAAGGCTGGGAGTTTTTCTTCCTGCCACAGCCCCCACAGGTTTTTACTGCCTGAGGTTTTGAGGCTTTATTTCCCCATGCTGGAATTCTGGGTTGCACTATCTGTCTTGATCCCCTGTTGTTCTTCCTGGTTTATTGGCATGCAAAAATGGGATCACCTACTGCTGCCTTGTCTGCCCGGTCCTCCAGCCACCTCTCTGCCACATGTCCTCTCTGCCCCAGCTGCCTGCCTCCCACCAGTCTTGGTGAATGTTTCTTCTTTAATTCCTTGGTTGTCAGACTTCCATAGAGTTAGATTTTTCTGGCAGTTCTGGTTGTTTTTTGTTTTTAAATTTGTTGTTGTCCTTCTTTTGATTGTACAAGGAGGCAAAGTGTATCTACCTACGCCACCATCTTGGTGTATGATATTTTGTTAATGGAGATATAGTTTTTTAATGGAGGTATAATTCACATGTCATAAAATTCATCCTTTTAAAGCACACAGTTCAATGGGTTTTAGTCTATTCACAAAGTTGTGAAACCATCAACATTAGCTACATTAGAACATCTTCAGCATCCTAACAAGAAACCCCATACCTATTAGCAGCCACTCCCCATTCTCTCCTTTACCAGCCCCTGGCAACTACTAATCTACTTTCTGTCTCTATGGATTGGGCAGATGAATTTGCACATAATTAAGTTAGGGAGTCGTGAACTACTAGTCATTTTAATTGAGGTAAAATTTGCATCTAGTGAAATGCTCAGATCTTAGATGTACAATTCAATGAGTTTTGACAAATACATACACATATCTTACTAATTCCCAAAATACAGAATATTTTTAAGGTTCTAGAAAGTTCTTTTGTGGCCCCTTCTAGCCAACCCCTGCTCCACAAACAACCATTGTATGGATTAATATTACCATCAAATAGTTTCGTCTTTTCTTAAACTTAATATGAATGAAAGCACACAGTGTGTGCTCCTTTGTGTTTGGCTTCTTTTGCTCCAAATAATATTATGAAATTCATTTCTGTTGTTGCATGTTTCAGTACTTCTTTCTTCCCTCTTCTTTTTCTGTTTTTGCTTTGTACCACATTTTGTTTATCTGTGCTACTGTTAATGGGCATTTGAGTTGTTTCCCATTTATGAATGATTATAAACAAAGTAGCTGTAAACTTCTTCTTTTGGGGATATATGATTTCATTTGGGGGTTGGAAGAAGGTAAGTACCTGAAACTGGAATTGTTGGTCAGGGAACTATTGATTTTTTAGAGCAAGAATATGTTCCTACTAGGACTAAACTTTAAGAAAATGAATGCAGCAGCCATATGCAGGGAGAAGCAGGAATAAAAGTTGGGAAAATCAGAAGAGATGGCACCCTTTGTGATTGTGAGTCAGAATATATAGAACTTGGAAAATGAGTAAATGTGGGTAGACAGTTGAAACAGAAATTTTAACTATTTATTGGGTTTTCACTCTCTAAGGTGTTCTAAGATTCCAGACAGTCTGACTAGTAGAATGATGGACTTATTCTTTTTTGTGGGAAATATAAAGGTTTTAGTTTTGGACAAGATGGAGCACTATTCCCAAAAAGCTATTTTCCAGCACCTCCCAGGGCACCTGGCTCAGAGTGTCAGTTGAATGAATGAACTGCAAACAATCATTTGATACTTGGAAGAACGAAAGGGCATCGGGGAGAGTGGGTGGGCTGAGGAAGAAGCTCACACACTAGAAATTAGCCCACTTGCTGGACTGGTTGATTAGATTAGTTGCTTGTGTAATGAGGTGGAGAATTTTATTCAACAGAAATTCTCCTCTGGAATTGCTCCCAAGAAAATCAGTCAGAGCATGCCCTGTGATTCTCCCTCCCTTCCCTGCTCCCTAGGGAATCTCATGGAGCTCCCAGACATGTTTATTCAAAGAGCATATTTATGGGCATTAGAAAGCACAAGAAGGTAGTTGTATTAGAGTTTAGAAAATGTGGGCTGGTTTTTTTTTTTCAGTTACCATGCTGACTGTGAACAACTTTATCTGTTTCTTAGTTTTATTATCTGTAAAATGGGAATAACATCTGTTTCATTTCCCTTATAAAAAAGTCAATTATAAAAATCAAAAGAAATCGTAGCACCAAAATACTTTGAAAAGTTAGGGTCTCCAATGTCTGCTAAATAGCAAAACAACCAAAAAGTTCTCAGCTTGCCTTTCAAGGTTTCCTATGCCCCAATGATCCAAACTGCCTTCTAGCTTATTCTGCTAATAGTCTCTCCAAAGACAACCTGCTGGACACCAGCTGTGGCCAGCACACGTCCTCCTCTCATCCACAGCCACGCTCAGCATTTGCCTCTGTCTGGGTTGTCCTCTTTCCCACCCTGGTCTCATGAAGAGTTAGTGTGAGTAACTCACACGCACTCCTTCATGGAGTCTCTCCTTATGATACCCTCTTCTTCTGCTTTGGTGCCCAGATTATGGCACAAGTAACCTGTCCTTGAGATGTCAATAAAGTTGACTTAAGGTCATCCTGTGGAAACTACATTGTCCTCCCCTCCATCTACAAATTCCTGGGAAATTACAAACTCATGAGCACCTCTGTCTCTAAGCTCCCACTCTGTTTGAAGTTTTAAACTCTGTACCTTACCTTCTATTACCCTTTATTCTTTCAGCAGATGTGGGTCTCACTCCACCCTCTGTTTTTGTAATTTCCACACAAACCACTCAGAGGAGGAGGCATTTGTATGCCAGATTTACTAGGGAGTTAAGGCAATGGAGGGAGGTTTACATTTCCACAACATATATGCCACGATAGTAAATTTTATACAACCCTACTCTTAAAAGTTCTTAGGTCACCCTGGCTGTTAGAATAGCTTATGGGTTAACTTTGCTCCAAAGAAAAAGCCTCTACCACTTGGCCTGTCCCTCCTCCTCTTCCTTTCCCCCTCTCTTCTTTACTCTCCTTTCCTTACCCCCAAATTCCTCTAGCTAGTTCTTTGACTCCTTCAAAACTTCAGCTTTAGAGTTAAAGCTTCACCTTCACCCTGGAATAATTTATCATATATTCCTTTCTAAATATATTTTCCCCTTTAAAATATATTTGCCAACTTAAAAAATATTCTTTTCTCCCTGTTACACTGACTAAAGTTATTTATAATTATATCTTACAGCTCCTACTGTGTTATACGCTCTTTCATAGCAGTGTTTATTTTTGACTGATATTTCTAAAAACTTTCCCAGAATTTAAGCTCAGTGCTTTGCATGTAGTAGACCATCAGTGTTGAATGAATGAGTAAATGAGTGAAAACTGGTATCTTCTATATAACCCCAGAAAAAGCATAGTGGAAGGAGTAGAAGCACCTTGTTGCCATGATAGGGTATTAATATGTTTTGATCACTACCAGAAGAGACCAATATGGGATACAGAGTGCCCTCCAGAGCTTATCTTGACCCTACTGAGCAAGTGAAAGCTGGGACCAGAGTCTGTGCAGGCTTTGTTCAGTGCCTGGGCCCTGGGAAATGAGTCTGAGTCACTGATTCCTTCCAGAGAGGCTGCTCACCTCCAGTCGAATGTTTACAATTGATGACCATTACCACTGAGAACGAGAACTACTCTTGTGACCCACAAGACTTGTCCTCTCCGTTCCACTGATAACCCCTCAGAGCACATTTCCTCAGTGAAATCAGAGTTGCACAAGGAGTACAAGTTCAGGACAAACTCACAAAAACCCTTATACCTACTGATTGGAAACATGAAACATGTATTTGATTATAAAGACTCTGCCACTCATCTTTTAAAAATTGGAGAAAGAGACACTTCCGGCCAAGATGGAGGCATAGGTAGACACCCTGTGCCTCCTCAAACAACCAAGATAGGGACAACAACAATATAGAAACAAAATAACAACCAGAACTGACAGAGAATTGAAGTGTATGGAAGTCAGACACCCAAGGAGTTAAAAATAGACACGTTCATCCAGACCGGTAGGAGGGGCAGAGTTGGGCCGGGCGAGGGACACAGAGTGGAGAGCGGAGCAACTGGGGCTGAGCAACTGGGGCAGTGTGCAAGTCCGCAGCAGGCAGACCCTGGGCACACAAGCGGTGGTGGCTGGTGGGCCCCGGCCAGGGGGTGGCGACTGGCAGACCCAGTGAGGCGGCCATTGTGAAGCAAGGCACTGTCTGCAACTCAGGGGCCCAGCACCGGGAAATAGAGCTTTGGGTCACTGACTGAGAAGGAAGGTCCTGCGGGGTGCACAGGCCCACCCACACCAGAATTGGTGCCAGAGGAGCCCAGTTAGCTTGCGGAAAGTGGCGAATGGGTCTGGGGTCCTACAAAGAGCGGAGAAAGTGCCATTGTTCCTCCTCGGACCCTGCTCCCACATACAGTGTCACAGCCCAGCCACTGGGGTGCCCCACCCTGGTGAACTCCTAAGGCCCTGCCCCTCACTATAGGAGCTCCACAAGACCAAAAAACAAACAAACAAACAAACAAAAAACCCCAGCAAAAAGATGGCTCAAACAGAAGAAGAATTGAAAACCCCAGAACCCACCTTTTTAAGTGACCAAGAGATAGCCAACCTATCAGATGCACAGTTCAAAGCACTGGTGATCAGGATACTCACAGAATTGGTTGATTTTGGTCACAAATTAGATGAAAAAATGCAGGCTACAATAAGTTTAATGAAGAAAAATGCACAGGGAACCAATAATGATGGAATGAAAGGTGGGTCTCACATCATTGGAGTGGACCAGAAGGAAGAAAAGAATATACAATCAGAAAAGAATGAACAAATAAGAATTCAAAAAAATGAGGAGCGGCTTAGGAACCTCCAGGACATCTTTAAACATTCCAACATCCGAATTATAGCGTACCAGAAGAAGAAGAGGAAGAGCAACAAGTGGAAAACTTATTTGAACAAATAATAAAGGAGAACTTCCCCAATCTGGCAAAGGAAATAGACTTTCAGGAAGTCCAGGAAGCTCAGA
>CM052541.1:45308970-45394584 GCA_028533065.1 Trachops cirrhosus | reverse complement strand
ATGGAAGGGCAGATCAAGTTCTTCTCAGATAAGGTCAAGTTAAAGGAGCTCATCATCACCAAGCTCTTAGTTTATGAAATGTTAAAGGGACTTATTGAAGAAAAAGAAGATAAAATACATGTACAGTAAAATGACAGCAAACTCACAATTATTAACAACCACATCTGAAACAAAAACAAGAAGAAACTAAGCAAACAACTAAAACAGGAACGGAACCACAGAAATGGAGATCACATGGAGGGTTAGCAACAGGGGAGTGGGAGGAGGAGAGAGTGGGGGAAAGGTATGAAGAATAAGTAGCATAGATGGTAGGTAGGGGGAGGGCAAGAATAGTATGGGAAATGTAGAAGCTAAAGAACTTATGACACATGTACAAGAACTAAAGGGGGGAATGTGGGTGGGAGAGGGTGTTCAGGGTGGAGGGGAATGAAGGGGGGATAATAGGACAACTGTAATAGCATAATCAATAAAATATATTTAAAAAAATGGAGAAAGAGAAAGAAGACTATGACTTGAGCATCATGAAAGAGGTTGTGCAACAAAGAATATGCTGTTGAAATTATCTTTGAACGCTATAATTCTTTAGACCCTGAACGTGAACATGCCAATGTTTGTAGAGCTTGATAGTTTGGTAATGAGTTCATTCAAGAGACGAATTACCTTAATATATCTTCACAATAATCCTATAAATGAAGAATCATCACTATTCCCATTCTACAGGTCGGGGAACTGGGATCCACAGAGGCCTATTTTCCCAATACATAGGAAGTGGCAGAGTGGAAACCAGAAGCCCATCTTCCTGCTGTAAATGCTGCTTGCTTTCCATCACACTATGCTGCCTTTCCTATACATTAGCTGTCAAGCCCACATGCTGCACATCAGAGTTCTGGGACCTAAAAGCCTAAAAGGAGCATGTATAATATCATTGGCCAAAGGGGTAATGCAATGGTCTTAGTTACCGACAATGCAGTGACATTCTTAAGACTAATCGTTGAAGTCAATAAGCCATTTTGCTCTCCTGTATCTCAGTTTTGACCAATTACTTGCAGTGATGAGACCTAGAGTGTGTAACACATGATCCAAGAGAACACAGGGTTTCAGAGAGCTGGAAGAGAAAAGTGTATGCATTCTCTCCTCCTCCAGAACTTCTTCCCTGGCTCACCTTGCTGGGAGGGATAGTAGAGCATAATGGTTAAGATGCTCTGTCTTGATGTCTGGCTGCTGTAGGTATGTGCTGTGGCTCTTCCATTGACTTGGGGGCAGTTACTGAGCCTCTATAAGCTTTAGTTTTCTTTTCCTTATCTGCAAAATGGGAATGTATCAGTTAGGATTCTTTGTTGCAAGCAACAGAAATGGACTCACTTATGCCAAGAAGGGTAATTTATTGAAATAATCTCAGTTCTCACCCAGAATCAAAGGGAAAATTGAGCAATCAGACCTTGAAAAGAATAGAAATCTGGCAACTTCATAGATCTGAACTGTGGAAGAAGTACTTATCAGCACTGTGACATCAAAATGACACCACCTTAACTGTTTTCTACTCAGGCATCACTGAGGGCAAGCTTGATGGGCCTACTTAGAGACATGTGGATGCACCTGGACAGGGAGGAGGGGTAGGGAACCCTGATTGACAGTCTCACCAGAACCATATGGAAGAGGGAGGAGTAGTTACTCAAACAAAAACTGGAGTGCTGTTTTGAAAAAAATAAAAAAAGAAGGAAAAACAGAGATTAACTACAGAAAAAAATAGTATTTCATTGGATTGTTTTTAGAATTAAAACATGTAATAAATTGAAAGTGCTGAGCATGACATCTGATATGCAGTAAGTGCTTGGTAAATAACTGTTGTTAGACTGGAACAGAAGTGAATTGAAAGGAATATAAATAACCAAAGAGAAAAATAAATCAAAAGAGGAAAAGATTCAACAGTTGGCTTCACAGGGCAAAATAGGAACTGCCATCTCCCCCGATACCATGACCACCCCTAAAATACCATGAAATTGCTAATGAATGCCTTTACTTATTTGAACATTCTATTCTGTATAGAGAATGCTAAGTGAAGAGGCACCAGTTAAATGGACACAACCAGAGAATATTTCACTGACTAAACTGAATAACAGATACATAGACAAATCTATATAGAAAGCAAATGGCAATAAATGTGAAGTATAAATGATTCATTTTCAAAAAATACAGTTTTAACAATCTAAGAAATGGAATGAATATTTTATAATTATTATGATGGAATCATTTTAAAATTACAGTGAAATGGTTTTCACTTATTCCTCTGCAACATGAATGAAATGTATTGGCAATTAACAATTACCACACTAACTGCAATGAACATTAATATTTATGTGTTACCTACCCTGTTACTGACTGGGCCAGATTTGGTCCCTAGATCCTCATTCCTCTATTCTTAGAGACATAAATGGGTGTTGCAAGTGAGTACCTGAAGGCACATTTTCAACTGCTGCAGTTTATCATCCTTATAGTTTATATCCTGAAAGCTTCATAACCGTGGCAAATCAGCCCTCACTCTGGGAATGGCCTTAAACAAGTTGGAAGCCATAAACCTATAGACAGTGCCAAATGTATCTGAACAATCAGTCATGTTCATGGTGAAAACGTGGCTCTATTATTTCTAATATTACAAAATATTTAAGTTATAATTTTGAACAAAACAATGATATCTACCTACCTGCCTTCCTATCTGCCTATCTGATCAAAGGGGCACAGCTTTAGAAATTTGCACAGGGAAGTCTTTGTGTGATACTGGAGAGCGTGGATCTCAAATCTTCGTCTGAACCTGGCCATCTCTCTAGAATCTGTGAACAAAAGACACGTCATGCATCTGTACTGCGGACCTTCTCCCTCAAAATTCCCTATCCTGCTACTACCAGAACTCGCCTTTTGGGGATTAGGTAATGCCTACAACATTTAAAACAATCCCAGACTTCAGAAGTATATTTTGCATCTTTCTTCCCTCATTTTTTAGAAAAATGAAGTGAAAAAATGTTCAAATCTCTAGTTTTGTTTTTATTTAAAAAAAATTCTTGAATGCTTATAATGAATGAACTTTTTGTTTTAAGATAAATGTTGTTAACCTGAAATGCTTTTCATAGGTGATATTATGTGATACCCCTCTACACTAGCAAATTGTGTCATTATATTTGGGGGGAGCCAGGACCCAAATAAGTGGGTTTAAGATAGCCAAAAACAAAAGAAAAATATGTTTATGTGTGATTTAAGTTGAAATGTATCTCTTTGGCACTTATATTCCTAAAGTGGTGAGGATTTTTAAGAACTCAGTTTTGTCTGCTGCTTTTTAACAAATTTGTACTTGAATGCTTATCTTTGCTGGGGCCTACGGGGTGCTTGCTGCCCAGGACACTTACATGTGCACGGACAGCCTCCCTAGGGAGAATAGGCTTCCCACAGGGCCGAGCCCACCGCACTGCTCCGATGCACCCCTTCAAAATTCTGGTCAGCCTCTTCCAATCAGATGCTGAAAAGTAATGCGGCATCATGGGCAAAGTGGTAGCAAATTACTGGTTTATAGATAAATACATGCTCACCATTGCCTGAAGGTAGCAACATATGGGGTAAACGAGCAGTAAATCAAAATCTTCAACCCTTTAAGTACTTAGGATTTTGCATATATAGTTAATCTTTTCTTGTGAACCAGATTTTTATCTATTGAGACTAAATGTCTTTAAAAACTCTCAAAATAAATAAGTATATAAAGTTTCCTCTTTCTTTTTATTGTAAAAAAAGAAAGCATCAAAGGGGCTACATATTCCCTCTGAAGAGTTACGTAATTTTTTATTTATTTAATGGGTCCTGACCCCCAATATTTTCAGTGACAAGGCCACATATCATGTGGCCAATTCATAGGGAGTAAATATGTTCCCTTTATCTCCCGCAATTTTTACACTTGATTACATCTTTAGCAAAAGGCAGCTCTGAATATATGCTCTATCATACTACTGTTATGTAGGGATTGGTTATGCTAAAAAAAAGTTTATACTGGAATAACGTAAAATGGAAGTGGGGAGGGAGAGGAGAATTTCGGATCCCCAGCCATGTTTCCCAAACTTGAGTCATGCTTGGACCGGCACACAGGAAGTTTGAGATGATCGTCAAAATGAAAACAAGATTTAAAATTTCTTCTAAAATTTCAAGACCCTGTAGACTTCAGTTTGGTTAATGATGATTGAAACTATTCCAAGAGGGTGGACTGATTGCTGTCATTATCCTTATTTTTTCCCCTAGAAGTGTCAGAATAAATGTGGGAAATCAATCCAAGTTCAAGTACGCTTATTGTCTGGAAATCGGTTCTGAATTCCGGTATGGCGATTTCTCTCCTTTTAATGTAAATAGTTTTCACCTTCTAGTTAATAAACTATATATTCTAAGGTAATAATTAGGTTTACTCACACTTGCCTGCTAATATGTTTCATATCCCTTATTCTTACTTAGGGTTCTATTCTTTAAAAAAAAAAACCCATCTCTGCCTCCTTTATTGAAACTCTCTCCCTAGTTTCCACCTCCCACCTTCCAGGTTAAAGAGCCCTAAGCTAGAAACAGGTCTGACCTGGGCAAGCAATGACCCAGGCTACCGTCCTGTGCAGGCTCTGGCAGCTTTAGTGTTCTTTATTGCCATTTTTTTATTAGGAGAAAAGTGATCCCACAAAAAGTTTTTGGGAAGAATAAATAAATGCTACTTCAAAGTGACTGCATTGCTCGTATCTGTGAGAATGCCTCTACATGGTTTTGGGACGGCGCCTGGAGCTGTGGATAAACTGAGTTAGTAGGGCGCTGTTGGGCAAGATACCCCCAAACCCTGTTACCTGTCTTCTCTACCATCTTTTCACTTCATTTGTGTAATTGGCCTTTTCTGAACCGTTCTGTCCCATAGCCTGGTTTTGAAAAGATTCCTCATAAAAGCTAATGATTTTTTGATTCATAAAAATGTGTACGTTTCGCTTTCTTCACTTGTGTATTTCATGACTGACAGAGTAGTGTTACTGCCCAGGAAGCATGGACGATTTCCCCTCTGACTCATTCTGCAGCTCTTCACGATGGTTGAAATGGCATTTGCTGTTTCTTATCTCTGATTTGCTCCCTTCTTCTCTTCTGCTGGGCATCAGTCATCCTGCCTGTCCTCACTGTACCTGCTTATGCACCTTCATCCACAAGCCCTGTTTTTGCTCGTGTTCAGTCTGCATTTCTAAGCACAGCGAGGCCCTTCCATTACACGCTCTACTCCCAGAGACGGCCCCTCCACAGTCCCTGCACAGCCAGGCAGCGGCCACTGGCTCTTTCTCTCCGGCTACAGTGAGGCAGCATTTGAACGCACACTTCAGACAGAGGACGTGCTGCCAGCTGAGCTACCTAGGAAACTTTTCTAAGCCTTCAACCCAGCATGACTTCAACTTCATCACACTCTACACACTTTTAACCCTGGTTTCAGGTTCCTGCCACTGCCCCTAACAACCAAAATAAGTGTTTCTGATGTTCCTGTATTATCCTTCTACTGTGTACAGTCATTCATGTTGTTTGGTCATGATCAATGTTCAAAGAACTGTGTGTGTGTGATTCAGACATGTTTCAATACACATGATACAGTACCATCGCTGTATTTAAGGGCTAATACAAGGTTTTCTTGGAAAACTACCCCACTTTGAAAGATCTGAATAAATAGTTGTCTTTGCAGTCAGAGTGTCTGGGTTTGAGTTGTGGCTCCACTGCTCACTGGCTCTGCGCTTCGGTCAGTTTCTCGGGTGCCTTCTCTGTTAGCTGGGTAGGTGACACCTACCCCGCAGGGCGATTGGGAGGGTTAAATGAGGTAATCATGTCAAGCTCCGAGAGGAATGTTTGTCAGGGAGTAAGCACTCAGTGATGTGGATTATTACCAGCTATGGCTTCTCTGTCTTCTGAGGAAATGTTGAATTCTGCACACAGAAAACATTTTTTTCATCAGGGAAAAAGAGTTGGCAAATGTTCATCACCTGGAGGTTTCCGTGTGGCGATCCTGTTGCGTGCTGGGAGCCGCTCTGTACTCCCAGCCCTGAGACTGTCTTCCAGCTCACCCTGCATCTAATCAGGACAGCCGTCCAGAGGTGAAATCTGTGTCAGATTTCTTTGCAGATAGTTTTCCAAAACAAAAAAATACAGCAATGGTTTTTGAAATACGTGGCAAGTCTTGCTTCTCACTCTGGGCAGGGTTTCCACTTAACTGTAAACTGAAATTTTCTCTATCAATAGCACGCTTTGCAGCTGCCATTTTCTGGCTCCCTGTGGGTCCACATCCCATCCAGACGTGAAACCACTGGGCCAATTTCTGGCCTGGGAGGGTTGTTCTAGTGCGTGAGGGTACTGTTCTTTTAAGGGCGGCTGCCACTTGAGTGCAAGTTCATTGTTTGAAACCCCAGCTGCACTTCATTAGGTTAATGACTGCAGACCAAGAGGAAGGCTGCCTGCCAAAGGTGACTCAGTGGAGAGTGAGATGCTGTTCCAAGAGAATGCAGCTTCACAAAGGGCTGCTTAACCTGGACCCTGCCTTTCAAAGGCCCAGGAGGGGAATTTTAGTTTCAAGTACTATGGTTGTTTTCACAGGCCCATAAAGGGGATCTTTGTCAGAATCTAATCATTATCATAACATTTGAGTGGCCCCATAATTCCATTCCATTCTACAGATAACCAGTGGTGTCAGTTATGCACAAGGCACTGAGCTGGCTCTTGAGGGAATTCAGAGAAACAAGACGTGGTTCAAGCCCTCTAGTAGCTTACAATTTAGTAAGAAGATAAGTCAAATCACTGATTATTCAAATATTCTCTGGCTTTCTCTTATGTGCCTGGCATGGGTTAGACTAGCAAAAGCAGGTGCATCAAGTCTCTGCCCTCAAACAATGAAAGTAAAACATGGTAGTGATTTCTTTTGTCATTTTAAACTTTTTATTTTGAAATAATTTTAAACTCCGCCTCCTTTTCCTCCTTTCTCTTTCTGACCTGAATCAATTGAAAGTTGAAAACTCCTAGATACTTCCTAAATTTTTATATTTCCTAAATTTTTGTAGTTCCTAAAAGACAAAACACTCTCTTACCTTATCACAGACCAACCATCAAATCAGGAAATTTATATTGATGTAATATTACTAGCTTATGTTAGAATCTTATTTAAATTTCACCAGTTGTGCCAATAATGGTCTTTATAGCAAAAAAAATTCCTTTGTGGTCAGTTTATTATCCAATCCAGGATAGCAGATTGCATTTAGTTGTCACACCTTTATATACATCTCTTTAGTCTTATAATTCAGGAACTCTTCCTCAGTTTTTTCTTGTCTTTTGTGACTGACATTTTTAAAGTGTGCTGGATGGTTATTTTATACAATGTCCCTTAATGTGAGTTTGTCTAATCTTCATGATTAGATTCAAGTTATGCATTTTTGGTAAAAATATCACCAAAGTGATACTGCATTCTTCTCAGTATGTCATGGTAGAGGGGACATGATATCAATTGTCCTATCACTGGTCATGTTAACTCTGATCACTTGGTTAAGGTGGTGTTTGCTGGATTTGCCCACTGAAAAGTTATTTTTCCTCTGTAATTAATGAGTGTCTTTTGGGATACTCCCTTGGAATCATGTTAAGTTTTATTCCTCAACAAACTCTCAGCTTATCACCCTTGGATGATTCTTGCCCGAATAAAACGTTACTATAATAGCTGCCAAATACTGATTTTCCTACTTTCATCATGGCTTCTACATCTATGAGTTGGCTTTCTACTGAAAGCAAGTGATTTATTCATTCGTCTATTCGTTCATTCACTCATTCCTATCAGCAAGATCCATGGGTTTCCATTTTACTCAGTTGGTCATAATCCATTACATCAATATTTATTTTGCTGCACAAATTGTCCCATACTTGACTAGTGGGAATGCCTTCAAGCTGGTTCCTCTGTGACTTTTGACAGGTCCCCTTAAGTTTTTGAGATTTTCTTGCTTTCTGAAACGAAAAGATGTTCCAGTCTCATCTTGTACTTTGCCTGCTTCAGTCAGTTCTCCACAGAGCCCTGATTCCTGTGGGTGGAGAATGGGATTTAGGAACCAAAGCCTGGGCACTAGGTATGCTCATTGCATCTTAGCCCCTCAGTGAGCAGAGCTAAGAAATGTGTTATATTTGTGCACATGTACATATACATACCTGTATCTATTGCTATATCTAGGTAATGTTAAAAGCCATGAGTTCAGAGACTCGTGTGTCATGTATAAAAGAAATGATGCTGAGAAGTAATGCGGGAGAACTAGCTTCCCCTTCCTCCTGAGTTAGAAGGCCTGTGTGTGAGTGTGTGTGTGTGCGCACGCTAGTGTTAGTCAAGGGATGACACGACAGAATGACCACTTATCTACCTACCATCATGGAACAACAGGCACTTAATTTACTGCTTTTCCTCCCCATTCCCTTTCCAGTAATGTCCCCAGTGGCCTGGCTCACTGGAGAAATCATAGATAATTGCCCCAAGCAAAAAATACTACCTGATAAAAATAAGATTTTCAAAAATTTCTTAGAGAGGTTAAAATTGTATAAATAAACATATTGTTTGATATAAACATGAGTATGTATCAAGTATGTTGGGGACTGACTCATTTTAACAGATGTCCAGTGGGATTTTCCTTTTGTTCATTCTGAGGATGGAGGACTACTCCTCTGTGGGACTTGCTGCCTCTTACAGAGAATGAGTCACACCATCCGCAAAGAGAGATGTGTGGGGATTTTGGTCTCTGTATAGCAACAGGAGAAGAAGGGCTACTTCCTTCCTTACCCAAAGCCAGAAGCAAAAGGGCCCCAGAAGCATCTAAAAGAAGCAGAAAGGTTGGGGCTGAGAATCTGCCCCTCCTCTCACCCCATACAATTCCATCCTGGCTTAGGAAAGGAAAGGAGATGATTTTAAACCAAATTTGGGGTTGAGGTTTTATAAGAACAGGACGGGAAGAACATTGTTTTGTTATTAATAACTAAAAATGGCTAAAAATGTATGCAATCCAGCCAAGTAGTCAATAAGGAAACTACAACGCAAGAGTAAAAGTGGATGATGAACACAGTATAGTTGGTGTCAATTCTTATAAAACAAAATTCTTTAATGTTTACATGACAAAGAGGTGAGACTTCTCAATAAATTGTTTACACAGACATCTGCTGAAAATAATACTTCAGAATGCTGCTCTGGCTTGCACAATTCTGCTAAAGAGTTTCCAGAATGCATTTAATACAGATATCTGCTATGAGATGCAAAAACATGTTACTAACCAAGTGCCACAGAAATGGAGAGGGGGGAGAGATGACTTCCACATGGAGACTCCCATGGGCTCTCCTGACAATAGGGAAGTTGCCAGATTGAGCCCAGATGAACTGACAGCTTCCTCTTACTTTGATCGTTGTAGAAGGGAAATTCCTCAGCTTCCTCCCCCAAGTTCAACCCAGTTTTGAACTTACCCCTAAAATACACTTCCTGCATTGAAGTCTAAGACCATACATTTACTGGCCTAAGTTTGCTAGTTCGAGTGGAAGAGGGCAGAGGCCGACTCCCTTTGGCTCTGTTGTCATAATGCTGCTCATGACACTCACTGAATTCACCTGGGGCAATATAAAGAATTAGAGCTACAAGGTGCATATATTCATGGGCATACCTTTAACACACTTAAAAAGCTTTTGAAAGCATATTAAGACTTAGAGTTGGACAGATTTGAAATAAAATTCTAACTCTGCCATTGCCTGGGAAAAAACAGTTAATTTCTTTGAATCTCAGTGTCTTTACCCATGAACAAAGGATAATAAGACTGACGTAATAAAATCACTGGATGCTTATGTCAGATAATATCAAAGTGCTAGCAGTGCCTGCCACCCTGAGCACCTCAATAAATGGATGGTCTTTCTAGTCCTCACAGTCAGCACCAGGCCCAATGGTGGGGACAAGAGAAGGTGTTCGATAATTGTTTCCCAGCGTGAATTCTAGCACTGTCTCAGGGCTGCCAGGCACAATAACCCAGTCCAACTTGCTCGACAGGAAAGGAGCTTTATTGTAAGGACAAGGGGAAATCTCATGGACTGGCCCTCCCACACCCAATGCTGGGATGTGCTGCCTTGTGATGATGCTTACTCCTGCTTGGTTCTTTCTATGTGACCTTGCCTTTCAGCTCCAGAAAGTTAGCACATTCAGTGTTTCAGTTCTCCTGTTTTAGTTTTCTTAGAGAAAGACTCTTTTTGTTCAGATTTAGTCAGGATCCCTGCTGCCTCACTTGCCTTGGCTGGCCCATCATTTTCTGGCCCGACCAGCTGTGGTCAGAGCTGCAAATACAGCCACCTGGGCCCACCTCCTCAGCTGGGCTGTGAGTGAGAGGAAATTGCCTTAGCCAAGGGAGTGGCTCACCAGGATAGAACGCTCATCTCCTCTGAGATCATGGTGATTGAATGAGTTTCATTATTCGCTCTATAACCAAGGAGACATCCCACAGGATGAGTCTCCAGAGCGCATATTGACTACAAAAAAACACCGTGTATACATTTATAATCAACTAAATTTCTTTTTACTTAAAAAACACTTATGTATCACTTATTACTTGCCAGGTACTGTCTCAAAAGTTCTAGAAATATTAACTCATTCAATCTTACCACTGGCTGAAGAAAGGTCCAATGAATGACACTGGCATTTTACAAATTGTACTAGAGGCCCAGAGAGATACAGTGATTTGCCCGAGGATACATACAGCTAGCTGGCAGCTGAGCCAGGATTTGAACTCGGGCAGTCTGATGGGCAGAGTCCATGCTCCAGACCACCATGTGGTGCTGCAGCTCATACTAAGACAGCCAATTACTGCCCGCCTCTCAGATCACAGAGGCAGCATATTTATTTATGATCTAACGATGTGAGATTATTTCAACACGTGACCATCCTCTTCGGCACCTTCAGATACAACCCACTGTAGGCGGGTGCTCGCTTGCCACTTTTCTCTCATTCCCGTCCAGGTCACGGGGGTCTGCGGGAGCTCTGCTGTGTGTTGCACACTACCTCGAAAGGGTTACATGAGCTCATGGTTTGGTTTTACACTCATGTTTTTAAAACCTTTTCACCTCACTAACATTTTCCATCTTCTACAACACTTTAAATTCCATTTCTATTACTTGAACATCAGGCACAATTATGTCATTTTGAGTTTCTTCTTTGCAATTAATGCAATCATATGACACATCACTAATGCCAACCAGGAATCTTATCATAAAATAGTATAAATTATCATATTTCTATATACATTTGCAAATGTCTTATCAACATTCCAATCCTGTATACATTTTTATTAAAAAAACACTCTCTGCATTGGATTTCTGAAACTGTTAGCTATCAGTCACACTAGCTCAGTTTACATGACTGCCTGTCTCACAGAACGAAGCTCTGATTGAAATTGGCAACCTAAATCAGGTTACATAAGATTTCTTATCCAATCACAGAAGCTCATTGAGCTGCCCAAGTTGTTCATAGGACTGTAAGACCACGTTCTCTTATAGATGTATAGATATAGATCATCTGCATATGCAGGTATATGGGTGAACAATATCTGTAAGGCCACTTTCTCATATAGATTATACTGTATATCCATATGTAGATATATACAATAAACAATTTTTATGTATAAATTCTGGTACTTAGTGATGAGAATCTTGGGTTTTACTTATATAAAAATGGGTATATAATCATAAATTTGTTCCAGAGCATCAGTGTCACTTTAACTTTGGTAGTCACAATTCTTGTGCTCCAAATCCTCTGTTTGTTAAATACAGATAAGAACACCTCCCTATGTACAAGGTGACATGGAAGTATAGGCTGCCTCTTTCACCTTCAGCTCTGTCTCATATCCTCTCTTGATTTTGGTGGCCCCTCTTCCCTCTAAAGAGATACCCCTTAATGCTGATCTTACATGTAGCTGGGTGATCCAGCAAACACTTATGGGTGGGGTAACCTGCTAAAAACTTGATTTGTAATTTACTATTTGATATTTTGCAAAAAGACACTAGAAAGTAGCTTCTGCTCAGCCTTTAGTGTATAAACTTGGGAGGAGGAAGGGAAGTATTTCCCACTGTCTGCCCTTCCCCAACTAAAAAGGTAAACAGGACTGTTCTGTTTCTAAGGTCAAAGCCAGTGAACTCTATTCTATTAATGTAGAAAGGAATAGCAGAACATGGATTTACTTCAGAAAATAAGAAGGGAGAAAGGAGGAGGAGGAAGGTAAAGAGAGGGGTTCTGGGTCTGCTGGCTTGCTAAGTCATATTGGAGTCATTTCTAGGCTTGTACATGGTCTAGGATGTGCTGGTGCTCCTGGACCAGGAAAGGATTTCTGAGAGGGCATTGAGCAAGTCTCCTGGAGCACTGGTCGGACCAGTGGACCCAGCCCAGCACCGAAGCTCAGGAGCAGTCTCCAGGAATACTGTCCCATCGTGTGAGTAGGATTCTTGCTATCCCTATACTGCAGCGTCTTTATGTATTCCCCTTTCAGTTACTGTAGTGTAGGTCTCTACATTTCATGATACACCAGGATAATTTTCTAGTTGCACAACAGCAGGTACCCCCAGTAGGGCCAGCTTCATGAATGTGTTACCTGTGCAGTTGCATAGCATCCCCAACTCAGAAAGGTCCCATGCTAGTTCAATGCTCTGCTGCTGCCACCTTGAAATTCTTAAGAGTTTTATCTTTGAACTTGTATTTTGAACATGAAGTCCAATGGGACAATGGGTCATGTGTGTGAGCAGAGATGTCACAACATGCACGTCTGTTGTTCTTGATGCCCCACTCACACAGCATTCGTGAAGTTCCATGAGCACAGAATTCCCATGAACCCACGATGCTGAGGAGTTCTGGGAGACTCAAACACAGTACCAGATAAGAGCATTACATCTATGACTGAGTAAATGGGGGTGCTGACACCAGAACTTGCTTCCATCACAGAAAGAAGGAAATGGTGTTCTAAGAAACACCAAGGAATGCTGTCATATTCTTTCTTATCCATGTTACTTCCCTGTGTTAGCCAATCACCTATGCTGAAAATGATGACATCGAAGGAAAGAGAAAGAGCAAAATACGATTCCTTTCCCTTGAAGTCCTTCCTTACCCATCAATAAGTGGAAGATAGACAGTTTTGATACAACATGGGTGTACAAGAAGGAAGCACAATAAAAAGAACTGAGGTAGTTTTATGCAGCATTTCCATTGTTCTTGTAAGAACAAAGTACATATGCATGAATGAGCTAGGAAATACAAATTGTATCATTTCATTTATTCCACTGACAAGTTATATTTGAATTTAAAAGTGGAATTGCATGATATAAAAATGTACAGTAAAAATTAAAAAAAACACAAGTTAAGAGAAAGAGACCATAAAGAAAAGAAAAAACTTTATATTTTTAGTATCTTGACTCACACTTTCATTTTAAACTAGATCACACAAATCATGACTAAGTAGCATGCATTATCATTTTGCACTGGGACCTGCAAATTATGTAGCCATCTCTTACCCCAGTGCCCCTCAAAGGCACCCAAGTGTGTTGGAAGACACATGAGTACTGGTGCTGGGGGGACGGGCTGGCATGCCAGGGCACTGTGAGCTGGGGTCAGAAGAAAATGAACACAGACCCCAGTCTAAAGGGCAAGCCTGTCTGACAGAGAAAGGATTGAACAAGACAGGGATCTTGATAGAATGAATGGGTTAGAGACTCGGAGATCTTCACCCAATGCCAAAAATGAGCAGGGTGAGGGATTTGAAGACTTGTGAATGACAGAGAAAGACAAGTACAGTACAATTTCACTTATATGTGGAACCCAATGAAAAAAATAAACTAACAAAGTACAGACAGCCTCATAGATACAGAGAACAGACTGATGGCTGTCAGAGGAGAGGGAATTGGGGTCTGGGGGAGAAGGGTGAAGAAATTAAGCAAAGAAAAAAAAGACTCATGGATACAGACAACAGGATGGTGATTGCCGGAGGGAAGGGGGACGGGGAGGGTGGAAGAAGGCAAAGGGAAATAAGTGGTGATGGAAGGAGACTTGACCTGGAGTGGTTAGCACACAACACAATGTAGAGATGATACTGTGGAACTGTGCACCTGAAACCTGTATAATCTTAGTGGGGAGGGGAGCTCGGACGGCGAAGCTGCTGTGCCCACCTAGGTCAGAGCTGAATGGAAGTCAGCACAACCCCTGGTGCTGGTGTGGAGGCTTGCTCAGGCCCAGGAGAACCAGCACATCTGAGAGCTGAGAGAGACCTCCCCAGGACTATCTAGCTCAGCTCTTCTACGTTATGTATGGCGAAACCTAGACGTTAAGTTTAATGTGAGAGGAAACCTGATCTCTACCTAGTCCTCACTTTCTTTCTAAGTAGCTGTGTAACCTTGGGCAAGCCACCTACTTTTCCAAGCTTCTGTTTTCTTAACTTAATTGAGGAGATTAAATTACAAATCCTCTAAGGAGATGGGTCCATTTCCAAAAGCCTAATATTTAAATGTGTCACACTGAATATAAATGTTTATATTCATTTAAGTCTTACTCTAAATGGCACATTGTGCGGTTGAAATTAGACATAAACATCCATGCCGCTGCTTTAATAATGGCTTCTTTAAGATAAAAGGCAGGGCTGGTAGGATTGTGTGCTGAAAGTTTTGAACCTGTGCTCTCTCCGGGCACAACCCGACTTCAGCCGATGACATTTTGCCTATAATTTGGGAAGTTCTACAGGAACAAATAATACAAAACTGTGAACCTGGTCTATCAACTTAAATATATAAGCAATATTTTATACAATAAGTATTTATACTTACTATGATGCTTTCTTACCTCTTGGGAGCCTAGAGACCATTAATTCTAATTTCCACAGGAAGTGAGGTAATTATAGTGATTTTGGTCAAATATCAGCAGTATTAGGGACTCTGTTGGTGCCTACGGGAAACAAAATAATGAACTTTTTAGACCATTTTTCTGATGTGCTGTGGTAAGGGTGAAAAACAGGTTTAGATTGAAGGATAATTTGTGTAATTGGCTAATTAATAATTATCCCATTTATGGTCAAAACAAGAAGGAAACAGCCTGGAGGTATGAAGGATCCCTCTGTGTCAGAGGTTGAACTGGTACCCCTGAGGCACGGGTCTTTGCTCCAGGACTGCACAGACAGCTTCAGACAGACAGTGTGTGCTGCCCCCAGCCCCACACTGAGCCCTATTTGTCATAGCTCTTGGATTTGGCTTTGCCCTGGGGTCATAACTTGCTGAATGGAGATGCGTCCCATTTGTTTGGAAGCCACCCTGTCTCTTTCTTGTATATGCCTTATCCCTGCCTTGACCCAACTGTAGTTTCCATTGTGGTTGAGCAGATGTTACCCAGAGCTGACGGAATGGCCCGTTTTAGAGACCTTGCAAACTCTGGTCACAGAAATTTATAAATATGAAGCTCTCCACTTTTATTATCCTAATATTTTATTTCTAATGATTCTGCTCATTGAAAAAATAGATTGGCAGAAGTTCAGTTTGTTCTATTTAAGCTGTTTTACATTCCCAAACATTTTTCTTTATTTTTAAAAAAATAGGAGCTGAACCATCCACCAGGATTAGCATATTGAGCTTCACAATTAGAAGGGGCACCAGAAAGAGAAAGACCATGGTGCCCCTGAAAAGGCCCCTCCAGAGGCTCTGAGGTCTGCAGGGTTTGATGGAGAGTCAGAGCTTTCTCCTTCTATTTCCTGACCGGGACTCACTGTCAGCCCCCTGCAGCCTTTATTCTCGGTCTTGTCCACAAACACTCTTTCTTTCATTAGCCCCTGTTTCATATTGACATCTGTCTATTGTTGAGCTTACCTGACTGTTCCTAACTCCATTTTTCAGTTTTAAACAAAATTTTAGCCCCAGCCCTCATCACCAGTCTCCAAGCCTGGCCCATTACTAGTTTGGGATTCACTCACTACCTGCTTGTCCTGTGGTACTCTAGTTGCTAGAACAGAAGAGAGTCCCCATTTTTCTCTCTGTTGATAACCTTTTCTTCCCAAATTATGACTGGTGGTGTAGTGGTAGTAGGGAATATTGGAAGAAAAACACTGGGTTTTGGTTTCCTGGACTCACTCTTCCTGGAGCAAACTTCTTAGATGAGCCTTAGTTGCTGGAGGAATTGCCTTTTTTAACCCCATGAAGATTTAATAAATCTGCTATACTTTGGTTTTATTTATTGATCCTAATGAGTTTTAAATTGGCTTTTTCTACAAGGACATTGGCAAATGTCCTTGTCTGGAAAATGAAAATAATACCAGTACTGACCTCATAGGACTATTGTGAGTTTTAAATAAATTAATACATAAAAAAGTGCTTAGTTCCATGCCCTGCATATAGTAATGACTTCATAAATATCAACTATCATCATCATTTTTATTACATACAGGGTGAACAGGAAAATGGAATAGAAATTCTGGAAAAGGTTTTTTAAGGTAATGAGAAGTCTTTGGGAGATGAAGAAGAGGAAAATGACAAAGTAAAATGGATGAAATAGATGTATTTCTATTTGCTTTTGAAAATTCACAAATAATTTCAAGGACTAAAATGATTTAAAGTATTTAAAATGATTTAAATTTTTCCTTTTTGGCCAAGCATAGAGTGCTGTCTCATTCGCTGAGCATCTCACTATACGGATATTATAATTACTATCAAGTTGTATTAAATCAATCAAATGAGCCTGTCCTGAAAGCCATACATTGCTTTTCAATGTCCTCATGTTCTAAATAAAAATAAAGTAAGAGCCTGCTAATTTATGGTGATCTAATATGTGCACAATGCTTCAGATATTCTACAAAACCAGTGCAGTCGAAACCCTAAAATTTCAAACATTCTCAGACACAAGTTGCATCAGCCAGCCTAGGGCAGTGGCTCAAAAAGTGGAGGAGGGAGGGCAAGAGAAAGAAGAGAATGCTTTATAATAAAGGGCTATTATTTCCTTTGTCATATTTTGGTTTCTTTAAAATTGTCCAGTTGCATTTAAGTCCCTAAGAGCCACAAAAATTATGTCGAACAATAGCAGGGATTTGTGAAAAGATTCCTCGGATAGCATTTGAAAAACACAAGCAGCCCTTGAACCTTTCAGCGTCCAGTACATCTGACAGGCTTTGTGAGCCGCAGCCACCTGCAAGAGTTCTAAAATAGATGCTTTCATAAAACAGAAAATTCTCAGAATTGATGTGTTAATATCATTCTCTTAATTACTTGACATCTGACCTAAGGAGCGGTGACAAGATGATTCTGGCCAAAGGGAAAGGGAGAGATGGGGCGTCATTCATATATTTTTGGCCATAAAAAAGAAAAAAAAAGGACAGCTATTGAGGGGAAAAAAGCATGATATAGTTAGGCAGATTATCTATCCAGCTGAAGTTCACTAAAAAAAATGACTTAATCCACCATTTCACTCTTCCTGCGTATACGAGCTTCGATTTTGATTTTCAGCAATATGAGGAGTTTACTTACCACTTGGAGGTGGTGAGAAGAGAATGGGTTGTGTGTGTGTGTGGGGAGATCAAAGCAAAGTGTATATTATAGTGATTTTGTTTATAGAAATTTTTTAAAGCATAAAACAGAACATATAGAAATAAATATTGGTTAAAGAAAACCACTTAGAAGCCCTGGGAGGAAGAAAAACTCCAAATAATGGAAACTTCATTAAAAGATACAAATTATAGGTCTGAAATTCAAGTCAGATCAGTAACGTCTACCAATCAAACCTTGTGTGGGTCACATCCCATCTGCTTCTTTCCCAGCACGAGACAAGTTTTTATTTCCTATTTGTCTTTCTCCTTTTTTTCACACTGTCAACACTGCGAAGCCTTACAGCTGTGGGTAAAGCAGCTGTGGGATATTCTGCCTCCCACATCGCCAACCAAATTGTCTGCTCAGTGTTCCTGCATTACTGGTACTGACGGGATAAGAGCGCCAGGGGCTGAGGGCTGATTCATGCCCATTAACTCTCTTTCTCAGGTACGTACCTCTTTAGGACCTCTCTTTTTGCTCATCTTTCCCTTCCCTTATATTCTTTCAGCTTTTTTTCCTCTGCCTTTTTTTTTTTAGGTATAAAATAATTATGTTCATGATATAGTTTTGATTCCTGATTACTTCCCTAATATGTAGCCATAAGCATAACCATGCACTTAAAAATTTTCCTTCCTTGGGATGGGAGTAAAAGACAAAAAACTGTACTTGAACAACAATTAAAATAAAAAAAAATTCTCCTTCCTTTTTTGGATGACTATATAGTACCACTGCAGGGAAGAATCATACTTCATTTAACCATTTTCATACTTAACCATAAACAACTGCATGGTGAATATCTATACATAAATCTTTATCTTCATTTCTTATTCTTTTTATAAGGATCCTGGAAGGAGCATTACTGGATAAGGGTTTTGATGCATAATCCCAAATTGCTTTCCTTTCTGGGTCTATAAGAGTAGGAAAGTCCAAGCCATGTTTGTTCATCCCACATAAGAAAGAAATGTTTCTTCCTCTCCTTGGTGCAATGCCGGTGCTGTGTGAGACGGCAGAGCAGTGTTTGCCGATGAGACCTGACATAAACACCCTCTACAGAGCTGGTTACCAGTGTGGGTGTCTGGTGCCCTCGTCTAGAGATTCTGAGACAGCAGCTGTGGACCAGTCCCCAGAGGACTCAGGGTCAGCATGGTTAGGAGGCTCCCTGAGGCATGCTTATAGCAGAGACAAGGGACAGGTGCTCCTTGAGAGCTGAGGTATGTAGAGTGGGGAGAAAAATAGCAAATGGAGTAAGGTGCTAGGCTTGTGTCTCTGAGGTAGAAACTTTGAATGAAATGTTGTGATTGTGTCTGTTTCAGGGATCTATCGGGCTGGACCCAACTAGATGCTGGGAGGGCAAAGAGGAGGTGTGGTGAGGAGAGAGGTGATGTTGAAGGTGGGCATTCGAGAAAGGCAAGGCCAATGTGGGCATAATAGGTAGGGAAGGCTTCCCCCAAGGAGGTGAGCTGAGCTTGCTGACAGCTTGCCTCAGGATTATTTTCCAGTTGTTGAATGTTCACAGTCTTTGAAATTTCTTCAATGACAATGCGAATTCTAGTTTTGGGCAAAAGTTTTGTGTGTGTGTGTGCGCATATATACTTTACCCTAAAATCTCATATGTATAAATTGTATGGCTCCATTAGACAAGAAATGCGTGAATCCATCCATCCTATAAAGCACTGCAGATAAGTCTAAAATGATCTTTAACCATCGCTATCCAACACACACCTTCCAGCTCCCGAAGTAACCAGTGTTATCAGCTTGGTACATATACTTCCACACCTACCTCTGTGTGCTTACATTCACATGTATCTGTATAAAAGACATGGAATAGTTGTAAGTGTGAGCACATTTTGTATAAATAATACCATGCTGTATGCATTGTTTTGCAGCTTGCTGGGCAGGGGAGGGAAACAACATTTTAGCCCATTCTAACAGAATTTACTTTTGATTTTTCTGGATTTCAAATAAATTTTTAACTGCACAATTAATATGAGAGTCCGGTCTCCTAAATAGAAAAAATAAATTACACATATAGCTAAAATCTTCTCTGCCTGTCACCTCAATCCTGCTCCCCCCTTCTCCTTTCCAGAGGCCATCCTGTCATGGTTTTGAAGGGCATCCTTGGGAATGACTATCCTTTATAACTTCTCTGTATCTCCATTACGTCCTCAACATCTCACTGCAGTTGCTGCAGTCATAGAATCTTGGAACTGAAAGAATATTTTATAGATTATCTGGGCCAACCTCTTATGGTATAGATGCAGAAATGGATCAAATGCCTCGTCTCAGATCACACTAATTACCTTGGCCTTGGCTTTTGATACCCTCAGTTAGTGTGCTTTACTAATCTGTGTTACTTTATACAACACTTTATATAAACATATAAATAATACTTTACCAATCTATATTACCTCTAGCAACTTCTGCTTAAATGGTTTAAACTGAAAACATCCTTAGCAGTGACTTTATTCACAAAGAGTCTGGGCAATTCTCTGTTTTACTAAGATCTAGGTTTTGGGAGGAAAGAATTCAAGAACTAATGTCAAGCCACACTTCCTGTTACTTTAAGCAACTGAGAACACCGGAAAGAGTATGGCCCTTTGGCTTGACTCCTGATACTGCAGGTGAGAGGTGGCCTTAGCCTCAACTCTCTGAATCCCTCGGTCGGGCAAGATTTTCATTTTGAGGCCAATTGTTTGAAGACCAGCTCCCACCTTCTAGCTTTCTAACAGCATCAGAGGCAGAAAGAGCACAGCTTGACTCTTGAATTTCAGGTTTAGTTCATTTCAGGGATAAGCAGAAAGGGGGAAAAAAGGAAAAAAAAAGAAAAGAAAAAGCTCTTTGGCTCACAAAGTAAGATGCTTTGAAATGAAAGTTGTGCAGAGTAAATATGGAGCCACACAATGCCATCTCCAGAGCCGCGTTTCAGGACACAAGGCCACTTCCACTCTGCGACAGACAGTTAAGAGATTTCATGTTCCTTAATTAAAACACACCTCAAGAGTCAGTGGGAGGCACCCGTGCAGTCCCTACCTGAAGATGCCGATTTACAGAAAAACTTCCAGCCGTGGGATTCATACAAGGGACACACTGGCAATTGTGAGTTGCCTTTCAAATCGGCCTCTGTCTGTCATACCTATGTAGTTACAAAATCAAAAGAGATAATAAAGTTCAATTGTATATTCACAGTTTGATATCTCTATTGACAGGTCTTACACAAAAACACACACATTTCAGGAAACTCAGATTCTGTGTCCCTCTATGAAAGTCTCTGAAAGGCTCTCCTGGGTTGCAAATCCCCACCCAACAGTCCCTCTAAATCTGAATCTATAAAGTGGCCATCAAAGTTCAAAGGTATCAAATTGGGCCTCCTCTCCCCAGGTTCTGTTTGTGATTGTAAAATATCACTCTGAAGGCAAGGGAAAAAGGAAACCACCCAGACCAAACCACGACTGAGCTAACCACCCCCTGCTCCTCCACAGAGAAGGCCAGTTAACCCAAGCCTCACCGCTCCCGGAGGGGATGAAGCTGCTGTCCATGCTGAGGCCTTGGGCAGATGGGGAGCCGCCTTCAGCTCTATCCTGTTGTCTCTTTTAACCCAGAAAGAGTCCAGATCAACTCTGAATAGTTCTCAAGTTTTAAAAATGTCAATATATTTCACTTCTATGGAAATAGTCTTCAGGCCTACTCAAAAAGCAACATGCAGGTGCCTCTAATTTTTAGAGAAGATTTTTCTTGGAAAATAGGAGTGTGTGTTTGACCGAATTCAAAACCAGCAAGTCTGTTCCTGTAATAGTGTATGGGACTAGGCTTACGCAAAAGCAGAGCACATCTGAATGCAAAAATTAAATGGAGGAATGGGAGGGAGGGGAACAGGTGCTCTTTTATAAAGGCTAAATTCCATATTTACCAAACTGATTTGCATGAGGCATATTTTCAATGAAAATATTGCTACTCATTTTGCTGCATTTGTGCAACAGAAACATAAGGATGGAGCAGAAGAGGAGTGCGGCTTTCAAGCTGTCTTCTTGTACCTACCCTTCAGCTAACAGTTAAGCGGCACGTTTGGGAGATTAACTCTTAGAACTTCTGGCTTCCCACTGCCAAGAGAGCTAGGTTTGGGGGTCCATTTAACCCTGTGATCCAGCCTCTGAGTCTGCAGTTAGATGAGAATCTAGAAAGGGTAGTGAGAGGTCATTTACTCCATTAACTACCACCAAGTGAGAGCACCTAAATTATCTCAAGATAAGAATTCTGTTCTAAGTTAATTTCATGCCTCCTTCTAGTAATCCGAGCCAGCATTAACTCTTATTATCAAGAATATCTTCCTCCTGTTTTAAATATTTTATGTATGCTGTACTTCCTCTTCATGTAAACCCCAAATGAACAAGTGTTGTCAGCTACATAGATTATCTCGTTTACAGGCTTAAATCAACCCTATGGTGTATGTAGGTAGTGTTATATCCCATTTTATAGAGAAAGAAACTCAGGCAAAGAGGGGTGAAGAAACTGGCCCTAGCTCACCCAGCTGACAGGTGGTAGGCCCATAATTTAAATCCAGGCATCTGAATCTACATTCATTTCACCACCAGAAGATACTATGTGGCATGCTCAGATGTGGTCAGTTGCAAATGAAGTTACCAACAATGCACTAAGGAAGGTCCAGAGAAATTGAACCCGGCAAAATATATGAGGTAGAAATTGGAATAAATTTATGTGAGTACTTGGCTGATGGAAAATGCTAGAGCAATGGCTGGTAGATTGCCCACACAAACACCCACAGATTCACTTACAGGTGGGCAGGTGGTGGAGGGTTTCCAATGAAAATGCTGGTCTCTCGGGTATTTAGTCAGTGTCCCCAGACTAGTCCAGAGTGGGTTCCAACAGGGCAAATCCAGTGGACCTGTCTTTAGGGGTCTCCCCAAGGGATTGCAGAGTTCCAGAGTCATCGTGAGTTTCTGTTTATGTTTGAGAGCTTGCTCTAAAAAGGTCACAGAGAGCATCTTATAGAGAAGTGAAGCTCCCAGAATGCATCACTCTTTCTCTGTTGAAACCAAACTCAGGACTGTTCAAGGCCTCTTGTGGGTTTTCTGGGGTTTCTTCTTTTAGCTAACGAGATGCTCCAGGCAGAGCATTGAGTTTCAGGATAAGGTAGGGGCCACTGGGCTGATCGGCTCCAACCTCAAGGGAGAACAACTGAGGCTATGTTTCTTCCTGGACTGTGGCTAAAGTGAAAACAGCTGGAGAGCTACCCACACACCCTTGAAGAAGCTGACAGCTTCGGTGTTGGTGTGTGAAGCCAAAGAGAGCTGTTATCCCTCACTACTCAACGGGTTTGAAATAGCAGCTCTTCTTTCCCAATAACTATTGAATCACCTAGTTTACCCTACAGTTTCCTTTGAATAGCTGTGGAAACTCTGTACAGACTTGCATTTGCTGCGGTAAATGGCTTGCTTCATCTAACATCTTGGCCACCTAACATTTCTGCTTATACAGGTACCAAAGCTTAAAATGGGTGAAACAGACAATGGACAAAATCAGAGCTTTCCAAAACCACCCCACACTGGCCTCTAATACTCCCCTTAAATGTCCTTCGACCTGCAGTACCTCACTTTCTGGGGTTTTCCTACTGAATCTGACTCTGCCTGAGGAAGACTACTAGGAAAATGCTCTATGCATGGACATTAACAGTCTCAAGGAAGATTTAATCATTCCCTGGGGGGAAAAAACCAGGGTCCTCAAACTGTCCACAATCTATGACAAACACAATTTTAACTCTGTCTGTAAAATTCCTTATTTTTAAAAAAGCAGGACTGTAAATATATCGCTACTCAGTCCTTCAGCCTCTGCAGAGAGTCCCCATGTTCACTCACAGCCCACCTCCGAGACACGCACAGTGCAGGCTGTGCTCTGTTGTTACTGTGGCCATCTGGTCATTTTGCTCTTTCTTAGGGGAGGGCTGGTGGAACAGTTGGTTGGAGCATTGTCTCAATAGCAATGAGTGAATGAATTAATTAATGAATAGAACCACAAATTGATGTCTCTCTCTCTCTAGAATCAATAATTTAAAAAAAAATTTCTGAGTCTATTTCATCACATTTAAATTTTTTACAGACATATGCCAAACTTCCCTCCAAAAACTTTCTTTTAACTTACCTTCTTAGCAGCAATACACAGCACTCTTGTCTATTATACTTCTCGATCTTTACCAGTCTAAGAGGTGAAAAAAATGGTCTCTTGGAGTTTGCATTTCTTTCATTATGAGTAAAGCTGAGCACTTTTTCAAGTGCTACACCATTTTCCTATTGGGTTGTTGGTCTTTTTCTCATTGAACAGTCTGTTTTTGAAACCAGAGAGCCCTTATGTGAGTGATTGGATCTGCCTCCCAGTTGATCTCACTTAAAGTCTCATTAGCCTGTGCAAAAAGGTTTTCACTATGGTAATTGTATTCGAAATGTTGAACAGTACAAATCTGCCCACTGTAAGGATCTGTTAGCACTCATGCACACTGGTCTGTCAAGCTGGGGAATGAGAGTTTATTGCATCATAAAAACGTTACCCTCTGCTTGCATGAGGCAATTAGTGAAATTTTTATGAGCTCTTCTTAACCCAAGTTATCAATAAATAACACATAATTCTTGACTGGGCTAATCCCAGATTGATGTGACTTATTTGATAAATCAACACCATAAAGAAATTCTTGACTCAGTGGCCTGGGTGTTCAAGGAGAGAAGGAAGATTTCAACTCTGAGTTACCAAATTCAACTCCAACACTGAAGAAATGGGCATGTTGAGCCTTCTGAGAGCTGGTCGCCACTGGTCAAAGGCACAGATAAATCGCTACAACCAGCTTCGCTCTGCACCTAAGTTATCACAGCACAGTGATTCCCTGGGAACCTCGTTGTTATTTGATCTGCCTCAGAAGAGGCCACGCATGTAAAGGTCTTTTCTGGTGGTTCTCACACTTTATTTTAATGTTTATCAGGATCATCCGGGAAGCTACACTTTTAAACAAATCTGCAGGTGATTTCAAAGCTGGTGGTCAGAAGGTACACTGGGAAACTCAGCTAGCAAAAATCATGCTGGGTCACTAGATCAAAATGTCACAGGACTTGCCCAGGAATCTTTATTTTCACAAACACACCGGCTCATTCTCACGCACTCTGAAGAGAAGAACTCCAGTGCTGACGAGGCATGCCAGCTTTTACGGAGTTGGGAGGATTTTTTTCCAATACATTTAGAATTGTTGGTGTTTCAAAGAGTCTTTAAAGTTTTCCTCTTCCCTGAAGCTACTCTTTGGGGGCTCAGCATCTGTTTTATCCCTACCCCACGAAATCATAAAATGAGTGACAGGAAGCGTGTCCTCAAGGGAAACTGGCTACACTGGGAAAAGGAGAGCAATGAGGGACTTTTCCCTGAAGGTCCTCTCTGATGGCTGGCCTTTCACTGGGGACACACAGCTTGAAACGTCGTCTCAGCAGGTGTTCCCTGACACTCTCCCTTTCCACATGTAGGGTTCCTGTTTTACCAAGGAAAAAACACAGCTGTGCTGTACCGTACCTGAAAAAGGAGACTCCTTTTTGAGAATATTCCACTAAAAAGAACAACAGCTAACATTGAATTATGCCTGGCACAGTGGTAAGTGCTTTTACATATATAATTATAATCCTTGGAGGTGGTATTGTTATTGTTTCCATTTTACAGGTGAGAAAACTGAGGTTGAGGGAGATTGAGGGACTTGCCCCAAGTCACACAGCAGATAAGTGAAAAAAGGATTCAAACCTGGTAGTCTGACTCCTGAGTCCCTGCTCTTCACTACTCAGGGCGTGTTCCCACTGGTTGTTTCTGATCCTCACCAGGTACATTTAGAATCACTGCTCATACTGATCAGGCAGTGTGATCTAGCAGAAGAAGAGTTCAAAAACCAAAAGCTCTGGAATTCCTCTGACACTGAAATCCTGTGTAAATCCGTTTTTTGACTACCTTCTTATCACTCACTATGTGTAAGAAGTGGTGATGGTATTATTATGATGTTTGTAAAACTGTTTGGCTTATAAAACTGTACTTGCATGTGCAAACACGCTGCAGCTTTAGTGAAAATCAGGGATCCTCCCGAGGGCAGCAGCGATCCCTTCGCACAAGCGCGATGCCACCAGGGCGCTGCAGGGGGCCCGAGAGTGAAACGCCGGAGACTTGCTGCTGGTCTCACCTCTGCCAAGGTGTGTGACTTGGATAGTTACACCACATCCCTGAAATTCATTTTCTCAATTGAAAAATGAGAAAAATCAATCAAACCAGTAGTTAAATTTTTTAACTTAATAAATAATGCCTAATGTAATCCCATTGTTGAAAAAAATCCAAACAATGTGGCTGAAGTGAAAGCCCTCGCTGACTCCGACTCAATCCGCCGATCCCTCGAGTGGTCACTCACGACTGTAAACGACGTGGGGCAATAGTCATCCCACTCGCTTCTGCCACACGTGCCATTCTTTACTAATGTATGGAGCCTGTTGTTTTACACAAACGACAGCAGACCGGCACTTCTCAGTTCATTGTGCGGGCCAGCGGGAAATCTAAGAACACAATGAACCTCGAGTATCTCCTTCCCTCCCTGAAAATGTACACGTTCACAACATTTGGAATGGACAATCTTCAAGGATATTCCTGAAGCCCCTTGAGCCTCATCCATGGGTTCCTTCATCTCTGCCCTCCGGATTAAGAAGCCTGGACTGGAAGGTTCCAAGGGCTTTCTAGTTCAAAAGTGATGTCCTGTACTTTTAGGTGCAGGGCCAGTCTGGGTTTCTAAGCTCTCCACGTCAACCCTTTCCCCCCTACTCCTTTCACACTAGAACATTTGCTTTATTTAGATAAAATTGTATTTTTTATCAAAGTCTCCTATGTATACAGTTCTTAAAATTTTGTGAGCAAAGCTCATAGTGGAAAAAATAAATTCTACTCCAACTCTAAATTGAGCTCCCCAGAAGCAGACTCTTCATCTTTTAGCTATTGCTTCTGAGATTTTCCTCTATATTTCTGAATAATATACTTATACATGGTTTATTGAAGAGGCTCAACTAGAGGATGTATAAACAGAAAATGTTTTTACTTTTCTCCAACCATAGCCTTTGATTGTGCCCAACCTTAATGCCATCTCAGACATATCCCCTACTTTTTAATTACAATGTAGACATAATTTTCAGGGATAAGTTTGTCTAGACCTACTTGTATACTTCAATCAAATCTAGTTTAAACCTTCTTTCTTCTCCCAGTTCAGGCCTGGCCCACAGCTGAGGGGCAAGCAGGGTCTAAGGTGAGGAGAATGTATTGGTCAGGATTGAATGTCCCTTCAAAACAGTAGCTCCTTTCTTTGCCTACTGCTTTCTGGCCCAAGAAACCCAAAGTAACCCAGTGGTAGTCATAATTCCTAGGTCCCTGGAACCCCACTCCCTGGCACCTGAGTGTTTGAGAGCAGACCTGGCTGACATTCACGAGCAGAGGCATGCAGCCTACCTGGTTGACAACCTCCTCTGTGATAGGTTCTTTTCAGTGAATACAAAGATCTCATAGATACACCGTGCACCCTTTTCCCAGAACTCCCTGTCTCTGATATTGTGGTCATTCGCTGCTGGCTCCTGGCCATCAGCCCAGTCATCTGCCACTGACCAAGAGTCCCTTTATAACCTTCCCGTGTAAGAAGTATTGATTCTTGAAGAATATCTGCTCACCTCTGTCTTTCAGGACCATCTGTGAGTGGGGCTGCTGTGCAGCAGAAGTCTTCTGTCAGCCAGCACAGACATACAATGCCAGCTCATCAGTAAACCTGGCCTGAGTTCTCTCCTCTCCCTTCATTTGCCCAAAGTGAGTTCCCAAGAGCACACAGAAGTCAGTTGAGGGTACGACAATGCATGTGATATGGGATTCTAGACCCCATCCATGTAATTTACTTGAGCCTTCCAGAACTGCCCAGGCTAAAGCCTAAGAGTATTGTTTCTGTTTTAGAAAAGATGACTGCTATGTTCCATCTCCTGTGCCATCTTCTAAGTTCACTTATATATTAGTTTTATTAAATACCGTAACATGAGACAAATACTCTTGCAGAAAATCTATGTGTTCATTGGTCTATTCTTGTATATGCAGGAGTCAAACAACAACCTTGGTGTATCAGGATGATGCTCTAACCAACTGAACTACTCAGCCAGAGCCATTTTATTTTTAAAAAATACATTATTTTTACAAGTAAATTTCTGTCTAACCCATACCATAAAATTACATTTACCCACTGCTATGGAATTGGTACCAATATTCATAGAAAAAAAAACTTCCAACAGTAAAAGAAAGTACAAAGGGAGATGAGGGGTTTGTGAAAGGTCCATGGCAAAAATACGACTTCTCTTTATTTTACAGCCCTAGAAAAGAACTGAAATATATTTCAGCTCCATTAAAAGATGGCAGGGTATCATGTAATTCATGATTACTTACATTAGCACAGTGTTCTAGTATTTTGCCAAATATAGTAAACGCCCCAGGGCCTCTTTTTCAGAAGTTCGCTTTCGTTCTGGGATGCGTTCAAAAACGTTGGACTCTGTCAGAAGCCTTCGCAGGCTGAGCAGGATTGCTGTCACAGCGCCACAGCACACATCCCACATCTTCTTTTACAGTGTGTCATTGACACTGCTCCCAGAAGAAGTATGGTTTATATCCCCGCTCCTTGAACCTGGGCAGTCTTTTGATTTGGTTGTAACCAAGAGAACAAGGTGAATGTAACTGCATGATTTCTGAGGCTAGGTTGTAAAAGTCACGCAGCTTCTGCCTCGTTCCTGAAACACTGACACCGGAGCCCGGAGCTGCCATGGAAGCAGTCTCACTGCCCCAAGGCCACCAGGCTGGAAGAAGCTCAACTGGTCCACAGGGAGGCAGCACATGAAAGACCACAAGAATAGAAAGAGAAATGCCCAGCCCTTGGTTGCTACAGACACCACACTGGAAGTAAGTGACTCCAGCCTCTGTCTGACTGCGACTGCAGGAGAAAACTGCCAGATCAAGCCCTTCCTGAATTCCTGGTGCACAGAAATCATGGGGTAATTTGTTGCTCAGCAATAATGACCAGAACAGTTATGGAGTCATAGGATGGGATTTTAGCTATTACTGAGTCTTCCGATGTCCTAGAGAATTTGTCAGACTCCAGGTCTATTTTGCCAACTCTAGAATGCACCCTCTCTAGGCATACTTGACTTTGTCTGCTTCAAAGATCAAATGCTTAGAATATTTCACATAGACAGTTTGAGCTGCCTATACGATGGCATTTTTCTTCTGAAAATAGATATAAAAACACGGGTTAAATCTCTACTAAATGATACATGTCTATGCAATTAGCAGAACTCAAATACCAATGTAAATTGTCTAGATTAGTATTTAATCCTTTCTCTAACAAAGACAGAAAACATGAATTATTTATTATATTTGCTTTAACTACTAGAAATGTAAAAACTATTACATATATACCAATGTGAAGCTTGTTATAGTTTTAATTTTCCAATAACAATGAAAAATTTTTGACAGTGCACAGATTAGGCACTGAATAAATGTTCTAGTAAGATTACATTATGTAGCTTTTGTAACTCAATGTGGTGGAATATTGCATTTTCCTGCCACTGAAAATAAAGTGAAATGCAGTTATTAGAATTATTACAATATCTATATGCACATTTTCAAATATAAATGGCATACTATAAACATAAATCATCCAACTATGGTGTGATTATGTTGAAATAATACAGCATGGACATAAATGAAGAGAAATGATATTGAACTGCCTTCCCGGCTACAAGATTTAAAATTCTACCAAGAAGATCAGAATTATAATTGGAAAACCGGGTAAATACTGTGGCAATAGTTTTAACCTGAGAAAAGCACCAATTCCTTTGAAACTGAAACTGTGGATATATGTTCCTATTTATCCCACCAGGCACTTCCTCTCACTGCACAAAATAGTCATATCAGTAGCAGAAATGAGGTAGGATGTTAGTATAAATTGGAGATAAAATTTAAATCTGGCAAGGAGGTTAAAACTAAAATGAAGCAATAGTTTTGTTGGAAAGGCTCCAAGTAAGAGGCAAAATACAGTGGCCTGGTAATGTCCCATTATCTACAGCAGCGCACAGGAAATCAGGAGGCACTGGTAGCTTGCATGTCAAATATATAGATTTTCCACATTTTTCAAAATGAGTAAACTTTGTACCCTCAGCTGCACTCCAGCTGTCTGACCTCACATGGGTGCCCCAGTGCAACCAAGTGAAACACAGGCAAGGAAAGTGTGAAAATTGTGAAGGGGCTTGTTGTGAAGGGGCTGGAGCCAGAAACTAGCAGGGCTTGTCCACTGAGCCCCACGAGACCATTTGTGGGTTCGCCAAAGCTGTTGTCCCAGTTTGCGACAGTGGGCAGCGATGAAAATTCATGCTGGGGGAGGAAAGGGGAGAGGAGAAAAAAAAAAAGAAAGAAAGAAAAACAAAAATGAAAGGGGTAAAAACCGTTCTGCAACTCTCTTGTCCTCCCTGATAAAGCACACCATTGATAGCCATAAAGAACCCTGATGAGCCCTCTAGAATTTCTAGACTAGTCAATCTCAAATCTATTAAAGCAAATGCCAGTGCTCCTTACGAGGAATCTCTTGTGATGCCCCTTTACTATCTTGAAATGAATTCAACCTACGTGGACACAGATTTTTTTACAGCCCATAAAATGACCTAAGTACAATATAACAATATAACAGCAAAATAAAAGGCAAGTAATTAATAATGTCATAAGACATATTTAAATATACAGATGCTCAGGTCTGAAAGCTCCATCCTCTATATATGCAACCACCAAGAACATGAGAGCTGCAAACACGGGCCTTGAGTGGTTGGTGATTGCTGTACTGGCACATTCAATACCACAGGCTGTGCTGCTATTGGTGGTGTGATTTTCCAAAATTAGAGGCAACTTTTAATTAAGTTCCAAATGAAACAGAGTATAACCTTCCCTTTTTTGGAATCTCCATTTTAGGTGACTCTTCTTGTTTGTTTCTGTGTATTGGGTCAATCTGTTTTGACTCTGTGTCTTTGTGGGATGGCCTTCTGTGGGAAGATACCTGTGGGTCTCCATGGTGTAATTTCCTTAATCTCCTGAGCGGGATGCTCTTGGAATGTCCTGTATGCCACTTTTGTGGGCCCTCTTATTGTAACTGGGTTTTGGTTGTTGTTGGGTTGATCTTTGGTGGGGTCTTCCTTCAGGTTGACTGACAGAGAGTCACACAACCTACCATGTCTTGTATGCTGTTGTATAGCTGCCGCTAGAACAAAATGCATACCTGCAAAAATAACCCCCACCCACACCCACACTATCAACAACAAATGAGCAGATGTTAATAAAGGTGTAAAGAGCTTAAGATTATTATAAGAAAGGTAAAATGAAAATGAGATAAGTAACTGAGAGAAAAATGATTTTGAGAGGGTAGTGGGAGGAGAAATATAAGAGTGGAGAATAGAAACAAGGGGAAGGAAGAAAGAAAATAATACTTATGTTATAAATAAAAAAAGGGAGGGAAAAAGGCAAAATGGAGTAAGAAAAGGAAGGAGTATAGTATGAGGTTTATTTTTCTTTAAAAGATGAAAAAATAGGAACCAAATTGAAAACAAACATCTACCACAGCAACATTAATGACAAATTAGCAAAGACTAATACAAGTGGAAAGAGAAAAAGCAGGAAAAAAGAAATAAAAAAGTTATGAGATGTCTAAAGTATAGGAAAGTAATTTTGAGAGGACAGAAGGAGAAAAATAATGCGTGAGTCAGGAAAACCAGGCTAAGTGAGGGAAAAAAATGAAATTTAAAATGAAAAAAGAAAGGGCAGGAGGAAGGCAAAACGGAGTAGGAGAGGGGAACAGCAAATCTGAGATTCAAGATAAAAAAATAGTGAAGATCTAGAAATAAAATGGAAGAAATGCAACAACAACCACCATAGCAACAACCAACAAGCAAAGATGAATAAAGGTGGGGAGAGGATAAGGGTATTTTAAGAAAAGGAAAAAGAATGTGAGATGACTAATGACAAGAAAAATGGTGTTGAGAGGCTGGAGCAGGGGGAATAGTAAGAGTGTAGAATAGAAACAAGTCACAGCAAGTTTAAAATAAACTTAAAACAAAAATAAGAAGAGGAAGGAAGAAGGCAAAATGGAGTAAGGGAAGGGAGGAGTAAAGTACAAGATTTGCAATAAACTAAAATAAAGAAACTAGTGAAATAATAGCAACAAACTTTAAGAAAAAGAAATGGATGTTAAAAAGCTATGCAGGCAGAAAATAATGCAAATAATGAAGAAGACCGCAGTGGAGTTCGCCTCAGCAGAGTCTATCGTTTTGCACTGTCTTCTCTTTCTGGATCTGCCCCTGGTAATGTCAGATTGTGTCCTAGACTGGCCTTAGGCAGCCTGTTCAAAACGACCAGTGACCCACAGTCTGTGGCTGTCTCCCTCAGTCTTGGCTGGTCCCCACTGCTCTGCCTTGCCAGCTATCCACCAGTGCCAGGACCAGGAGGGGTCATCTCCTGTCCAAGAGCACTGCTAGTACCACCCCCCTGCCCCCACCTCCAGAGGGGATGTCTGGTGCAACTGGGAGGGTGGAATCCCAGGGGCCACTGTTCAGTCTTCAGGGAAGTTGGTGGGAGTGTTTCCCCGCCTCCTTGCCGCACATCTTGGTCTGTCCCAGATTATTTCCAATAATGTATGGTTTCTTGTGAATTAGCTGTTGATTTTCTGTGAGGGGCCAGTCTGTGTAAAAGGGACAGCTCTTTCCTACTTGACACAGGTGGTGGCTCCAAGAGCTGAGGCTGGGTGGGACCCTGAACACCCCTTGTTGTGTCTGTCCCCAGTCTCTCTGCTCTGCTGGTTTCAGTGGATATGGGCCCGAGGAACATTGTAGCTCAGAGCTTCTGGCAGAAGTTCTGAAAGGGCCTTTTCAGAGATTTTCCTTCTTTTCCTTGTGGGCTCCTGAGCCTGACCTCATTGCTCTGCAGATCCTATAACCCCGCAGGTGGAGGTTGGGCATGCCTGCCCGTGAGGGGGCTTGCCTGGCTGCACGGAAACTCAGATGTTCCACTCCTGGCCTGCTGCTTTTGTGGGAGACTTGGGCCAGAACTCTTCACTCTGCACTGACCCCTGTTCACCAGCCATGCTGGCTTGGGTCCCACAGTCCCGTCAGCATGACTCTATCACTCTGACTTCTTTGTTGGCAGAGCAGCTGTGCACGCACACACGGGCACCCAAGCGCAGGGTCCCTGCAGAGCCTCGAGTTTCTCCTTAACTTCTCTTTTAAAAGTTTCTAAGTGGCCCCCAAACTGCAGCACTGAGCCATGGGGGGGGAAGGAGGGCTTCTTCTCTTCACGTTCCACATCCCCAGAAAGCCTGCTGGTGCCTCTGACAGTTTCACATTGAGTTTCTCCCTGGTTCTCTCTGGATGGCACCAGGAACTGCAGCCTCCTCAGTCAGACTCTGTCTTGCTCACAGTTCCCATGGTGCCTGGGGTGTGGGGGGAGACAGCCCCCTCCTCGGGAAGTACCACTGCAGGCCCCAGACCCTGACTCCTGGCACTGGCAGGGAGCGCAGCCTTGCTGGGGGTGGAGGGCACAGAGACACATCTGGGTGCCAAGGTGCAGGTACTCTGGAGGCTTCTTCCTGAGGAGGATATTTTAAATTCCTCACAATGGCTCCCACCCCATACCTGTGCAGCCAGAAGTGCCAGGCTGGGCAGCGACAGTGACAGCTGCTCCGCTGAGACAGCCTGGGATGCCTGCTCCCGAGTGCCCTGCAGGCAGGCAGGCTCTCACCCACTCACTTGCATGTCCATGCACTCGTCCTTGTACACGCCCATTCACACACACTCTCACTCATGCTCAGCTGCGTTCTCGAACTGATTGCTCTGTGGTTTAGCTGCAAGACCAGTCCAGGGCTGGGAGCCAGTGGATGGAGCTTTCAGCTACTCTGCAGCCATCTTGGAGCCTCTGGGTATAGCTTTTTTTATTGTATTTTGTCCACTACCATTTATGCCCCTTAAACCTCCCTCTCCACCCTGAAATCACCATACTGTTGTCCATATCCATGAGTCCTTACTCCTTTTCGCTTGATCCCTCCAACTTCTAACCCCAGCCCCAGAGTTGTCAGCCTGCTCTCTATGAGTCTGTCGCCATTTTGCTTGTTACTTCACTTTGTTCATTAGATTCTACATGTGAGTGAAATTGTGTGGTGTTTGTCTTTCTCTGACTGGCTTATTTCACTTAGTGTAATACTCTCCATGTCTGTCCATGCTGTTGCAAAGGGTAAAATTTTATTCTTTTTTACAGTTGAATAGTATTCCGTTGTGTAAATGTACCATAGCTGTTTTATCCACTCATCTACTGATGGACACTTGGGCTGCCTCCATATCTTCGTCATTGTAAGTAATGCTGCATTGAACATAGGGATGCTTATATTCTTTCAAATTTGTGTTTTGGGTTTCTTTGGATAAATTCTGAGAAATGGAATGGCTGGGTCATAAGGCAGTCCATTTTTAATTTTGGGGGTATCTCTATACTGCTTTTCAGAGTGGCTGCATCAGCCTGCATTCTCACCAACATTGCAAAAGGGTCCCCCTTTCTCCACATCCTCACCAGAACTTGTTTGTTGATTTATTGATGACCGCCATTCTGACAGGTATGAGGTGATAGCTCATTGTGGTTTTAATTTGCATTTCTCTAATGATTAGTGACATTGAGCATTTTTCCATATGTCTATTGGCCATCTGTACGTCCTCTTGGAGAAGTTTCTATTCAGGTCCTTTGCCCATTTTTAAGTTGGATTTTTGGTTTTGAGTTTTGTAAGTTCTTTATAAATTTTGGATATTAGCCCCTTATCAGATGGGTATAAGTTTTTTCTAAAGAGTGCACATTCTAGTCTCAGGTGATCACGACTTCATTTTTCATTGGTGTGACAGCCCAGTGAGGGATATTTGAGAGCCTAGTAGGAGGTGTGACGAATTTTTACTGTACAGGGCTAAACATCCTGTGCCACCCTCGCACTCTCTCTAAATATCAGTTGTGCCCCCCATCTCTTCCATCATTTTAACAATTCATTTGTCCCCGTGACTTTCTAAAACACCACTGATTCAGATGAATCAAAGCTGGCTTTTGTTTAGATGAGATGACATTCTCCTAACCAAAGTAAATCTATTTTTTCCTGGTTTTGGAGAAAGGAGTTCTGGAATTTCAGAGGAGGAATAGAAACTAAGTCAGAATGGGGGGCTCCAAAATCAGGGACTTCGAGGCTGGGGTAGAGGAGGGGCTGAGGGACCCAGTGGAATGTCCTGTAAAAATTTGCCGGGCTTGGGATGGAATTTCCATCTCCACAAAGCTGTGATTTGGGAAGGTAGAATGGAGAAGTCTCAGGCATGCCTGAGTTTCTCTCCTTAATTTAACAGGGTTAAGAATGCTTGTAAAAAGCCATGTAAGATTGTGCTTCCTAAACTATCCAGGTTACCTTGGGACTGTGTGGCCATGGCAAAACTCAGATGAGGTCATGGACAATCTTGTTTATAAGAATCCAATACCTGCTCTGTCCCCTAATTCCAGTCTATTCTCCCTGTCTGATTCTGTTATGATTGAGGTGTAGTGAGAAAAAAAGATCAGATACCATGCCCTGGACCATCTTTCCCTCAGAGCACTCTGCTTATGGCAGAGGAAGAGAAGGTTTTTAGTGGGGCTTGTTTCACCAGGGAGTCAGGGTGGTTCCCTTCTGGCACTGTTCTTATTTCTTCATCCTGCCAGGGAAATCTTTACTTCTTCATGAACAGTGTCAGATTCTCAGTAAAGGTATGGTTTGCAAAATAATAATAATAATAATAATAATAATAATAATAATAATAATCTTTTTTACATGCAAAGAACAAAAGGATGGGGTTATTATGTCATTGAGTCTGAAGGCATTCCAATAAGTTCCCCATGAACACTTCCCATAAGCTTTTTATTCCAGAGCTGGGCAGGACCCTGTCCAGAGCTCGAGGCATACCTGGCCTTCTCAGGAGCAAGCTCAGTGTCTTTTTCCACTGAGCACAACTTCGCAATGGGGGCTGTCTGGCTGGCAACCCCACACCAGTAGCAAATGAGTGGGCACAGTCACTGCCCAAGTTCCTGGGCAGGTGACGGTGGGAGGTATGACCTGCTTAGCCACACTCCTAGTACCAAGGCAAAACCCTACTAACTCTGTCTCCCCACATCCATTCTGGGCTATTCTGTGTGAGTGAGTATTTGATTCCTTCTCCCCCATCTTTTCCTTTCTCTCTTGAGTTACCACCATTCCAACAGTGGGAATGCAGTGGTCCTCCATATCCCCCATACAGGCCAGGTCTCCCAAGGATAAATTCCCTCTAGTTAAACCCAGGAACCCTTTACTCCAACTGAGCTTCCTTCTCCATTCAGTGACAATTATTTTGTGTATCTTTGCAAAAATCTTCCTATTTGTTCTCTTCTTTTGGAGCATGGTCAAAAATTGGACCCATTACTAAGAACCCATCTCAGTTCTGTTAGGCTGCTGGCCACAGACCCGTGATGCCTGAGACGATGTACAGCCTCTAATTAGGGCCCACTGATTCGATCACTCTCTGTTACTTTTCCTGCTTTGGGAGGCCTCTCCTGTGACATTTCCATGGCCTTGGCCACCATTTTCTGAGAAAACCTCAGGTTCTGGGGGCTTTTGGCCTCCACCAGGAGCTCCAATGAGTGACTGATTGTTGATGCCCAGAACGAGCTTAGCTTTTAGGAGCTGCTACTTGGCTGGATGGAACAGAGAAGAGGATCTTTGATTAGACTGAGCACACCTGCCGACATCCTATGTCGCCCTTCTAGGAAAAACTTCAGTATTCAAGTGAATTGTCTGTCTATGGATGCTGGCTTGCCCACCAACATTTTTACCTCATTTTCTGTCTGAATTTCTATCTCAAATATCAGACTCAAACATCCTGCTACCTGTAGGGGACCAGTTTGTTTCAGTCTGGCAAATGTGACTCAGCCCTATATGGAAAACCTGCAGAAGTGAAGTGGTGGTCAGGAGCCAGGCCTTCAAACTGAGTTTTCCCATGGGAATCAGGCCTAGAAAATGCATACTGACTGTTATGGCTTGCTTTTGCTACAACTCCATCACCCTGGTCTAAAACAGCAAATGTGCATTATCTATCTTCAAGGTAATTTCCAAAGCCTGTGTGAATTCACCCAAGGACAGAGCTAATCAGCTCACCGCCACTCCCCTCTGCATATTATTTTCATTTCCTTGAATGTACCTAAAATGTAGACAACAATATTCTATATAATAAATAATAAATCTTTCTCTGATGTAAGCCCTGAGAAAAACAATAAAAACCTGTCTAGGCAAGGGTTGGGGCGCTCTCCTTTTGAGAGAGTGGCTGAGGCACTCATAGACACTCTCCCCTTGAGTGAGTGGCCGTGCCGTCCCCTTTTTCTCCACGAGATTGCTGTCATCTGTGCATTTATTCTCGTCTCCGGCCACAACAAGGTGGAACTCTGCTGGCCGGGGTCCGCCACAGCTACCCTCTATCACAGTGAAGCTAATTTCAAAAAGTTTCCACTAATTCCCTCTCATTTATATGGTTTTCAAGGTCTACCTCAGCCTGTATTGGGTCTGCCTGTGGTCCCCTTGTTTCATGTATCTAGAAGTTGCTACTCACCAGAAGCATGTACCTCCTGGATGAGTTCTAAGGCAAGCAGTCTATACTGAGACACACCTGGGTCTGTCCCTGGTCCAGACACTCCTGGAGGACATCAGGCATGATCTCGGTGTCAACTGAAGTCACCCTGTCCCTTTCCAATACAAGGATCAGTATAAACCCCATGCAGAAAGTACAAGGCATTTTTGAAATTTCTGAAAATCCTAGAGGTTTGTAAACTCTCATACTCAGTTCTGTCTGTGCACATGGGCTACCGCTAAATTAATTCAATTTATGGCTTGCTCTATCACCTCATGGGTGCTGCCCCTCCCAGGCATGAAACCCAGCTCCTTTTCTTGATACCCACATGTGCACATATTCATTTATCGATCCTTTCATTTATAAAATGTGCATGTCCTCCTATAAAGCTCCTTTATAAGAGGCTTACGTTTCAGTGAAGGGAGATGTGCAATAACACGATAAACAAGTAAATGCATGGTCTGTCAGAGAGCGATCAGTGCTGCGGAGACCGACGGAGCACTGTGTGGAAACGGCAGCTCCACAAGGGCAGGGGATTTTGTTTGCCTTGTTGTTTGGTTCACTGACCTAGTGCCAAGAGAACAGGCCTGGCATGCGGTGTTGAATAAATGTTTATTGGATGAATGAAAGGGTAAAGGGAATAAGCCGGTGGTGTACTAGCAAATGCTTAGCAATCGGCTATCTGGGTAAAAGGGTATGCATATGTATGTACATTATAAATTTTACATTTTATTTAAATATGTATTATATGATACATTGATTGTATAACATGTATTTTATATTTGTTAAAAATGTTACTATACAAAGGATTTGTAGCACACAATTTATAAATAATAATAACATATGTAATGCTCTTCATTATAAATTCCATATAACTTACTGATTCTCTGATTTTTGCTAAACCTTATATCCATAGCCACCCTCTGGTTGCAATGAACAAATTAATATAGTTCTGACATGAATGTTGACTGATGATTTTGTTTACAATTAAGAGGAAGACAGAGTGAAATAATAAAGATGTACGTCAAAACTTCACTCCTTTGTCAATGATGTGAGTGAATTGAAAAATATATTTTGAACGCTGGAAGAATACTTTTCCAATTATTTGGTGCTTCCTACAGTGTAACAATAGTTCCAGACATACACACTTTTAAGTTTAAAAGGTGTTATTAAGATTAAATCTAGTCAATAAATAAAACAACAAGCAGATTCTACTTCGCATTTGCCGATTTCCGTGGTGTAACTGTTCCCACTATGGCTGATTTCAAGCCACCAACATGATGCTTACAAACCAGAGATGGGAAGAGACACAGGGCACATAGATATGGATTAATGGTGCTCAGCAGGGGACAGTTTTGTCCCCCAGAGGATACTTGGCAGTGTGGGGACCTTTCCGGTTGTCACAACTAAGAGAGGAGGTGCTACTGGCATCCCGCAGGTGGAGGCCAGGGGTGCTACTAAACATCTCACCACAAAGAATTATTTGACCCAAAAGGTCAACAATGCCAAGTATATCAAGAGAATAGTAGTAGTAAAATATAACAAAATAACTAAGAAATAATGCATTTTAAGTATTTACTACCTTTGCCTTTAGTATAATTTCTTTATTAGTATAACTTAGAATATATAAATTAATTATATAACTTAATTTTTAATAATTCCTGAAAATGTAGCAATCAGTTCTTACATACTCATACAAGCCAGTGCAAGATACCAATGGGCTAAGGTGTAGCGGGGAGGCAGCCATTATTTCACATAGAGTGACTTTAGAAAGTGGCATTTGAACTCAGGCCTGAAGCAAGTGAGGGGTGAGCTCTGTGGGCATCCAGGCAGGAGGAGCAGCATCTGCAAAGGCCTGCCGTCCGAGAGGCAGCTTGCCACATTCCAAGAACAGGCAGGAAGCCGGTGTGGCTGGATCCAAGTGGGAGGGGAGAGAGTGGAAGAGATGGGCTCAGAAGAAGATCCATGGAGGGGTTTGAGCAAGGAAGCATCACAGACCACTGTGTACACAGAGTTTCCTGAAAGGTGCTGGCCGACGGAGGAGCCACACAACAACTTGATGTGGAGTATCAGGTACCTCTGTTCTTGAAAAACCTCTTGGCCACTTGTTAACTGGATTTACCACAGGCTGCCTCACTACACAGCGGGCAGAGCTAGGCACCTTGTACTGACTCCTCTTTCCCCCTCTCCTCCCACTTCTTCTGTAGACAGAGGGGAGGGAGGGAGAAAGAGAGGGAGAGGCGCATCAAGTGGTTGACTCTTGCACACCCCAACTGGGGACCTGGCCTGCAACCCAGGCATGTGACCTGATCGGGAATTGAACCCGTGATCTTTCGGTTCATAGGCTGACACTCAATCCACTGAGTGTCACAGCAGTCAAGACAAGAGGATTTTAGTGCTCTCTTGTCCTACCTTCAAATTCAAGTCTAGACCCATTGCAAGGCTCGGTTAAACAAAAGGGTCCTCCTCTCCATCCACAGCAGGTCCATAATGAGCATTCTCCTTCCTAGAGCACAGTGAGATTTATATCATACTTTCCCCCTTGCTTCCATTAACATACGAATGATTTGCCAATAATTATGTCAGAGATTCCCCCCAAATTAACTATATTCCTATAATTAGGAATTAAAAAATAAAAATAAAAAGAGGCCTATACCAATGCATCTGTTTTGCCACCTGACTTATAATAGGTAGTATTTTATCAAGGGCTTGCTCTGTGTCCAGTGATAAGTGCTTACGTATACCAGGTTGCCATAGTCCTGGACAAATAATGTCATCAAGGGCATCTTCAATTAGCAAAAATAGTATCATCTATGTTTCCAGCTTTTACTGATACCCAGCATTAGCTCTTTTACCCCTCACAAAAACCTCTGATGGGAGTATTATCTGTGTATTACAGATAAGGAAACTGAGATTTAAATAGATTGAGAGACTTGTACCAGGTTTCACAGTGTAAAAGCAGAGCTAGGATTTGGAATCATGACTGTCCGACTCCAAAGGCTGCTCTTACCTTCCCTTCTCAACTTCCAGCCCACTTCCTGTCACAGCCCCACTGCATCCTGTACTGACTGTTTCAGAACCTCTCACTTGCCCCACCAACCCTGCCACACAGTGCACAGGTCTTGCAATTAAGAATAAGAAAATATATCCAATATTTTTCATCAATTATTACACAAGTAATTTAAAAAGGACTCACCTTTTAATTATAAACACTAAAGCATTTTTAAAATCTTACACTGTGTTTCCCATAAGTACAGAATATTTCTGTAATTTTTAAAAACAAATCAACAATTAGCCTTGTGTTGCCACATCATTGTTGTGGCTTGCGGACTTCAAAATCAGTTTTAATCAGAGTAGCCTGTAAGTGAGGCACCATCATCAATCTTTCATTAGAGGTCCACATGTTTCTTCCCTTAGTGACTCTTGATCTCCTCTTTTAGTAACAGCTGCCAAACATCCAGTTTTTCCCCTAGCTGGGAGGGAAGTGCAAGCTTCTTGTAGGTTTCTCTGTCACACTCAGAGAGTTATAATGCCAAGTTCAGTCATAGTGCATTTTGCAGACAGGAAAGAGACACAGGAGAAAAACATCACTTTAAGCTAGTCTGCTTCTGATGTGCCAAACCATCTCTGTCCTGCTCCAGTACCTTCCTCACTTTAGAAATATCACTAGCCCTGCTGTTTGCCCACAGCAGTGACATTTTTCTTTAGCTGTGCCATAAAGCTTGTACTTGGAAAGGAGAACCGTGGGAGAGTAGATACCAGTGAGCAAACACCAGCTGGGGACAGCAGGATCTTGAAACAAGTCTGCTACAGTTCTGAGGATCATGAAACAAGTCTGATTGAAGTCATATTTTCAATTTATATGACTTTCCCCTTCCTTTTCTGAGAAACCATAAATTGTAGGATTTTGTAAGGAAATGATGTGGACAATGAAAAGTCAAGGAAAGAATAAAACAAAGAAAAAGGGAAAACTAGTTATATTAACAAATGAGCAAAGAAATGAGTAAAACAAAAAATACACAAACTTTTTAGAGAGCAGTTTGACAAAATATATTACAAAATTCATCAAAGAGGTATATAATTTTGATGCAGCATATCCACTTCTAGGAATTCTTCTTAAGGAAGTAATTAAGGAAGTCTGTGAATATTTAGCTCAGAAATGTTAATCCTAACATTACTGGTAGTAACAAAAATTGGATACAATATATTCAATGATAGATGATTAGTTTAGAAAGCTCTGGTCTGTCCAAATGGTGGAATACTATGCAGCCATTTAAAATAATGCTGTAGAAGGTATGGATTGACCTGGAGAACATTATGCTAAGTAAAATAAGCCAGTCATAGAAAGACAAATACTGTGTAATTTCACTCATATGTGGAATCTAATGAACAAAGTTAACTAATATGCAAAATAGAGACAGACTCATAGATAGAGGGCAGGATGACAGCTAAGGTGGGGAGGGTAGGGGTGGATAGATTTAGCCAAACTGAAAAAGGACTCATGGACATGGACAACAGTGTTGTAATAGTGGGGGGCAAGGGGGTAAAAGGGGACTACATAGTAATGGGAAAATACAATAAAAACAGTGGTAAAATAATGCTGTGGAAGTTACTTATTGATGTTAAAATAAGTTGTTTAAATATTTTAGAGTGAAAAAATCAGATTAAAATATAATATGGGGGAAATTCTGCTTCTGGCCAAGAAGTAACAGGAACCAGATTTATCCTCCTTCCAAAAACAACCAAAAAATGGACAAACTATCAACTATATGAACAATGGTTTTTGACATACTGTACATTAGTCGACCGAGGAAAGTGATTTCCCAGAAATAAAAAATAAATTAGGTGAGCTCTACTATCATCCTAGCTTACTGCCTTCAGAGAGTTTCAGACCACAGGCAGAGACCAGTGAATTCCCTGAGTTATAGAGATGGAAGAGAGACCACAAGGGAAATAAGGTGGCTAGAGTTTGCAGGAAAGAGGATCTGGAAGGAGAGAGCTTCACACACTGGAATATACAGAGGGTTGGTCTTGAGTATTCAGCTAAGTACTCATTGGTACATGCATGTGAGGAAAGTACTTGAGGCCAGGGAAAGAACCACTCAAAAGAATTAGAGAGACAGCCTGCCACACAAACAGGGCCAAGAATAGTGCCTGTTCCCAGTAGACAGACTAGAAAACCTCATAATTCATAGGGCCTTGGGTAAAGTACACAAAATGGCTTTGCTTCAGTAATGAAAAGAAATTAGCCCCAGGCAAACCACTTCCCCAGGCCTACCTGGTAACCCTTAAAAACAAGACCCCAGAGGGGTCCAACTATTGCAAGTAAGCTAACTATGTCACAAAGTTCAATAATATCTATGGGAATACAAAATCACCCAGCATACACCAAGTAAAATTTCTCATGTCTGCCATCCAGTCAAAATTACCAAGAATGAAAAGAAAAATAAAACTCATAATGAGAAAAAAATCCATCAAAACTAAACCAACATGGACACGGATGTTAGAGCTGGTAGAAAAAGACACTATAAGAGTTGTTATAACTGTGTTCCATGTGTTCACAAAGTTAAATAGAGACATGGGAAATATAAAAAGATATTAATCAAGATTTGGGGGATTAAATATACAATGTCTAAAAATTTAAAAAAATTTTTTGGATGGGATTAATGGCAGGTTACACATTGCAGAAGAAAAGAATAGTGAACTTCAAGATATAGCAACAGAAACTATCGATGATAAAATACAGAGTGAAAGTGAATTTTAAAAATATGAACAGAGAGTTGGTGAGCTGTGTGAAAACTCCATGTACATGTACATATACATGGAAGTAAAAGCCCTAAAGGAGAGGAGAGACAAATAGAAACAAGAAAAAACTTGAGAAAATAATTGCCAAAAATGTTTCAACTTTGATAAAAGCTATACACACAGGAATGCAAGAAACTCAACAAACCCGAGCACTCAAAGAAACAAAAAGAAAACTGCATCAAGGCACATCATAATCAAATTGTTCAAAATCAGGGATAAAAAGAAAATCTTAAAGGAAGCCAGAAAAAAAAGATGTTACATACAGGGAATAAAGATAGGGTTGACAGATGACTACCTGTAGAAGCAATGCACGCAAAAAGGCAAATTGCACACAACTCAATGCAAAGAAGCAATGCACGCAAAAGAGTAGGATCTTTGAAGTATTGAAAGAAAAAAACTATTCATTTATATTTGATATGCAGTGATAACAATTTTCAAAAATGAAACAAAATAAAGACATTTTTAGACATATAAAAGCTGAAAGAATTCATTACTAGCAGACTGCATGATAAGAAATATTTAAAAAAATATATCCTTTAGGAGAAAGAAAAATGATTCCAGATGGAAATATAAATCTACAAAAAGCAATGAAGAGAACCAGATGTGGTGACTGGAATTTTTAGGTATTTTAAGGTATTTTTATTAATATTTAAATATTTTAAAAAGAAATTTAAAAGATAATTGACCCTTTAAACAAAATAATAGCAATGTAATTGGGGGATAGAACACATGTAACAGTAAAATATATACTAACAATAGCACAAAAATCAGGAGAGGGGAAAGTACATGATTTTACATGAAATAATTTCATATCACTTAAACGTAGACTGTGATAAGTTAAAGATGTATATGATAAAACAGTAAAGCAAACACTAAAATTTAAAAAGTTATAGCTAATAAGCCAATGAGGTGATAAAATGTAATCATAAAATATCAATTAATCAACCAGAAGGATAAAAAAAAGAAAAAACAGGGGAGCAAAGAACACATGAAACAAATAAAAGAAAAACAGCAAGATGACAGATTTAAACCAAACCTTATAAATAATCACATTAAATGCAAATGGTCTGAACTCCCAATTAAAGGGCAGAGATTATCAGATTGTATTTAAAAGCAAGACTTGAAGACGAAGGCTTGCTTCCTCACACAACCACAGCAAAAATTACAACTAAACTACAAAACTATCACTCAGAATAATCAGAGAATTGAGCTGTATGGAAGTCCAACAACCAAGGAATTAAAGAAGTCAAGTTCATTCAGATGAGTAGGAGGGGCAGAGATGAGGAGACTCAGAGATGCAGAATGTATGGTCCCACATTCTAGAGTGGTAGATAAAAACAGGGAGCAATATCTTGGAAGCAAGGAATCTCAGCCCCACACTAGACCCCCCAGCCCAGGGTCCCAGTGCCAGGAAGATAAGTGCCCATAACTTCTGGCTGTAAAAACCAGTGGGGGCGGGGTGGGGGGGTGGAACTGTGGGACTCTCAGGCATCTCCTCTTAAAGACTTTGCAATGGTCTCAGGACTTAAGCAGTCTCACTTCCTCTGGACTACAGCACCAGGACAGCAGCTCAAAGGGCACCAGAGGCATATGGGGAGAAACTAAAGTGTCAGGCATCAGGGTGAGTGTAAGGGAACAACTCTCTCCTAGAAAAAACTCAAGAGGTCAGGCAGCAGCCACTGTCCCTTTTCTTAGCCCTCCCCCACACAGAACCACAGAGTGGAAACACCATATCTGAGACTCCATCAACCTGCTTCACATGGATTGCCCACCCAGGCAATTACCTAATGTGCCACTGCATCCAACTTACTGATACCCTTTTCAACATTAAGCCACACTACTAAGACAGGGAGTTAAATCAGCTCTAATACATAGAAACAAACACAGGGAGACTGCCAATTATAAGGAAACAGAAATATAGCTCAAGTGAAAGAAAAGAACAAAACTCCAGAAAAAGAACTAAACAAAATGGAGATAAGCAATCTATTTGATGCAGAGTTCAAGACACTGGTTATAAGGATGCTCAAGGAACTCATTGGGTACTTCAACAGCAGAAAAAAGAGACCTGGGTAGAAATAAAGGGTACACAAAGTGAAAAAAAGAAAAATTTACAGGTAATCAACAACAGTGGAGTGGATGGAGCTGAGAATCAAATCAATGATTTGGAATACAAGGGAGAAAAAAAAGTTCAACCAAAACAGCAAAAAGAAAAAAGAAAAAAAAATGAGGATAGGGCAAGGAGTCTCTGGGACAACTTCAAATGTACCAGTGTTTGAATCATAAGGGTGCCAGAAGGAGAGGAGAAAAAGTAAGAAATTGAAAACTTATTTGAAAATATAATGAAAGATAACTTCCCTAATTTAGTGAAGGAAATAGACATGTAAGTCCAGGAAGCACAGAGAGCCCCAAACAAGTTTGACCCAAGACACATTACAATTAAAATGCCAAAAGTAAATATAAAGAGAATTTTAAAAGCAGCAAAAGAAAAGCAGAGAGTTACCTACAAAGAAGTTCATATAAGACTGTAAGCTGATTTCTCAAAAGAAACTTTGCAGGCAAAAAAGGACTGGCAAGAAGTATTCAAAGTGATGAAAAGCAAGGACCTACATCCAAGATTACTCTATCCAGCAAAACTATCATTTAGAATGGAAGGGCAGATAAAGTGCTTCCCAGGCTGTATTAAACTAAAGGAGTTCATCATCATCAAGCCATTATTACATGAAATGTTAAATGGATTTATTTAAGAAAAAGCAGAAGATAAAAACTATGAACATTAAAATGGCAATAAATTCACAACTATCAATAATTGAATCTAAAAACCAAAGTGAACAAACAAGCAAAACAGAAACAGAATCACAGATATGGAAGTCATTTGGAGTGTTACCAGTTGGGAAGGGGAAGGGGGAGAATGGGGGAAAATGTGCAGAGATTAAGAAGTACAAATTGATAGGTACAGAATAGGCAGGGGCATTTAAGAAAAATATAGGGATGGAGAAGCCAAAGAACTTATATGCATGACCCATGGACATGAAATAAGGAAGGGACTGACAGAGGGAATAACGGTACTGTGTAGAGGGGGACAAATGGGGAAAAATTGGGACAACTGTAATAACATAATCAATAAAACATTTTTAAAAAGCCAGACTCAACTATATGCTGTCCACAGAAAATACATTTTAAATATAAAAATGCAAGTGGGTTAAAAGCCAAAGAATGGAAAAAATATATCATGCTAACACCATTCAAATGAAAGCTGAAGTGGCTATATATATAATATTAAACAATATAGATGTCAGAGCAAAGAATATTACCAGAAATAAAAAAGGGAATTTCACTGTGATAAAGGATGTTAGAAGGACACAGTAATTCTAAGAGTTTATGTCTTTATTTATACATCTGTAAAATATATGAAGAAAAAAAGAAAAGATCTTCAAGGAAAAATAGAAAAATCTACAATTATAGTAGGAGACTTCAACTGCCTTCTCTCAATACTTAATAGAAGTAGACAGAAAATGAGTAAGGATATAGAATATTTGAACACTGTGAACCAATTTGACCTAATTGACATTTACAGAACATTCCACATGACAGCAACAGATATACATTATTTTCAAATATATGTGTGTGTGTATATATATATATATATATATATATATATATATATATAGCATTAATAAAGATAGACAATATTTTGGGCTACAAAATAAGCCTTGCTTAGTAAATTTAAAGGGATATGAGTCACACAATTTTGTTTTCTGACTATGGTGAAATTAAAGTAGAAATCAATAATGAAAAGATTCCTGATAAAAATCTCCAAATATTTGGAAATGAATGATATACTTTTACTGCCAAAGTAGTAGTTGTGGGCATTATAGAATTAAATGTCTATGTTAGAAAAAAAAGGCCTAAAATCAATGATTTTGTATGTCTTCAGCTTTTAGCTCAAGAAACTATAAAAAGAGAAGCAAATTAAACCCAAAATTCGGAGAAGAAAAAATAAAGGTCAGAACAAAAGAAAACAAAATAGACAACAGAAAATCACTAGCAAAAAAACAATGAAATGAAAACCTGGTTCTTTCTTTGAAAATATCAACAAAGTTGATAAACCTCTATAGCTAGATTGGGCAGGGGCAGAAGGGGTAAAGACACAAATTACCAAAATCAGAGATGAGAGTGGAGACTTCACTGTAGATCCTACTAAAAGGATAAAAAAGGAATATTGTAAATTACTTCATGACAATAAATTTAACAATCTAGAAGGAATGGACAAATTCCTTAGAAGATACTAAAACAACAAAGTTTACTCGAGGAGAAATACATAACCTGAATCACCCTATATCTATTAAAGACTCTGAGTCTGGAGTTTAAAATCTTCTAACAAAGAAAACTTTAGGGTCCAGATTGCTTTACTGGTTAATTCTAACAAATACTTATGGAAGAAATAAAGAATACCAATTCTATACAGACTTCCAGATAGCTGCAAAGAAGGTACAACTTTCAAACATATCCTATGAGACTAGCATTACCCTGATTACCTAGCAATAACACAAAAACATTACAAGAAAATTACAGACAAGTAGCCCTAATTAATAAAAACACAAAAATTCTAAACAAAATTTTAGTGAGTCAAATATGACAATATATAAACATGATAAATCATGACCAAGGCATGAAAACCAATGTAATTTATAGCATAAACAAACTATAGAATAAAAGCCATAATATCATCTCAGTAATGCAGACAAAGCGTTTGAAAAAATCTACCATCCAGTCATTCCTGAGAAAAACTCTCATCAAACTGGGAATAAAAGTGAGCTTTTTCAACCTAAGGGCATCCATGAAGAGCCTGCAACTAATGTTACATGTAATGGTAAAATACTGACTGGCATTCTCTTACCACCAGGAACAAGACAAGGGTACCTACCCTCACTACTTCTATTCAATGGTTACTGGAGACTCTAACCGGTGCAGTGTGTCAAGACTAAGTAACAAAAGGCATCCACATTAGAAAGATATCTTTGTTTAAATGGAATATTATTTGGCCATAAAAAAGAATTAAACCTTAGATTTGTGACAGCATGGCTGAACTAAGAGGGTATTATGCTAAGTGAAATGTCAGACAAAGACAAATACCATGTGATTTCACTTATATGTGGACTCTAAAGAACAAAAACAAAGAAATAAAACAGAAACAACCTCATAGATGCAGAGAACAAACTGATGTTTGCCAGATGGGAGGGGGGCTGGAGGGCTGGATGAAAAGGTGACGAGATGAAGAAGTACAAACTGGCAGTTACAAAATAGTTCTGAGGGTGTACAGCACAGGGAATATAGTCAATAATAGTGTAATAACTATGTACGGTGCCAGGTGGGTACTTGAATTATTGGGGGACCACTTCATAAATTATATAATTATGTAACCACTGTGCTGTACACCTGCAACTAATATAAAATTATATCAAATATCAAATGTAATGGCAAAATAAAATTTAAAAAATATAAATCTACAAGAACTGATAACTGAGTTTAGCATAGTTGCAAGACACATGATCAATATATTTAAAAATCAGTACTTCTACATACTAACAAAGAACAATTAGATATAAGATAAAAAAACACCATTTATGAGAGCTTAAAAGTAAATCCTACAAAAAATACGTGAAAGACCTGTGTGCTAAAAACTGCGAAACACTGCTAAAAGAGATTTAAAAGACCCAAATAGAGTCCAAATACCATGTTCATGGATCAGAAGACTCAATATTATTAAGATGTTAATTCTCCTTCAATTTGCGTAATTTTTAAACTTAAGTAATTTTTGTCAAAATCCCAGTGGATTTACTAATAGGATTTGACAACCTGATTATAAATTTCATATGGAATGAAATGTAAAGGACATAGAATAATCAAAAACAATTCTGAAAAAGAGCAAGCTGGAGGACTAACATCGCTGGATTTCAAAATTTGTTACAAAAATACAGTAATAAAGGCAGTGTAGTACCAGTGTGAAGACAAATACAGCACAATAGAGATTTCAATAATTAGACTCACACATATATGAACAATGGATTTTTTACAAATGTGTAGAGAGAGAATAGTATTTTTAACAAATGATGGAACAATTGAATGTCCATGAGAGAAAGAGAGAGAGAGACAGAGAGAGAGGAAAGAGGAAGAAAAGGAGAAGGACAAAGACAACAAGTTTAATGTTATACCTCACACCATATAAAAAATTAATTTATACCAGATTATAGACCTAAAGAGTTTAAACTATAAAATTTCCAGAAAAAATATAGGAGAAAGCACATATGGCCTTGGGTTAGGCAAAGGTTTCTTATATATGACAACAAAAGCATAAAAAAATTAATAAACTGACTTCATCAAAATGAAAAACTCCTGCTCTACGAAGACACTGTTAAGGGAATGAAAAGATAAACCATAGACTTGGAGAAAATAGTTGCAAGTCATATATCTGATAAAGGACTCACATCCAGAATATGACAAGAACCCTCAAAACTCAATAATAAGAAAATAACACGATTTTTAAAAATGAGTAAAGAGGTTATACGATGACAAATAAGCACACAAAAAGACGCTCAACATCGTTAGTCATTAGGAAATGCAAATTAAAACTGCAGCGACATTCCATTACGCATCTATTAGAACAGTAAAATTTAAAAATCTGATCATGTTAAATGCTGGCAAACACATGGAGGAACCAAACTCATATCCTGCTGGGAGGAATAGAAAGTGGTAAAGCCACTTGGAAACAGTTTGGCAGTTTCTCAAAAAGTTAAACAGCTGCCACAGGATTCAGTCATTCCATTCCTAGGTGTTTACCAAGAGAAATAAAATGTATGTTCGTGCGAAGACTTGTATACAGGTAGGTGCTCATGGAAATGTTTTATTATGTTTATTTGTAATAGCCAAAAGAAGAAATAAAGCAGATGTCCCTAACAGGTGAAAGGATAAACAAAGTATAGCACATCCATACAATAGAATTCTATTCAATAATGAAAAGGAATAAACTATTGATTATGCTAGAGCTTGGGAGAATCTCAAGATAATTATGCTGAGTGAAATAAACCAGGTAAGAAAGTGTACATAATGTATGGTACCATTATATAAAAACCTAGAAATTTTAACTATCCATGGTGACAGAAAGCTGACCTAAAGTTACCTAAAAATGGGATGGGAAAAGCAGGATGGAGGGATTACAAATGATCATGAGGAAACTTTGGGGGTGATGGAGATGCCCACTACCTTAACTGCTGTGATGGCTTCACAGGTGAATACACAGGTCAATACATCAAATTGTGTACTATTAAAATGTGCAATTTATTACATGCCAATTATTCACCAATAAAGCTGTTAAAGTAGTCTAGCCTTATTTTGCTAAAAATACCTATCTGTGCATATTTATATGGTTGGGAGAGGGCACATACACTAAAAGGTTGAAACACAGTTTATTTTTCCTTTCTCTCCTTTTTAACCTTCCTTTCCTTGTATTTCTCTTTTTCTTGTGCTTATTTACAATTTCTTACTTTCCAAATATGGTATTTATTATGTATGTAACAAAGCAAAAACGGAGAACAATGTAGAACAAAAGAACCAGAAAAATGAAGAAGAAAGCTAGTGATTTTGTTAACAAATCAGAAGAACAGGAGACACAGTTTGGAGAAATTATAAAGAATGTCTCTTATTTTAGAGCAAAGATTTTTATAGAAATTCATCAGGAACAAAAATAATTCTACAGTCAAATTGATAATTTTTATGCAAACCAACTTCACAGAAATTTCCAAAGCAGTTTGACTAGATTTTGACTACAGTTTCAGAAATATGTACATTAAAAATAATTATGGTCGGTTATTTTCCAAGCAGCAACTTCAGCGCAATGTGCAGAAGTAAAACAAGCCCAACTGGCCGCTGAAGGTTTGGAAAGAACAAAATCATTTTTACGTAGTAATGAGTTTCCAGCTAAGAAAAGATGGATGGTTTAGGTCAGAATTATTGCTAGTGGCAATTCTGAAAAACAGTTTTCTGTTTTTGGAAGAATTGACTGCTGCTTTATTACAGCTGACATACTTAGTGACCTAAATAATGTTCTAGAATAAAGAATATTATACAAATGACATTTTTTGTGTTAGAGCTGATGGCTGGTGAAACTGTGACAAGGAGGTACTAGAAGATCAAATGCTTCACCAAGTCCCAAAGCCATGAGATAAGAGCAGCACTTGAAGGCAGGATACTTCAACTGTCTGCTGTTTTGTAAAATACACAATAGATGACACTGTTGATTGGTTGGGGAGACGAGGGGCAGTATAGCTTCATGGTCAACTCCACAGTCTTGAGAGACAGGCCACACAAGTTGAGATCCCAACCCCCCACTCTCTATGGAGCCACAGGCACTTTATTTTCCTCATCAGCCCAGTAAGAATTCAACAGTTAAGTGTGGGCTGTTATGAGGATGGGATGAGGTAATACATGAAAGGCACTTAGGTTTAAAATGTCATACTTACAATAATATTCTTGATAAATCTTAGAATTGTTTGGTTCACTCCTAAATGAAAACTAAAAGAATGAATTAGAATCATAGAATGTTAGCATTGAAGGGGCCTCAGAAACTATAGTCTAGTTCTCTAAACTGAGGCCTGGGGAATTTAAACCAAGACAGAGCCTGATAGCTCTCCCTGTTTAAACTGTATCCTATTACACACCACAGTTGCTTGACATCGCGCATCTGGATTCACTTCATCAGCTCTTCATCAGCTCTAAGTGTCTACTGAGCAATGTCTAGAATGTGTTAAGTAAGTGTAAAATGGTCAGCAGAGCTGAGCTCACCAGGGTGCTCAAGAAGAGTTACGTGGTGATGGCAATTACACGATGATGTAAAGACAAGGCAAGACACTAGTTCCAGAAGCTCTCCAGTGTGAAAATGATCCCATTCTCCTTCTCTCTTCTCTCTCTCTTACACACACACACAGAGTCAATTTCTCTTTGTTTTCTTTGCCTGGATCAATAAGAATTTATGCAGCAAAACCAACTCCTTCTCAAACCAGAATGTCCAGAAATAAAATTTACCTTTAAACTTCCATGTAAGGTTACATTATTGCATACTTACTGACCATCTCTACTTATTCTAAAATACTTGCTTAGTACACTGTTTATCAGACAAGAGAAATCAAGTCCTAAACTACTCCTACCCTGTTCCATGGCAGCTTAGTTCAAATTCCTGTTCAGCTTGGATCTGAGATGCAACGCATTCAATCCCAGCAAAAATGGTGAAGTTCACACTCTTCCAGCTTCCCCCAAGTGCTGTCATTTTAGTGTGGCTTCGTTCATCATTGTCTTAAAAGAAAAGTCTGTTTGATTTGAAATCATGCACCAAAATGTGCTCCAAATATAAATATACATTATTTTCCAACTCTCAGCTATTTGAAGTCATCCACACATTTACTCCTCTCCCCACTATACTTAAAAATTATAAAAAGCCAATTATTTGCTATTCTGAAAAATTCTCCTTTGTTTATTCTAAATGTGTCTCCTCTTCCTGCTGTTTTTTTTCACAGGTAACAGAAAACAAAGTGACAGTGAAGTGAGGACAGTCTGGCTTTATGTGTGAAGCTAATCAAATACTCCCAAGTCAGTTGCCAACAGCTTCCTAACCCTTGCTGGGAGTCTTCAGTATTGCTATGAAAAGTGTAAATGGTAGCTCAAATATGTCTTCACTCTAAGTGCATTGGGTCATTTATCTTAACAATGTGAGTGTGCTCTCATTATCATGTTCAACTTGATTAGTGTATGGTCAAACATTTAAAAGGCATTTCAGAGACTTCTGGTCAAGATGAAGGCATAGTTAGACATTCTTTGTCTCCTTATGCAACCACAGAGAAAATTACAACTAGATCTCAGATAAAATAACACCCAGAACTGTCAGAAAATTGAGCCGTATGGAAGTCCAGCAACCAAGGATTTAAAGAAGCCACATTCATCCAGATGAGTGGAAGAGGCAGAAGGAAAGGCATGGTGACATGGTATGGCACAGAAAGGTGGTGGTGATGGTAGAAAGGATGATCCCACATTCACCTATGGTGGATAAAAATCAGGAGGGATACCTTGGGAGTGAGCAATCCCAGGCCCTGGCAGGCCACACAGCCCAGTGTTCTAGCACTGGGAAGATAAATCCTTATAAATTGTGGTTGTAAAAAACAGTGGGGGTTGGGGCAGCAGAGGAAGCTGCCAAATTTTCAGAAGTCTTGGCTTAAAGGGCCCACATGGTCTTAGAATGTATGCAAACCCACCCACTCTGGGATTCAACACCAGGGCAATAGCTGGAAGGATGCCAGTTGCACATGGGAAGTGGGTCAAAGTGACTGGAAATGGGGTGAGTGCTGGACAAGCCTCCAGAAGCCAGGCAGTGGCATCATCCCTTCTCTGAGCCCTCCCCCACACAGAGCAACAAAGTGGTAAAGCAGGTTGCCTCACCCTGGCTATTACCTAAGGCTCCACCCCACACAATTTACAGGTGCTTTTTCTACAATAGACCATGCTACTAAGACAGGGAGTCAAAGCAGCTCTACTTAATATACAGAAACAAACACAGGGAGGCTGCCAAATTGAGGAGACAAAGAAAGATGGCCCAAATAAAAAACAGAACAAAATTCCAGAAAAAGTACTAAATGAAATGGAGATAACCAACCCATCAGATGCAGAGTTCAAAACACTGGTGATCAGGATGTTCAAAGAACTCATTGGTTATGGCAACAACATAAAGGAAGAAATGAAGGTTACACTAAGTGAAATAAAGAAAAATCTACAGGGAACCATCAGTGAAGGGGAAGCAGCCAGGATTCAAATCAACAATTTGGAATATAAAAAAGAAATAAGGATACAACCAAACAGCAAGAAGAAACAAGAATTCAAAAAAACAAGGACAGTATAAGAAGCCTCTGGGACATCTCCAAATGTACCCACATCAAAATTGTAGGGGTACCAGAAGGAAAAGAGGAAGAGCAAGAAATTGAAAACTTATTTGAAAAAGTAATGAAAGAAAATTTCCCTAATTAAAATGTCAAAGGTTAAAGATAAAGAGAGAATCTTAAAAGCAGCAAAAGAAAGGCAGAAAGTTGTCTACAAAGGAGTTCCCATAAGACTATCAGCTGATTTCTCAAAAGAAACCTGGCAAGCAAGAAGGGGCTGTAAAGAAGTATCCAAAGTCATGAAAAGCAAGGACCTATATCCAAGATTACTCTATCCAGCAAAACTATCATTTAAAATGGAAGGGCAGATAAAGTGCTTCCCAGACAAGGTAAAGCTAAAGGAGTCCATCATCACCAAGCAAACCATTATTATATGAAATGTTAAAGGGATTTAATTAAGAAAGAAGCAGAAGATCAAAACTATGAACATTAAAATGGCAACAAATTTACAACTATCGACAACTGAATCTAAAAAAACAAACTAAGCAAACAACCAGAATAGGAACAGAATCGTAGTTATGGAGAACATTTGGAGGATTATCAGCTGGGAGGGGGAAGGGGGAGAATGAGGGAAAATATGCAGGGATTAAGAAGCATAATTTGTAGGTACAAAATAGACAGGGGGTGTTAAGAATAGTGTAGGAAATAGAGAGGCCAAAGAACTTATATGCATGACCCATGGACATGAATTGAGAGGGGGGATTGCTGGAGGGAAAGGGGGTACCAGGAGGAAGGGGGTAAAGGGGGAAAATTGGGACAACTGTAATAGCATAATCAATAAAATATATTAAAAAAATAAAAGTGCACTTCACAGAAAAGAATGTATAAATGTATGCTTGGCTCCTAATAGATTGAGCAACCCATTAATGAACTGTGAGTCATCCAGAGAGGAACTATTACTCTATGATCTTAACACCCTGAACGCAGCAATCTTGTCTGATCTTGGAAAGTAAGCAGCGTCAGGCCTGGTTAGTACTGGGATGGGAGAGGAACTATTACATGTCAGTCACAGAAATGACAAACCAGACAAAAATATGTTATATGTGTGTGTGCACACATGCAGGAAGAGAAGATGATCTTTCTCCATCTTCCATGATATACCGATTGCTAACTTTGTACTAAGGGAATTCAAGGCAACCAGAGAAATTACCAAATTTGTTGGACTGTAAGACACACCAGATCATAAGATGCACCTAGGTTTTAGAGGAGGAAAATAGGAACAAAAATTTTGAAGCAAAAAATGTGGTAAAATATTTAATAACATAAATAACATAGGCTGCCACCCCCCACCCCCACAGCAAGCTGGGTAAGCTACATTGGGACTGTAAGACGCAACCCCTTTTCCTGCCAAATTTGGGGGGTGCATCTTATAGTCTGAAAAATATGGTAGTTAATTTAGTAGCCAAACATAAGTGAGCACCACCTGTTGCCTGACCTGGCACACCTAAACACGCAAGTTCAGAAAGGCATGTGGAGCAATCTCCTGAACAAGCTTTCTCACTGTTTCCTTCAAGGTAGGGTAGAGCCAACTTAGGATGTCAGATTTTCTCAGTCATATAAGACAAATTCTGGCCTGCCTCTCTCTATTCCCATTTTTCTTTTTTTCTTGTTTTTTTCTTCGGCTTTCACTTACTAAACATATATCTTTTAGCATTAGAATAGGCAAAGACACTGGCTAAGCAGTCTGTTCATACAGTTTAAAACTAGAAGTTTGGCAGCTTATTTATGAAATATATCTTACATATACTTCTGATTGGAATCTAAACATTTTCAGATGAATGAGGCAATGTGCCTCCATTTCTTACTCATGCATCATAAAATCCAGGTGACCTTAAATGAGCTCGAAGAGTTTATATACATACTGGGTAACAGACTCACCGACAAGAAATTTAAGAACTATGCACATCTGCATCAACAAACGCGTACAGGGTGCTGAGTGAGCGCAAGAGGAATTCCACTTGAGCCAGGGCTCTTCGTCAGGAACAAGGTACCACTTTCTAAGTGTCACATGTGCACTGCGGGCAATACACAGAAGCAAGGAAACTCCCTAAGAGATAAGATGATGAATGAAGGACTCACAGAAGAGATGAAACTTGAGCTTGGCTTTATAATATGTGACTCAGCAGCCCTGACCATTGTGGCTTAGTTGGTTGGGCATTGTCCACAAAGCAAAAGGTCACCAGTTCAATTCCCAGTCAGGCACATGCCTGGATTGTGGGTTCAGTCAGGCATTGCAAGAGGCAACCAATCGACATTTCTTTCTCACATCAATATTTTTCTCTTTCTTTCACCCTTCCTTCTCCTCTCTCTAAAAGTAAATGAATAAAATCTTTTTTAAAAATGTGAATGGGCAAAAAATAAATCCAGAGAAGGGCAAAGGACACTGGGGCAAGCCCCAGTTGAGGCCCCATTGAGAAAGGGCAGCACGTGTCTAGGGCCTATGGAGGAGCCCAGTTAAGGCTGTCAGAACAGTACAGGGAGGGGAACATGGTGACATGAGAGGCTGGCACCATGAAAGTGGCTAAGAATGGGAAAGAATCAAAGGCTTTGGTGGCTCCTGCAGAGACAGGTGAATCTGGCCTGGTATGGAGGGTAGGCTGTAAGGGGAGAGTGCCTGCAAGCAGAGTGTCCGGGAAGAGGATATTCTAATAGGGCAGCATGTGTGGGTACAAAGGAAAGAGTGATGAGGACAAGCAGGCTGAAAGCAGGGGATCTCTGGTTGAGGTCTTACCCTATGCGGCAGATTTAACAAAGGTGGAAATATACCCACATGTGTAACTCTCATGTTCTTTTCTTAAAATGAGACATTGGTACTGCCGCATTGTGTGGGGTCTATGTTGTCCCCTTGAACCTGGGCAGGACTTTGTAACAGCTGCAACTGGAAGGTAAGGTAGATATGATGTTCCATGACTCACGCAGCTGAGACCAGGTCATAAAAGACAATGAGGATTTGTGCCATCCTCACATCTCCCTCCCTCTCTCCATCTCTGTCTCTGTCTCTCTGACACACACACACACACACGCACACACACATGCACACACACACACCCCTTGGGAGCCCTAAGTCAACAGGTAAGAATGTTGTAGAATCACATGGGGAGAGCACAGAGACAGATGCCTGAGGAGCTCCAGCCTTTCAAGCCCATAACCTTTGACTCTTCTAGATGAGACCCAGCACATCATGAATCAGGGACAAGACTCTGTTCTCTGTCCTGACCTGTAGATTTCATGGGCATAAGAAATGGTCACTTGATGCCACTCATTAGGTTTTGGGGTAATTTGAACCAAAGCCATAGTACCTGGAAGGCCCAATCTCTTCATTGCTACATAAACCCACAGAGCACACTTTGTCCTTCTATTCCAGCAGCCAGCTGGTTTTCTATAAGGAACCAGAAAGTAAACAGTGTAGGCTTTGCACATCCTCTGCCCCTGTTGTGTGAAAGCAGCCTGAGATGACACCTAAACGAACCTGTGTTCCAGTAAAACTTAATTTATAAAAACAGACCTCAGACTGAATTTGGCCTGGGGCCTAGTTTGATGATTCCTCCTCATCCTATCCTTAGCAGGTCATCAGCAACAGGTCTCATAATCATAGTCGTCCAAGGTTGGTCCTACAAGCTGCATCAGGCAGACGGGGACGGTACATTGTGCCCATGTCCAAGACCATGTCACATGAGCCAGAATGAACACAAGGTCTGGGATGACATATTTTCCACCCTCCACCCGCACCCACTGAATAAGGCCAACCATTTCTACCATCACGAGAGTTATGCCCTCAGAACTTTCCTAAACTGGAATCTTTTCTCCTCCTGCCTTCAATTTTACTTTATTCTTAATTGCCCCATATTGACTGTGCTCAATACTATAATCCTGAGGGTTTTCCTTCTGGCTCAAAGCAAAACCGATTTGTGAAACTGAGTTCCCTTTTACTAAGTGCTCAGAATTCATTTCAGAAACCCAAAGGGTGCTCTTCACCCATGATACATGGAGCTCAAGGATGGGTAAGAATGCATCCCATAGTCCAATTCCTATTCCTTGAAATGCCTTCAACTAGGAGCAGCAGAAAGTGACAAGGAGGCAGGAGAGTACAATGGGGCTGTGCTTTTGTTCCTGCCTCCTGAGAGCCGAGTTGCTGTTGGGTCCTTGATATCTTTAAGTGCTGATTTTGCAAGGATGGTGAAGTAAGCAGTGCTGAGTTCACAAGTTCACATCACAGAATACGCTGAGAAAGAGGCCTTAATGAGAGACAGAAGGACTCTAAGCTAGCCAGAAAATTCGCCTCTCCTTCCTCCTGGTTTTACAGGATTCTCTAATAAGGGGATAACTTGGAGAAAAGGGAAAGAAACTCAACTAAGTGTAACAGCAGGAGTCCCTCCAGCAATCTTCTAAGCAGCTTCCTGAGAAGGCCTCCAGGCATTCAGCAGAGCCCAGGAAGGCTTAATGAGAGCAGCTCCCCATGCATGAGCTGTATACAGCTGCTGGGCGGCTGGTTTCCCTGGGGCCTTGGCCTGCCCAACATCGGCTGGCCACACCGGCAAAGCAGGACAGGAGGGACTCTCAGTGACTGTTCTCAGCCCCGACCAAGCTGTTACTTTATATTCATATATATAGTTTGCTTTGTATAATGGGGTCACTGAAATGTGGGTAATAAAGGGTGCTAAGAACATAAATTTGTGATTTTGTTTCTAAGAGCAAGGGAGGGTGAGGACAAAATTAAAAATAAAGCTGCTATTTCATCAGCCCCAAATACACCATGGCAGTCGCAAGCAGGGGCTGTTTAAAGGGAAGGTATGCCGTCCTTAGAAGGCAGAACGAAGACCTATCGGATTAACCCAAAGGGCTCTTGGGCATCACAGTGGGTTTGAAATTTGGTAAACTCAAACAACCGATGTAGGAATGGTTTGGGAATCTTTGAGAGGAGAAGATCCTTTCTTCCTCCCTGACCAGGCCCCTAAATCATGGGAACTTTCTGAGGAAGCAGGACAGCGATCACAGTGAACTAGTACCTCAGGCTGCAGAGGAACTGACATATTCTTTCAGGAAGCACTCGACAAAGCGGTTGTTTGTGTGAGAGCTAGCTCAAACCTTGTGGGAAAAGATGTTTAAAAGAATCACTTTGATTTATAAAAGGTAGCAGAATGAGTTTCTCTTCTGAAATACCACACAAAGGCTTTCCACAGAATCAGACTGTACTTTCCAATGCAGAATGCTGCATTTGTGCCAGGGCGGTGAGCACCAAAGGATCATTTGGAGAGCCTTGTCCAGGGGCAACCTACTATCTCTCAGTCTGCTCATCTGCAAAATGGATCTAATGAACCACAGTTAGCCCATTCAGCTATTATGAATAAGGTCCAAATGAGGCCACACAGGGGAAAGTACTCCAGGAACTCTGAAGTGCTTTCCAAAGATAATATTTTTGTGGCATTTTGGAGAGCTCTAAGAACAATTTGGTTGGGAGGAAGAGACAATGGAGACGATCTGGTGATTAAGGTGTTTTTATTATTAGGCATTTACATAGCACTTTATATTTTCAAAGAGCATAACAATCCTTTTTCCTAAGTTACTTCAACAAGCTAACATTTCTCTTACTGACCTTGCAATAATTACTGGCATCAAAACATGGCAGAAAGGGGAAAAGGTCAGAAAAGCAGTAGCACAGCTATTTTCCTTTGGATTCACAGGAACATCATCGTTGGCCAGTGAGAAACTGCTCCCTTCACCCCACTGCCCCCTCACCCCCATGTCTAAACTAGAAACAACATACAATAGAGTCCAAGGCTAAACTTTAGCTACAAACTGTATACAGTATTTTTGGGACCATAAGACGTGCCTGGGTTTTAAAGAAGGAAAATAGGAAAAAAATTTGTGAAGCAAAAAATGCAGTAAAATATTTAATAACATAAATAACATAATATTTCACCAACGTAAATGTAAACAGACCTCAACAGCAGCATTAGCAACCATTATCCCTCCCAAATTTGCGGGGAGGAGGGGGAAGGGATGCGTCTTATAATCTGAAAAATACGGTGTGTCTCTTTTTTTCTTGATCACAAAATCAGCCTAGGAACTTAACTCAAGACTTTTAATAAAACCTACCTCAAAAGTCCTGATTTTCCTAAACCATACAGAAGAAGCCAGATTCCTGGACTTTGCTCTAAAAAAGCAAGATAGGCCTTCTGAAACCCCATCTTTGGCCCTAATTAGAGCTACAAGCTTGAGGCCGGCTGGTCAAAGGGCTGCAAGTCACACACACTGGTTCTGCGACCTCTGATTTCTTACAGCAAACTCATCCTGTAATCACTAATGTCTTAAAAACCAGCAAAGCTCCAATGGTTCTTTCTATGGCTGGAGACACAGACTTAAACTGAGGGTCAGGGTGCACTTATTTTCAGGGAATAAAACCCAGACAAAAGGAAACATTTCAATAGGCTAGGCAAACGTCAGGCCAAAAACCTATTCTAAATGGAGAGATCTGGGGCCCTGTATTGAAAGTTTGGTTTTGGCTTGGGCTACCTCACAGCAAGATTAGTTAGTCTGGTTTTGCCTTTTTGCTTTCCCCTTAGCTGGGTCCTGAGTTTAAAGCTGGGGTATAGTCCTAGGGTAGGGAGGACAGGGACAAAGGCCCTCACAATTATTGCAGGCCAAGGTGCCAGGGAGGAAGGACAGGTGGATGTCAAGGAGCAAGAGAGGCAGCGGGGCCTCCTTATGGAGGGCTGGGACGGGTATCCCCTGGGAAGGAGTTCTGCCTAATATTGAATTTTAAGGTTTTCTTTTCTCATTGTAAATCCCATCGGTAAACTCTAGTCAATTTTATCATGGAGTAGGTATCACGGCAGGTAAGGACATAGTCAAGTGTCAGCAGTGCTTTGGGAAGTCCAGGGAAAAGCCTCAGAAAAAAATAACCCCATATCTTTGTGCAGCAGGTTGGGGTTTAGGACCCAGAAAGGGGGCAGGAAACATTAGAGGCACAGAGCTAACCCCAGGGAACATTTGACAACCCCCTCCCCACACACACTACAGTAAGAAAAGAGGCCCAGAGAAGTTTATTTACTTCCCAACGTTTGATGAAAAAGTTCTCATCCATTGTTCATATATTTGGGCTGGAATTTCCCTGCCCACCCCCACTGCTCCCTTCTACACACACACACACACACACACACACACACACACACACACACACACACAAGTTGGGCTTTCTCCTGCTGTTTCCCCCTCAAACTACTAAGATACATTGACTAGAAGCCAGATCGAAGCCCTAAGCATCCAAACAAGTACAATGGCTCAGTGAAACTAGGTGAACTCAATTAATACTGTGTTAGGGTTTTTTCTCCTATTTTACTCAGATTCTTCTCTATTCAAACAGGTTGCTTGGCTTTTACAGCTCTCAGGGATGGCCTCTGACATTTCCTTAGTTGCTCTCTCTGCCTACGGTCTTTAGGAAGATGTCACTGCCTCGCCCCATTCAGCAAACATTCATGGAGGGCTTGCTCTAGGTGCCAGGCATTGTTCCAGACACTGGCTGTGTGGCAATGGATGTGCCAGGAAGGGAGACCCCACCCTTTGGGGTGCACACTAGAGGTTTGCTGCATCGCCCGACTTCAGCTGTGTAGATTCTTTATACTCTTGCCTCCATTTGTCATTTTTAATAAGTACATTCCTTTTCTGCATCCTCCAGCTCCTACACCCTTGAGTAATTCAAGAAGTACTCTCAAAATGCACATGATATTATAAACCTTGGAGAAATTTGAGTGCAACTCTCTTTCCTGTTTAGCATCCGGAAGCCAACTCAAGAGGAAATTCACTCAAATGGAGTGCCAAAGCAGAGAACTGGAAGTGTTTTTGGAAGTTGGGGCTCTTCTACACTGAAGTGCTTCATTCTCAAAACACCAGGTGAGTGAGGGATCTATTAAGGGAAAAAAGGAAAATCAGGAAGCCAGTTGAATTGCCACCTTTGAGTTGAGCACTGTGCATGGGCCCCATCCTCAACTCCTGCAGAACCTCAGGGTGACAGGAAGACACGTAAGTGTGGAGAAAACACAAGAACCAAGGGGGCCTACCCGAGTCTTCTTTTCCATTTTCAGGCCTTGGCATGAAGAGAAGACAGATGCCACCACCACATCGAACCTTTCCAGATTCATCCTCGTTGAATCTACCTGTGTCTTGGAAACCTGTTACAAAAGCTTGCCTGCTCCAGGGCCTGGTATAAATCTACAACTGCAAGTAGTACTGGGATCAGGGCACCCATGAGTCAGGTACAACTACATCTGTAAGATTAGCCATGTCACCTGCTTGTGACTTTGGGTGTTAAAGAAAAGATGAGATGAACGCAGGAGACGAACCAAGCAAAGGCATCCTCTGTAGACACATACCTCTCTCCAAGACAGGCCAAAAGTTTCCCATAATTGGCAGTAATAAATATTAGGGAATGATACTGAAACAAAGGCCACTAGTTTCCAAAAGTGGAAACAAATAAGTTCCCAAATTGGCAAGAACTTCTGTGCAAGCGCCAAGGCCACTTTTCCCGGCCCAAGTGACTCACCAAGGCCCTGGAGGCATTACCTAGACTCACTTCACTCTTTCTAATCAGAGTGAGTCAATTGCTTCCCTTCTGTGCTTGCTCACTTTTTTGAATCATAGCATGAACTGACAATAGAAACATGTCAAGCAAAATCCCAACATTAAAACAAAGTCATCTAAAGCCCACTCAGGCCCTTGCAATAAGGTTGTATGCATTCCACCCCACTTAAAAAAGGAAAACTATCCACTTGTATTGTATTTTATCAAATCTGTGAGTAGAAGGGTCATTTCTGCCTTGATTTCTTTAAACTTCATGTGTTTAAGAAGGATAAAATGCACATTAGGAGAATGGCAAGGCAAGCCACCTCAATATCCCAGCTCTGTCAGTCCTATTCAACAATTTTTTTCCTCTTCAGTGAGCTTTGCATAAAGCTTACCCAAACCCACATGGATTTCTAGAATATCCAAAAAGAATGACAATGAGTGATGTGATGTAGGTGGAAACTGCCTGAAGAAACCTAAATTGTAACAGGAAAAAAAATTGACATTTTAGGTTTTAAATGTTACACAGTTTTTATAAAGCTTCAGTCAATTTATTTTATTTATTCTAATGAAGAGCATTACAACTGCTTTACGGCGCTGAAGCAAGCATCGATCACATCATTAATCACACCTTGTGAATAGCCACAAATCAAGTGCTAACAGCAAGCACTGAATCAGGAGCAATGAAGCATAAACTCCTTCACAATTTATGATCTCTCCAATTGCATCTTTTCAACCATTAAATTGCAAGATACCATAAATTTTTATCTTCTTCACTTCAGTCACATTATTGATTCTGCCGTGTGAAATATAGAAGCGCCGTAAATCTCGGCTATTGAATTAAATTTAAAGTCCCGACTTCAGAAAAGAAACCCAACACACTGCCATAGCTGTTAATTTACACTGAGGAACAAATGATAGAAACATTAAAATTTAAATGGACAACAGGGATTTCTAAAAGCCATAGTACTGTCAATCCTAGTCCTTGTCAACCTTGAAGGCTTTTAAAAAATTATTAATTTAAATTTTAAAATGTAAAACAAAAAGAATTTAAAATTTTTAAAGTCAAAGGTAGGTAGATTATTCATAAGAAGAGATGACAGAATGGTTCCTTGATGGAAATGGCTGCTAGCACTGATATTTTAAAAGGCAAGACGAGGATGGCCTTTCCCCCTGTGCTGTGGGATAGGTCCAAATGGACCCATGTGCCCCACATCCCACTTAGGACACCTCTGGCTACAGTGATGGCATCACTACAGGAGGCACTGACAGTCCCGAGGAAGGTGTGATCAACCCATTTGCCATGCTGACTTCTGATGCATTTGTTGCCCTGCCATCCCTCCCTGGGCTGCAGGGTGCCCCTTGCTGTCTGGCTGCTGGTTGAGTTTGGCCGATGGGAGGGACCAGCAGAATGGCAAAGGGTAGGGTGGGAGATTTTTTGCACTATTAGTTCCCTACTCTCTCCCTGCTTTGATGCCAGGGTTTGGCAGGGGTAGCACCCCTCTCTGACTACAGCTCCTCTGTGTGTGTGTGTGTGTGTGTGTGTGTGTGTGTGTGTGTGTGGCGAGGAGGGGGTATCTTCTCCTTAGCTCAAGCTTTCACAGAGATCCACAAACACTCTTCCCTCCCTCTGCCCCTCAGGCCTGGGATTAGTAAAGCCTTCTACCAGTTGCATCTCTCCAGAGCTTCAGCATCCCTTAATGGCACCATTCCCTGTCCACAACTCTGTAAATAGCTCCTTCATTAAAGTCTCTTCAGTCGAACATCTCAGTGGGATTCTGCTTCCTGCTGGAACCTTGACTGCTACAGGCAGGGCCCTGGGAAGCTCTTAAACACTCCAGAGAGAAAGCTGACAGCAGCCCAACCACGCGGCAACAGCCAGAGATATTACACCCCGTAAAAAAAATCCTGAAGTAAACCTACACCACATACAGACCAAGAAATGCCAATTGTGTTTTGGCAAATATCTGAACCTGGATATTGTAAAGGGCATGCATTGCACCCAGAAACGAGTTAAATGGTGCCCAACAAACAACCACCCTCCTCCGCCAAAATGACCAAGAACTCCTGGAATTGAGTATACCAATTTCTCCAACCTAATAACAATCTTATGAGATAAAAGTGTCGAGTGACTTTTCCAGAGGTGAGGACATCCCTGAGAGCTAGCAAAGCCATTCTGGGTTCAACCTACTTCAACAGAATTCAGGTCCAGCATGAACCAGATTTCTGGGATCATTCTTGACTTGATCGAAATGCATGAGAGCTAGAAGAGCAGAGATTTACACCTGCATCACCTGTCATGTTCTGGACTTGGTGGTTCCTACTCTGAAGTGTCTGAGCATCCTTCAGTCTATTACAGTCATGCTACAAACCCACTGGGTGATTTCTGATATTCACAAAATATCCTAGGCTTTAGGAGAGGTGGCAAACTGATGATTCCCAGGCTTTGCAAAGTTTCTGTTTGGTAGAAGTATGATGTATTCTCATGGCTCAAAGTTGAAAGATACAAAGGAGGGTTAAGGTAAAATGTCTCCTTCTCACCCCATCCCTCAGCCATCCAGTTTTGTCTCCCAGAGCAAACTAATGCTACTTGTCTATCTGTCTATCTATCACCTATCTCTCTCTATATATATCTATTTATCTATCTATCATCTATTGTGTGTATATATGTATTTTCAGAAATATTCTATTTTATATACGGATGAATGCATACATATGAATACATGAATTCTGCCCCCGATGTACACAAGTAGTAGGATATCATACACACTGCAGTGCATCTAGCCTTTTTCACTTAACAAAGATGCCATGAAGCCTATAAGAAGCCTCCTTGCTGCTCTTTGAGGCTGCAGGTTAGTTATATACAATGGGCCACAATTTATTGAATCAGTCCACCACTGATGGGCATTCAGACTGTTTCCAGTCTCTTGCTATATTACACTAACGATCTTATGCATGTCGTTTCACAAATGCTGCATAATGATTTTTTAAGAAATTGATCTAACATTTTAAATAATCAGATTTCACATTACAAAATGGATCTAAAACTTCTCTTGAAAAGTGCAGGATCTGGCAGTGGTGAACTCCCACTCCCACATGCGGATAGCCAGTGAGAGCTGAGCAGTGGGCGCCCCTTCAGAGGACTTACAAGCTCTCCAGCATGTCGTCTCCTTCACGTAGTTTTGTACGGCCTGCTTGGCCCCTGAAGGCGTTTGAAATCCCATCTACCATGAATTATGGTCAGGATTAACTGAAGACAAAGCACCCAGCACAGTACTTGGCACCCTGTGATCAGTGGAAACCTCACAGGAAAATGATGTTTGTTTTTTAAAAAAATTATTCCCTTCTATTCTCCTTCCCCTTCTTTGGGTCTATGAATGCCTGGTTCTTCAGCCTCTCGATGCTCACCAGAAAGTAGACTCCAAGAAGATACAGACTTATTTTATTCAACACCATACCCCAGCACCTCAAAGAGCACAGGAATGTAGAAAGAATAAGTAATGAAAGTGTAAAAGGAAGCAAGAAAACATCAAGAAATAAACTGTACTAGGACCTATACACCTCGACTATATACACGTTTCCAGAGGTCTTTATGCTCCCATTCATTTCCATACTACTCCACTTACTGGCCCAATCCCTGCTTTTCCACTTGTCAGTTACATGAACATTCTTCCCAAGCCCTTCAGTATTTACCTCCTATTCCTTCTCTTTAGAATTACCTTTTCTATTCTGCCCACTATCTCTTTTTGTGGCTTTTAATTGTTTCAATTTCATGGTTTTGAACCAGAAGAAATCAGATTAATTTTTTGCGTTCTCCAAAGCCATAAATCTAATTTTAAATTCCAAAACAGCTCTAACATCTCTGAAATGTTAATAACCCTATAAAAATATTCACATTAGTCCAAATTATATGATTAATGTGACATTTTTCCCATGAACATTTAAATGACTTTAAACACATGACTTTGTGACAATTTTCTATGATGAACACAAGGTCCATTATAGAAAATTTAGAAGATAAAGAATGTGCCCTGATAAATATCATTGTAAAATAAACACCAAAGAATTTACCAGCTCACCGTTATTTTCCAGCTCGGTTTTTTATGTAACCAATGGGATGCCATGGTTGTAGGATGCTTTAAAGTGTACACAGTGCTAGCCTCATGTCACACCGGCTCATTTGCTCTTTCCCGCAACCCACAAGGGAGTGGGTCAGCATGCTGGACACAGTCTGGCTGAGCTACAGAAACCCATCCAAACTACCTTAAACTAAAAGGGGCAATTGTTGGGAGAGAGACACAGGTTCCCCACAACTCGAGGACGTGAGTCTGGCTCCATTCCAACAGGAACAGGAAGTAAAACTGCAAAGTCTTCAGGAAATGAGACATTTGCTCCATTTGCCCCTCAGTGAGACACAGTCTCTTATCTTCAGCTTCTCGCTGCACATCTGTTCCCCACCTCTTCTCTGCCCTAAGTAGGGCTTTCTTTGCTTTTCCTTATACACAGAAGTTGGCTGCCCTACAGCCTCTGAATTTCCTCAGCTTCCACCATCAGACAGTTACAAAGATTAACCAGAGTCTCTCAGTCCCAACGCCTGTGGAGACATTCTGATTGGTGCATCCTGGGCCAGATGTCCATCTGAGTCCAACATGAGATAGGAGAATAACACTACTAACCACATTTTATTCTTTGACATTTAAATTACATTAACAAGGGCAGCTTCCTGCAGGTTTGTTTGTGAGTTACAGAAAGCATTCAGACAACCTTGAAAGAAAAGGGGGAATCACAAGGGAGAGGCGTGGGCATCTCTTGGGTCATGGGGCACCCCTGTGCATGGAGAGGAACCAGTCACATAATGTGTGAGGCCCAGTGCTAAATGAGGATGCAAGACCCCTTGTTTAATAATTATTAAGAATTTCGAGATGGTGATGGCAGAACTGTCCAGGTAGGGTCCTTCTAAGCCCAGGGCCCAGAGGGGCCAAAGAGACTGCATGTCTATGAGACCAGCAGGACATGGAAGGTAGGTATCTAAAAAGTGAGAACATAGGTAGGCAAGCATTCCCAAAGGTCTGTATTATAAGTAAATGCTATTATTTTACCTTTTTTACAGGTTTATTGTGATGAAGTGATGTGCCTGGGGCTATACAGGTATCAAGTAGTCTTCTGACCTAGATCTGCTACACCGTGAATGGATCCTTTTAATGTTGCCACATTTGGTTTCCCATGGCTTGGCACAGAATAGGCACTCAGGACACAGGAACTTCCAGAGCAGTAAAAATGATAGAACATTCATAGATAGGCTGCTAAATTCTGTATTCTCTGATAAGATATTCATCCATTTAGAAAGCACTAAATTTCAGGACTAATATAATTATAAGGCTTTTAGATCCTTCCAAATAAAAGCATATCTTCACCATCACTATAATTTTTACATAATTATCCTATCATAATTCCTGGAACTCTTTCTGAAACCCAGAGAGAGTGCCAAATTGACACTCACTTTCTAGGGATCGTTAGATTTTTTTTAGGCACTGAACATTACCCTCAGCTTCTCTCCCATCAAGGCATGTGATAATTCCCTCAAAATATACTCCCCCTACCTTTCTATTTTTAATAAATGTAATTGAATCAGTCCTGGGCAGAAGCATCTGGCCTTAGGTTGCCATGTGGAGTTTTTTTGGTCCAGAGGGCACATTTCTTGTTCTAGGGTCAATGAAATAATCAAAACCTAGTCCCTGGAGAGGAAATTTTATGGTTCTAATTCATTTGATTCACAATCTACTAAACTCCATGCCATAGTCAATCAGTTGCAAAATAAAAGAGAGCACAGCTACTTTGCTCTAGAAAAGATAAAATCCACTGGATCCTGGGCTGGTTAAGTTAGAAACAGATTGATTAAACCTAAGTTAGGGGTCCACAGGGCTTCAGTGAAAATGTCCAGTAGTTGGGAGCTCACTCATTTATTTTTCTGACAAACAGAAACTGCCTTTTGAAATGTTGAGATGAATTCTAGTTAACCGGATTTCCAACCCAGGCAATGGTCGAGATTGACAGGCTCAGATTGTCAGAAAAGAACAGCAGGTAGGTAATGAAGGGACAGCACTTTAGAAGCAACAGGCCAAGGTTCATAGAGAGAAGGCATTTGTTCAGAGGCATCCACCACTGCCCCGTGGCCACCCAGGGCCATCTCCTCGGTGACCCGCCCCTCTCAGCCCTCACATCACTGTGCTGGCCCATCAATTGATCTCTAACGCCTGCCTTGGTTAATGTAATTGGAATGTCAAAGAATAAAATGTGGTTAGTTACGCGTTATTCTCTTCTTCGTAGAACTCGCCCTTGGACAGAGGGAACTAGCCTTTGATGAGGACTGTCGCTGGGCTTCCAGAGAGCTCTGATGTCTACGAGTTCTCTAAGAGACATCTGAAGCATCGGCGCTCCAAGTTGAGCATGAATTTGAAATGAGTGGGACAAAGGTCAGCAGGTTCTTGGACAACTGTGTGACCCTGGGCTCTAAAAATGTTTTGTTAGTCCATAGAAGTAGTCACCACCTAAGGAATCCTCATGCCTTTGCTTCCCCACCAGGAACCACAAACTGCATGAAGATAGCAGACAGAGGGAGGGGCTTTCTTTCCAGGGTTCTTCTGGGGACACAACACGCCTGACCACAGGGCGTGATTCAAAGCCATAAGGCATGCTACACGGACTCTGATCTGTAGCAGGGACTCTGATCCAGGATGGCAGGGACTGTGTCCATTTGCGTACTGCTGCAGGCCCAGGACCCAGCTCAGTCCCTGGCACACAGTAGGTGCTAAGAAATGTTGAGTTATTAAATGGATCTGTAGAATTCAAGGGAAATATATCTAAGCTAGCGTGACAGGTGTGGAATGGATGTGACAGATACTACTCCTGAGATGAGGAGACAGAAAAAGGCGCATTAATTTTTTTGCATGTATGATCATAGGATCACTATGTTGGATGGTGAGATGGAGCAGAAGCTGAAGCAGAGATGACCTGGTGATGCATCCAAGGTACAATGAAGAGAAATGAAAAGTTTAGAAATATGTACTCTCCCTTATCAATGTGACCAACCATCTCCCTGCCATTAAGCCAGGCCACAGCTGCCAGGGAGGTGAGCACTGTTTGAAAGCAAGCTTGAGAGGGCCCTGCAGGAGTCACCAGGGCCCCTGGTGAGCCCTGACCAGCAGCAGCCTCGCATGTGTGCAGGAGCAGGGGCATACACTCCAGTACAACAGGGCACAAAAAGAGTCCATGTAGAAGCTCCTCCTCTGCCATTGACAGGTGGAATCCAAATTCAAGAGTAGGTGCCCTGACCCACTTCAGCTCTGCTATAGCTTTCTTCTGTGTGTGTACTTAGAGCTATCTGCTGCTTGCAAACCCATAGAGCTACTCTAAATTCATCGTTCTTCAAAAGTAAATGTAGCCTCTTGCTAAGAATGATCTAAGCATGAAATGGTTTTTCTGTCTAGTTTAAGCTGCTTCTGTGAATCACCAAAGTTGGAGTGGGTTGCAAGCATGTCAAAATGAATCCTCCCACCCCTACTGAGCAAGCCTAGAAAGATGCCCTGAGAGACAGCATCCGCCTATTAAAACATGATGGAGTGGTGGTTTGTCCAGCAGAAAATGGACAGGGATGAGAGGAATCGGAACTCCCTTCACACAGCAAGTGTTTGCAGAATGAAAACTGCCCCCAGTACGTAATGAAGCAGGCACACCGACCAGGGAACACCTTCAAAAGTAAGTGATAAATTCCTCAAACACAGATTGTGCATTGTGTTTTTAAGATGAATATGTAAGTACTGTTGATGCAGTTAAGCCAATTCTATCCCTTGAAGTTTTCTGATGCCAAAAAGATGAAGTATGTGGGAGATTTGAAGACCAAGTGGAAAGAGCTTCATGTTAAGAGATTGTGCCCCCCAATTTTTAATTATTGTTAAATGCAATCACTTACCTGATCCTGTAAGGACCAGACACTTGCAAATGCAAAATAGATTCTGCACAGTACAGGGGGAAAGTCTGGGGGAGTATTCTGGGCTGTCAGGAGACAATCCAGTAATGAGAACAAAGTCTTCAATAAAGACAAACAGAATAAAAGGGCTGTGTTAAAATCACTGCAGCCACGCATAATAGCTGAGCTGCAAAGACACCGCAGAAATGGTAATGAGTACAATAGTGCTCTGAACTTGGAGTGTTTTTATTTAAAAATTTTTAATTAACCAGAAAATGAGCATTAATCCCAGTAACTTGGAAAATAACAACATGCCATCTTATTGCCACAAGCAAAAAGATGAGAAAAAAAAAACAAATAAATGTTATCTGGGGAAATAAGCCCTTGGAAAAGTTAGCAATTCAGAGCACTAGCCAGAAAATCTAGTATACCCACTTGTAAATGGTCAACTTAAAATGGTTTGTTACATTCTGAAATGTCTGCCCTTAACTTCCTGAGAATCCAGTTATATTCAATGCTCTGATTTTACCAGTTAAATACATTGAATAAGATTTCCAGTCATCCAGAATTTATATTCTGAAAATATTAGTCCTTATTCCAATAATTGGGAAATCCAATGAGCCAGCGACAGCAAGCCTCAGCTGTCTGCCACGTCTCCCGAAATATCGAAGTAGTGGGCACACACAGTGAGGACACCAAGGGGACTGACTGACCCAGAAAGGTCCTGGCAAAAGAAACAGAGCCACGGCAAGTTCCCTACTGCTGCTCACAAGAAGTAGTTGTTATTTTTATCCACTACATGAGCTACATTTTCCCAACGGAAGAGGGCCTGGGTTTATTGTATGAATGACAGAACAGGCCTCGACATAAGAAATTGATTGCCTTAAATTTTTCTGTTAGCAATCAAGCACTCACAAAATGCAAGTGATGAAAAAGCAAACTTCTTTTTAAAAATTTTTTCTTTAATTTTAATCATTATTCAAGTACAGTTTCTATCCTTTACTCCCATTCCAGCAGCAAACTTCTTTTTAAAGAAATTCTCCAAAGTGCCCCCACACCATTTTTCCCACATTTACACTTAGGATGCAGATTTCAAAGCTCAAGGTTATAATATCTATTGTCATTGACAATCACATGGTAGCGAGAGTTCCGGTCACAGAGCCTCAACCTGAGCACATCCAGCACTCGGCAACCTGCACCTTGCCCTAAACTCCTTCCCTCGGGTAATGCACTATAACTGCCCATGGCCTTTAGTCTCAAAGACTCTCTCTCGCAAAATCAGTTCTACTCCAGGAATGTCTCTTGAATCTGGTCTTTCTCCTCTATCCCTCAGTTCAGGCATCCAACTCTTCTCTCACTTGAAAAATTCCAATAATCTTAAAAGGTCTTCCCACTGCCCTCATTCTATTCATCTTCAGTCTTCTCCTGCTAAGAAATAATTAACAAACTTCTCATGCTTAAAAATTTCCACTGCCCTCCAAACAAAATTCATACTACTCACCATGCCCTTCACAGTCTCGCCCTACTTTTATCTCCTGTTCTTACTATAAATAATCCATGTTTGGGACACATTGAATTTCTTAACATTTCTCATGTCTACCATGTTCTTTCACAGCTTCAATCGTTGTGTGAGTTTTTCAGCAAAATCATCCTTTGGTTGTGCAGGAAGGACCCTTGCCCAGGTTGTTATGCTTCAGGGGGCTCCTACTGTAACCCTCCTCTGGCCACCCTTCTCCACCAGGTGGTTTGTGGACCCAGGTTACGTGCCTGCGCAGAGGTGGCACATCCCCTCTAGACCACGTTCGCGGTGCCCAGGGCTCTGGAGTTTTCCGTCCAAAGAACCCAAGCCTACTTCTAGGGCCGGTGTGGGCCTCTTCCCATGTGCATCCTCCAGAGGGCAGCCCACACCACCAGCCTGATCTTCTAGGCCTAAGGGTGGCCAAGAGACAGCTGTGTGTGGAGGGGCTGCAGTAAACCCCGTGTCCACGCGTGGCACACAAGGTACCTTGTTGTACAGGCTTGGAACTGGGAGATGGGAAAACCAGGAAGGAGGCTGCTAGGAAGGGGCGCCAAAGGACAGGGACCACATCTTGCCTGCCATGCCTTTGCATCCCAGCATGGAACTCCTAGGAAGGCTAAAATTCAAAATTTTAATTTGGTCTTCCAGGTCATTGTAAAAGTAAACTTACCAAGGTAGTAAAGTAGATATTTTGTTTAATAGTTTTATTATTTTGATTTGTAACATGTAAATACTTAGATAGATAGCATTTGGGCCTCTTTTTGTACCCTTGTTCTGGGCCCTGCAGTCAGGGTCTGACCTGCTTTGCTGACCTGCCTCCTTATGTCTGCCTGGTGAACTCATATTCAGCCTTCAGAATCCATTGCAAATACTGCCTCTTCAAGGAAGTCTTTTCATCGCTAAGACAGAGTTAATCACTCTGATTTAACTGGGACTTTTGATTATAAACAGCAAGTAACATTGTTTAAAGTTACATGAGCAAAAAGTGCAATAGCTTATCTCCCCCATCCCCTCCCCCTCCTCCTCCTCCTCCTCTTCCTCCAATACAGCTAGGGAATTGGAATGCAGCTGGGCTTAGACAGGCCTGGGATATAGTCAGGTTCCCAGGAGGTGTGCTCGGCCATCTTCCGTCTGCCACTCATCCACATGATGGAATTCCTCCAGGGGGATTTCAAGCGTAATGAGGAGCAGCCCTTGCCCAAAGAAATTAAACCTTCTAGTTCCCTCCATACTCCATCACCAGTTATGTGAGCTAGGCAGGCACTGGCAGGGAGGCCACTGAGCTCTGAGCTCCATCACCACGACCGAGTCAGGGAGGCAAGGAAGAGCCAGACAGCATGTCCAGCGCTGGTCTGTGCAATTGACCTATGTCCTTTAGTATAAGTTCTGAACAGAGGCAGCTAAACATCTTGCCCTGGCTGGTGTGGCTCAGTGGATTGAGTGCCGGCCTGCAAACCAAAGAGTCACCAGCTTGATTCCTGGTTGTGGACCAGGTCCCCAGTGTGGGGCTCGCGAGAGGCAATCACACATTGATGTTTCTCTCCCTCTCTTTCTCCCTTCCCCTCTCTAAAAATAAATAAATAAAATTAAAAAAAATAATAAACATCTCAGGGACATTGTAAGGTTTGCAACACACCCCAGGACATGAAAATTAGGATACCAATGATCTGGACCTGTTTTTTAATTATATACCAATTTAAATAAGACATCTGAAGATTTCCCTTTTCTGACTATTTTTCATTTGCAGCAAACTTTTTTAAAAAATTAGGTAGGTTACTGGCTACGAAAATATCTCTGCTCATAAACTTTGTCATCACCATATTTCATTAAAAAACATCTAAGGTCACTACTTCATTAAACTAATTACATTATCAGATTAATTGGCTAAATTGCAGAAGACTTCTCCTGTAATTCGTATATCGGCTGCCACGATCTCTGGGGATTGGACTGGAAGGGGCACCACCAGCAAGGGGCTCGCAGCTCCAGCAGATCTGTTCAGGAGCTCTGTTCAGTTTTATTTAGTTATCTATTTATTTAGTTAGTTAGTTAGTTCAATGAGAACTTAATAATATATTTTTAAAGACTTCAGGAAAGAAAGGCTGATTACTCAACACGAGAGACAAAATTGGTACATCATCAGAGTGGCCAGGATAGAAACTGTGAATTGCTTGCGCTGCTCTGGGGTGGCCTGACAGGCCAGCAAGAGCCAGAAAGCACACTCCCCTATGGCTGCCGCTCTCTCTCCTGGCCCCTGGAAGGGCAGCCCACTGTCAGTTAACACAACAGCAGCGAGCATCCGCAGAACAATAGATTTTGATTAGAAAAACACTAATGCCATATCTATTTGTTAATTAGAGACTCTTAGCAATTTCTGTCAAATGTGGGATTCTTTTTTTTTAATTTCAGAGAAGTAATCACAGGCTCCTGAAAGTCAGTGCGAACTCTTTCCTTTCAGGCTTTTGTTTGCGTGATGTGAGGAGTGTTGGGAGGGGGCCTCGAGAGGGATGTCAGGGAGCAGTTCTCTTCCCAAGGGCACTTGAGAAAGCAAGTGTTGCATTTACAGTTTTAATCATGAAGGACTAAGGACAACCGACTGAAAAGTTTTTGACCAGGATATTTTATATCTTCAACTGAAGCCCTGGAATTGAGAGACTGAACTGCAAAACAAATGCAGAAGCTACAGTTTTTATTCTTTCACATAGACTCTGAATATTTAGTGTCTCCAAATTTTCACGTATTTATTGCCTGCTGCTAAAATGAAGAGTGGAGAAAAAAACCATCCAAATAAAGAGAAAATCAGCAAAATAAAAACCATGAAAGAAAAGAATTATTTGGGAAAAGAGAGGTTGTTTGTGGTGGTCTGCTCTGAGATAAAAACAAATTAAACTAAACCTCAATTAAAAAAAATAAAACAAGAACAATTAACAGTCACAGAACAGAGAAATGTAATGCAGTAGAATAATCCTGATTTATCACTGTTTGCGGGGGAGGGGGGTTATCTCAGCTTAATTTCTGGAGAAGACCCTGCTAAGAGTCAGATGTGTCTGGGCATATCTGACAGACAGCTGGTGCAGGCCTGACCTGACATTCCTTCGCCTAAGGAGTGAGCAGGTGCATTTTGGGTAATACCTTACCCTTGGGAAAGAAAGATGCAGATACATTGAGTCTGACCCCATGGCAAAGAGCGATGGGACATGCAAATGAACACAGCCCTATGTCTGTTAGTTGGATTACTCCCTTACTGCAGCCCCAAACTTGACTCATGGCTGGGTGCTATTTAGGGCATTGGGCAGAAGGGACTATAGTTGCTTTCAAAGAACCTCTTTAGGAAAATCTATGTAAGCTCATGTGGCAAAAGCAACTCTGCTTGGGGATCCCTCTAACAGCAAACACAAGAAGAGAGAGGTCCCCTTCCCACCTTGCCACCTGAACACCAAGCACCTTTGGTACTCTAGGGGGAACTGGAGTTTCGATTGGGGTGGAGATTCATTGCCTGGAGGCACCCAGTGGAGGGAGAACCCATCACCTGTCCAGATGTGCTACAGAGTATTTGTGACAACACCCTCTGGGAGCTCCCCAAATACCTGGTGGGTAAATCATTTGCAAGAGACTGAAGGTCAGACTAAGAGAAGGAGATCAAAAGCAATTACATATTCATTATGTACTACAGGCTTGCTCTTTGGTTGACTCTGATGTTTAGGTGAGTTAAGTGGTGCCATCATTCTAACATCTTGTTAAATCTCAAAGCTTTCAATGACTCATTCATTGCTGGTTTGAAACTCAGACTATAAACACTGTTTAATGGCATTATACACTTTTAAAATTCGGGGCACTAAGCTTTCTTTCCCTATTGTGTACTTTGATATGTCTAACTATGAAAGGACCTCCACAAGTACAATTCTTAATGTACTTAAAATGGTTTACATTTATATTAAATTTGGGGTGTAATTATTTTTTTATCTTATGCCAGTTACCTACTATATAAAAAAATCACTCCAAAATTTAGTGGTTTAGACTACATAAAGGTTGAAATGTCTAAAATAAAAAGACTGACTATACCAAGTGTTAACAATGAATTGATGCAACTGAAACTGTCATTCACTGCTGATGGGAATGTAAGGTAGTGTAACCATTTTGAAAACCAGTAAAAAACAACTGGCAGTTTCTTAAAATATTAAACACGCACTACCATGTGATCCAACTATTCTACTTCTATATATTTATTTAAGAGAAATGAAAGCATACAGCCATACAAAGAACGGTGAATGTTTAGAGCAGCTATATTTTTTAACAGCAAAAGCTGGAAACAATGGAAATGTCCAACCATGGGTAAAAGAATGAATAATCAAATTGTGGTATATTCATACAATAGATTACTACTCAAGTAATAAAAATAAAAGTGAATGAACTACGAATATACCCAACAACATGAATGAATCTCAGTAATATTGAGTGAAAGAAGCCAGACCAAAAAATAAAAAATTACACTGTAAAAGTTCAACTATAAAATTCTAGGAAATGTAAACTAGTCTTCAGTGACAGGAAGCAGATCGGTGATTGCATGGTTGGGAGAGGAAGGCAAAGAGAGATTATGAAAGGGCACAAGGAAACTTTTGGGGATAATAGATATGTTCATTATTGCAAATGTAGTGATTGTTTTACAGGTATACAATATATATCATCAAACTGGACACTTTAAATATATTGCATATCATTTCTGCCTCAATTTTTTATATTTAAAGTAAAAAACTGAAAAGCAATGCCAGAAGGAAATGTAGCAGCTTGAAACAAATAAAGCTAAATAAAATGATTTAATTTGGTCATAGATCTGCACAGTAAGCAGGGCTTGATGCCCCATCAAGGCTCATCTCTGCTTCATGTGGCACCAGCTGTGACAACTCAGTTGAGGGCTGGAGGATCAGATTCCAAGTTGGCTCACTCACGTGGTGACAAGTTGGTACTGACTATAAGCTGGGAGCTCAGTCTATTACAAATGAACTCCTACAGATGACGTGAGCTTCCTGCTAAGTGGATTCAAAAAAGCAAGTGTCCTGAAATAGAGCTTGGCTTTGAAAATCACAAAGCATCACTTCCATCAAATCTTAGTAATTGAGGCAGTCACAAAGGCACACCCAGGTTCAAGGAAAGGGAAAATAGACTCTTGAGAGGAGAACAAAATTCTGGAAGAGCATACGGAATAGGAATTACTGTTGAAGCTATTTTTTGGAAAATATTATTTAACACAGTCCACCCTCTGGCTCAATAATTCACATTCCGCCCACATGCAAAATACACTCTGTCATTTCCAAGACCCCCAAAGTCCTATCCCTTGGTGGTACTGAGCTCAGACTTGAGGTTCAGGATATCATCTAAAGCAAATCCAGTGGAAAACAATTTCTTAAGAAGTTAAATTTCTTCCAAAGAAAGACAAATACTACATGATCCAGCCATTCCACTCTTAAGAGAAATAAAAACAGATGGCCACACAAAGAGATAAAGCTTCCATGGATGAAGTTGCTCAAGTACAGATTCCCACGTGAAATTTCTCTTGATCTTAAAACCCGTGAATTAGAAAAAAATTTTTTAGCCACCACACACCCAACATACAATGAACGGTAGGACATATGTATGACAACTTCAATAAACACTCTTGTTCGAGAAGAGAGAAGACGGAGGCACAGAGAGGTCGGCACTCCACAGCAGGTCTAAAGTCCAGTCCTATCTCCTGTGTAAAGTTTGCTTTAGCTCTTAATTCTGTCCTCAGAGCGGGTGTGCTAAGGTCTGGAAGAGCACATTATTGTTGTGGCTGCTTTTTAAAAATACTATCTGTTACACATTCCTTTTTATTTAGTTATATTTTTGAATATTTAAAATGTTTATATGGTTCAGAAGTCAACACTATATAAAAAAGTATACTCAAAGAGGTCTCATTCCTGTTTCTATCCCTATAGGTAACTTTTAAATTAGTGTTTAGTTTATCCTTCCAATTTCTGTTTTAAATCACACACATACACACATACATACCATACATTCTTGTTGCCAATTCTTTATTACTCAGAAGGCATTATATATATATTATACGTGTGTGTGTATATATGTAACAAAGATATTATGTATATATCCTTGTGCTTGCTACATAATCCTCCATCAAGATCTTCCCATTGTCTATTTATGGTTGTATAACATTCCATTGTATGCTTGTACTAGAGTTAATTCCATTGGTCTTTTATGAATCGTCATTTGTTGTCAAGCTTTTGATGTTTTTGGTCAATCTGACAGTTAAGAAATAGTATCTCAGTATGATGTGAATTTCATTAAGTTTATGTTTAAGAAAAATTTATATATTTTTCTGTGAAAGGTCTGTCTTTGCTATTTTTCTATTGATGTCTCCAAATTTTAATAATTTCTTTTAGTTTTAACAATTCTTTGTATATTAGAGAAACTCATCCTTTATCCAGGAGGTTTGTTGGAAATAATGTCTGCCAGGTTTTCTTTTGTCTTTTGACTTTGCTTACTGTATTTTCCACCTAGACAAAAGGTTTTCTTCCCCAGTAATATAGTCGATTTTATCTATGATTTCTTTTGATTATAAAGAGAAACAAATGATTTTAACAGTAAATAATTTGAATCACATGACTGTGTAGGAAAAAATAATTAAAGTAATTTGTGAACGTAGCACTTTGGCTATACATCTTTAGTACGATATACTCTTGTCATTCACATCGGTGTATTAAGTCTGAGATGATTTCATATTTGTCATGGGATAGAGCAGGCAAATTATTACATTTGCATGATCAGGAGAAGGCAGATACCTGCCACATACATCCTTAACCTCATTAATGATCCAGCCACAGCTGTGTGATGACTGCGGACCACCCTCAAACCAGTTCAAACTGACAACGTTTCACCTCAGGTATGCACCTCCTGCCCCTAACTTCCTGCCTGAGCTTATTTTCGGCTATTGCACGGCATACCTGTGGGAGCCCGCATGATACACACACATTGTAATTCAGAGCACCGGGTGAGGCACCCCCACCCCATCAGGGGTGTCCAACCTTTTGGTGTCTCTGGGCCACACTGGAAGAAGAAGAGTTGTCTTTGGCCACACATTAAATACATTGTGACACATAATCACAAAAAATCTCATGATGTTTTAAGTAAATTTACAATCTTGTGTTGGGCCACATTCACAGCCATCCTGAGCTGTATGCAGCACATAGGCCACAGGTTGGACACCCCTGCAAGTAATTCTCAACCAGCAGGGATAGAAGCCAATAGATTAATGCCTTTCCTTTTTGTCCCTTAGACAAACAACTCTAAGGCAGATATTTTATACTACTCAGAAGATTTTGTGAAATCAAGCACTAATCACCTATAGAAGTGACCAGTTCAGTAATGTATATGTTTGGGGATTTCCCTCCTTCCCTGTTTTAGTCCCCTGGGTTCCTCACTCCCCAAATAAGTCACCTGCATGCCAGCCCTCAGACTCTGCTTTTGGGAGGATCTCAGGATAGGACATTGTTTATGGAATAGCTGAATCATCGGACTTACGCTGGGAGAGCCAATGAACTTCAAATATTTTATCATCTGAGAAAAATAAACCTTAATTTGTTTGCTGTTACTTGCAGCCAAAAGCATGTCTCACAAACACAGGTACACTAAGGGGACTAGCAGAAGCTAAAGCTGGAAGTATGGAAAAGGACCAAATAGCAAAGAGAGCCATATGGTGGACTGAATGTTTGTACTTTATTATCTGGAATGAATCCAACATTTCTTGCCTGGATGACTAGCTGGATGGTTTGAGCATCCACTAGTGCAGAGGGAGGTACAGATGGTGAGACAGGGGAACTCATTAGCTTGAACTGAGACATGTTAAATTTGCAATGCCTCTATATGGTGGCAGATCTAAACCTAGCAAGGCTCAAGGAAAAGCTGGAAATGAAGCAAGCTTAATTTTTTCTGAAGTTACTCAGAGAAACAAGGGTCTTTTTTGCCAAGCTTAATTCTGATTTTTTGTTCCTGTCATGTTCTTTCCTGCCTAGACTTTTTTTTTTGTAATGACACAACATTATTTTATTATTAGTCACAATCTATGAAAAATCTACTTCTACAATTACTTTATGTTGTTTACAAAAGGCCATATGAATTACTTCTGCAGTTTAATTTCAAAGTTTGGAGACATAGAATCAGTTTTCTAAAATTAGTATATTGCTGAATTACCATTGGCTGAATTCGTATATAGTTAAATTGGCAAAAAGATTCATCAAAAGTGAACATTCATAAGACTTTAGATTTGATAATGACTCTCAATGTTGAATCACATTGTGGCCATTTGAAGGGAGAATGTACTTGGGGTCTTTTAAAAATGTGCAAAACCAATTGAATTCAGTAATTTTATATATTTTACCTAGAGCAAATTAAAATACTCTGGTTAAAGTGTGATGATTTATGCTTTATGATATATGCAAACTTCTCTTAAAAGACTGGAGTGAAGATGAATTGCAGCTTGTGCCTTGGCCTCTTGAACAGTGTCTCTCTGGACATCCCTCTCTGGATGTTCCCTCTTGGAATCCAGCTGCCGTGCTCTGGGAGGTCCACGGTACAGAAAAACCGCATGCAGGCACCCTGGTCAACAGCCTGGCTGAGCTCCCAGCCAGGGCCTCCAAACGACATCTCACAGCAACTGAACGACAGCTCCCTCAGAAGCAACTGCTCAGACAAGCCCCCTGGGAATTTTTAATCTAGAAAATTATGAACACAATAAAGTGGTTGTCTTATGGTGCTAAATTGGGGGGTAATTTATTACACAGCAATAGATAATAGGAACACTACCTTAGTGTAGATCCTAAAAAAAGTCAGACTTAGCACTTAATGATCTTTCTTATTGACACTGTTATGGAAGTTTATGGATTAATTTTTAAAGGATAAAATGTCTGAATTTTTAACTATTTTTAATAAAATGTCTAATGTCTAATGTTAATAAAATGTCTGAGTCTTTTTTGCCCTGATTTCCTGTTGTGATGGTGAAAACATGACCAATAGCTGTAAGAAATCAGCAAAAGATTTATAAAAATGTCTTGTTTCTTTGTGGTAAAGGGCATAGATTTCCAAACAAACTACTTGATGGAGGGTAAGGAGATTTCCAAGACAAAAAAAACAACAACAAATACCTAAAGCTCTTCAATAAGGATTTAGAGATTGCAATCAAAAGTACTCAAAATAATAGGATGACTAATTATCTCATTAGTAAAATTAAGAATCAAAGGTACAATTTAAAAATAAAATAAGTAAATGCTCTCAGGCATTACACACATAGGATAAAGAAAAGTTTCATGTCCAAAATGAAGCCTAAGCCCTTGCCAGTGTGGCTCAGTTGATTGGCACTTCATCCTGTACACCAAAAGGTTGGGGGTTTCATTCCTGGACAGGGCATGTACTTAGGTTGTGGGTTCGAATCCTGGTTGGGGCACATATGGGAGGCAACCAATTGGTATTTCTCTCTCAAATCAATGTTTCTGTTTTACTCTTTCTTTCTAAAATCAATGAACATATTTTAAAAAAGAAAAAGCCTGAGTTTTCACATATGATGCCCAGAGATGGTAAGTTTGATAGTATGAGTTTTTAGAAGAATAATCTATATGCATTTACTATTTTCCAATGCCTTATAGCATATCAGTTCAATATGACAGTAGGGAAACAAATCATTTAAGGAAGAGAAAATAAATACTTACAAATGATACTGGATCCTTTCTCCACTTCCACTTTTAAAGAACAAAGAAATGAGACACTATTCTATTGTATGGAGGAAAACGATAAATTTCCAGAAATTAAAGTGTCCATTAGAAAGTTATGATTGTTCTGAAAAATCCCTGTAAGCAATGAGCAAAAATTCTTCTCTGTAGCTAGGCTCACATAACCCAGAGCAAAAATATCCTGTCACTGCATTCCCTTAAGAAGGGCCATCTGGGAGTCAAAATAATTCTTCTGATAGCAGGAAAAATTTTTCTTTTAAAAATGGGAGGATTTATTATCTTCCTTAGAAGTATGAAAGACTGATCATAATGGGAGAAGGTGTGGGTTTGGTGGTTTTTCACCTTGAATCTTGTGGGGAAACAGTCCAGAGAAGGTCCAGAGCCCAGTGGACTTGTCAGCCACTCCCAGCACTTAGCAATGGGACTCATTGTAGGAAAACTTGTTTTGGCTATTTCAATAACCTCAGACTCCTGCTTTGCAGAAATAATTCTTGTCTTCTAAAACAATCCATCACATACTAATTTCACTGGCCATTTTCATATCTTGTAACCTTTTAGAGATCACTGCAAAGTTAATGGTTCCTGACCAGAAGCAGGCAGAAACTTGCGTCCTGTCAATCACAGGGAAGAGAGAAAGAAATAAAAGTCACAGATTCAAACAAAACTGCCTATTCTTAGTCTCAGTGGCTCATTTTTCAGCTTCCTTATTGATTTGACTCTGAAAAAAAACAAACCTTCTTCTGGGTCTCATACTATGAGAAAGAGCACATAGAAATATTGTTGGGGAGTAAGAGGACACACTTCATGATATAATGCTGTAAATCAGTGGCCATTGAAAGACCTGGAAAATCTTTCACCTGTTATATATACAGATAATGAGGCAATGTGGCTAAATGTCTTGGTTGTGAAATGCGTACTCCTCTTCTAAAGAGAGAGATTTAAGGATCCAAGATGGTGGCAGAGAAGGTGGATGTTACACTTGCTGTCTCCCAGGACCAAACTGGAATTACAACTAAGATATAGAACATTCAACCTGAATAACCAACTGAAGGCTAGCTGAAGAGAAGACTTATAACTAAAAACTTACAGAAGAAGCCACATCGAGACTGGTAAGAAGGGCAGAGATATAAAAAGGTCTCGGCCCACTTCCACAGGAGGTACTGAGATCTCAGAGGGATATTTCAGCTGCAAAGGTTCCCCTTGGGAATGTGGGGTCTCAACACCAAGCTGGGCTCCCCAGCCCAGAATACCAGAGCCAGGAAGAGGCACCCACATAAGAGCATAAGAGCTGGCTGTGAAAATCAGTGGGGATTTTGTCCACCAGGGAGAAAAGGCAGGCTGCTAGAGACAAAAGCGCCCTCTCAAAAGGCCAATGAACAAAATCTCATTTGCAGCCAGTCACCATGGGCTCTGGCATAGGGAGGGGAGTCCAGATTAGTTACAGGAGGAGAAACAGGGGTTTGTGTCTCCAGGGAGAGAGCTGGAGGACAACTGCCAGGATCCCTGTGCTGAGTCCCACTCCCACACTGTAGACACCATGTTTATTGGGTGGCACACTCCCCTCCACACAGCATCAAATGGGGGAATGCAATAGCCCCACCCTCTGGGCTCTGCATCGCACAACCCTGCAAAGCTTGTGCACTGCTGAGGAGTCAACTGCCTGAGCTGGGGTGTAGAGGTCTGGGCAGACACATAGGTTGTCAGTGACTGAGTTGTGTGGCTTTGGAATAAGATGATTTACCCCACTATCCCATTAATCTGACTGGTGCTCCCCTCACAAGAGACTTTCTAGTGCCACTCTTCAGGCCTCTCGTGGCCCCATTCTCCTGACTTTGACTTCAGATCGCTCTAACACCCTGCCAAGGTCTGGGCAGAATCCAGAACAGACTGAGTTGTGTCGTTTTGAGGCAGGGGCTATTCCGCCCATTTTCTCCAAGCCTGACTAGCACATCCCCCTCACAGAAAATCCACTAGCCCCACCCTCTGGACTCCCTGTAGCCCCACTCTGCTGAGATCAAGCTCTGGGCAGAATCTGAACAGAGTTGTGTGGCTCTAGGAGGGGGAAGATTTTTTCCCTCACATGCCAGACCAGTGCAGATCCATCCCTGCACATGGCCAAATCTTGGTCTCTTTGGGCCTGATAAACTCTTCTGGCCTCACTCTGATGACTACCTGAGACCCTGATCCCATACAAAGATGTAGGAACACCCAGCAGTTGGCGGCTAGATGTGGTACACCATGGGACATTTGCTAAGTGGCCCTACAGGCCCAGCCCTGGCACCATTTGAACCTTTATCAATCTGGTAAACATGACTCACCTCTACCTGGTGACTTACTGAGAATCTACCTCAGGCAACTTGAGTACAGCCAGAAGCTCTTTTATTGATTGAGCCTAACAGGTAGCCAGCAAGTGGAGGTAGGTAGAGGCAGATCTCAGGGTCCCTTGGGAGTTTTGCTGACCTACATCAGGGCCTGGCATTCATAAAGCTGGCCTTGGTGCACAGCTTGGACCTTCCCACTTACATCCAGGCCCAGCGGAGGCAGCCACAAACTGTGGATCACTTTGTAGCTCTAAAGAAGTTGACCAGAGCCAGTTATAGGGAGCATCTGAATTTGACCTGCACAAAAGACCTTCACAAGAGGCCCATAACCAACCCAGTGCTTAGTTTCAAACATCAGAGCATGATCCAATTGGCTTCACAAGTGGCATATCCAAAGGGAGATCTCAACAGGCACCAGAACCTGCTGAGGCAAATTGTACTTCAGGTTGTTGGCACTTGCACAGCAGCTTGTACACTGTGGTTGGGGTTGACCCTCACAGTCAGCCAGCATGAGGGTTGACCCCTAATATGAATGAACCAATAGCAATCAAATTCAATTACAACAGGAGGCCCACCTAACCCACACAAGGGACATTCCTGCAGGACACAGCTCAGGTGATTAAAAAGACGGCACCCACAAAAAACGTACTACATAAGGCCACCCTGACACTGGGAGTCATAGCAGATCTACCTAATACATAGACACAAAGAAGCAGCAAAAGCAAGGAGACAAATAAATAAACCCTGAATGAAAGAACAGGAGAAATCTTCAGAAAAACAGTCAAATGAAAATGAAAGCAAGCAATTTACTAGATATAAAGTTTAAAAAAGTGCTTATAAGGATGCTCAAGGAATTAGTGAGAACTACAACAGCATGAAAAAAGGATATAGAAATCATAAAAAATAACCAGTCAGAAATGAATACACTAGAAGGAATAAACAGTAGGTTGGATGAAGCAGAAGATCAAATCATTGATTTGGGGGACAAAGTGTTAGAAAACACTAAATCAGAGAAGCAAAAAAAAAAAAAGATGAAAAAAAGTGAGGATAGTACAAGGTACCTTTGGGACAACATGAAGCATAACAACATCCACATCATAGGGGTACCAGAAGAAGAAGAGAGAGAGCAAGGGATCAAATCTATTTAAAGAAATAATGAGCCCTGGCTGGTGTAGCTTAGTGGATTAAGCGCGGGCCTGTGAACCAAGAGATCACGGTTCGATTCCCAGTCAGGGCACATGCCTGGGTTGCAGGCCAGTTCCCAGTAGGGAATGCACAGGAAGCAACCATACATTGATATTTCTCTCCCTCTCTCCTTCCCTTCCCCTCTGAAGATAAATAAATAAAATCTTTAA
>CM052541.1:45215835-45301729 GCA_028533065.1 Trachops cirrhosus | reverse complement strand
GAACCCTGAAACACCAATCTAAAAGAACCTATGCACCCCAATGTTCATAGCAGCACAATTTACAATAGCCAAATGCTGGAAGCAACCTAGGTGCCCATCAGTAAATGAATGGATTGAAAAACTATGGTACATTTCACAATGGAATTCTATGTGCAGAAAGAAAGAAGGAGCTCATACCCTTTGCAACAGCATAGATTGAACTGGAAAGCATTATGTTAAGCAAAATAAGCCAGGCAGTGAAAGACAAATACCATATGATCTAACCTTTAACAGGAACCTAATCAACAAAACAAAGAAACAAGTAAAATATAACCAAAGACACTGAAATAGAGAATAGGTTGACAGTGTTTAGAGGGCAGAGGGGAGGGAATTTCAGGGGAAAAGGGGAAGGGTTTACAGGAACAAATATAGAGGATACATGGACAAAAACTAAAGGTGGGTGGAAATGGAAGGGAGGTGGGGAGCACTGAGGGGGTGGGTTGGGATGGTAGTAAAAGATAGAAAATTGTACTTGAACAACAATCAAAATAAAATTTAAAAAACAACAACAACAACAACAACAACAACAACAAAAACATGGGCCCTGGCTGGTGTAGCTTAGTGGATTCAGCGTGGGCCTGTGAACCAAGAGATCACGGTTCGATTCCCAGTCAGGGCACATGCCTGGGTTGCAGGCCAGTTCCCAGCAGGGAATGCACAGGAAGCAACCATACATTGATATTTCTCTCCCTCTCTCCTTCCCTTCCCCTCTAAAGATAAATAAATAAAATCTAAAAAAAAAACCCATGGAATACCTGACTATTTAGTCAGGGGCACTGACCTCTTTTCCCCTCAACTGTCAAATTAAAAAATGATAGCAAGCATTACAACAGCTGGGATGTGAATGCCCTGGCTTGAACCATAACTATATGGTAATGTAATAGAGTTGCATCTTATTGGTCACATGGCATAAAGTTGTATCTGGTTGTTTAATTCTTGGTATCAGAAATCCTTATATACACCTGGCTGGTATAGCCCAGTGGATTGAGCACCAGCCTGTGAAGCAAAGGGTTGCTGGTTTGATTCCCAGTCAGGGCACATGCCTGGGTTGTGGGCCAGGTCCCCAGTAGGGGATGTGCGAGACACAACCACACATTGATGTTTCTCTCCCTCTCTCCTTCCCTTCCCTTCTCCATAAAAATAAATAAATTAAAAAAAAGAAATCCTTATATAAAAGTATAAGAACCTGATTTAAAAAAAAAAGAAAGAAAGAAAATGAAGATGATACAAATGGGTGGAAGCATATACCATGTTCATGGATAGGGAGAATTAATATCATTAAATATCCATACTACCTAGAACAATCTATAGATTCAACCCTATTTTTATCAAGATACCCAATGGCATATTTCACAGATCTAGAAAAAATATTTCAAAACTTTATATGGAACCACTAAAGACCCTGAATAGCCATAGCAATCTTGAGAAAGAAGAACAAAGTTGGAGAAATCATGCTATCTGATATCAAACTACACTATGAGGCCATAGTAATCAAAATAGCATGGTACTGGCATAAACACAGACATATAGATCAATGAAATAGAATAGAGAGCCCAGAAATAAACCCACACCTTCATGGTCAACTAATATTTGACAAAGGAACCAAGAATCATACAATAGGGTAAAGATACTCTACTCAATAAATGGTGTTGGGAAAATTGGAAGGAAACATGAAAAAAAAGAAACTAGACTACTGTTTTACACGTACACAAGAACAAACTCAAAATAGATTAAAGATTTAAATGTTAGACTTGAAACCATAAAAATCTCAGAAGAAAACATAAACAGTAAGATCTCAGACATATCTTGTGGCAATATTTTTTTCTGCTATATCTCCTTGGGGTAGGGAAACAAAATAAAAAAATAAACAAATGGCACTACATCAAACTAAAAAGGTTTTGCACAGCAAAGGAAACAAAAACTAATGAAAAGACAACCCACTGAATAGGAGAACATATTTGCCAATTATATATCTGGCAAGGGGTTACTATCCAAAATTTATAAGAATTTATACAACTCAACGTCAAAAAACCCCCTAATGACCCAATTAAAAAATAGGTTAAGAATGTGAATAGACACTTCTCCAAAGAAGACATACAGATGGTCAATAGACATATGAAAAGATGTTCAATGCCACTATTCATCAGAGAAATGCAAAGTAAAATCACAATGAGATATCACCTCACACCTGTCAGAATGGATATCATCAATAAATAAAAAACAACCAGTGTTGGTGAAGATGTGGAGAAAAGGGAACTCCCATGCACTGTTGGTGGGAATGCAGATTGGTGCATCCAATGTGGAAAGCAGTATGGAGTTACCTTTAAAATTTAAAGTGGAACTGCCTTATGACTCAGTGATTCCACTTCTGGGAATTTATCTGAAGAAACCCAAAACACTAATTTGAAAGAATATATGCACCCCTATGTTCATTTGAGTGTTATTTATAATAGTAAAAATTTTGAAGCAGCTCAAGTGTCCATCAGTAGATGAGTAGATAAAAAAGCCCACGGTACATTTACACAATGGAATACTATTTGGGCATAAAAAAAAGAAGGAAATCTTACCCTTTGCAACAGTATGGACAGATCTGGAGAGTGTTTGCTAAGTGAAATGAGCCAATCAAAGAAGGACAAGTACCATATGATTTCCCTTATATGTGGAATCTAATGAACAAAATAAACTAACCAATAAAATACAAACAGATTCATAGATACAGAGAATAGACTCAGAGCTGTCAGAGGGGAAGAGGGTTGGTGGGCTGAGTGCAAAAGGTAAAGGGATTAAGCAAGGGAAAAAAACCCCACAGACACAGATAACAGTGTGGTGATTACCATAGAGAAAAGGGGGTTGGGAGAGGTAGAAGAGGATAAAGGGGGGATAAATGGTGATGAAAGGAGACTTGTGTTGGTGAACCCACAATACAATATACAAATGATGTATTATAGAATTGTACACCTGAAATCTATATTATTTTATTAATGAATGACACCCCAATAATTTTAATGAAAAAATACAGAGAGATTCAGTGTTCATCATTTATGTTAATCTAAGAAGAGAAAGCTAGTTTTACAATGAGCTTACAGTGAGAATTCCCTGGCACCACTCTACTTATGTAAGTGGTCCTGTTTAAAACTTCAAAGGGAGGTGCTGGATGAGCCCTGCTTAAATATATGAGGGCAGACCCCCCAAAAAACTGGGATTATCTTCTGGAGGATGGGTCCCTTGTAGTACAGTCTTACCCCGATAGGTGAGTGTTCTAAGAACCCATCTGTGTCAGTGTACCAGCTGGCGCTGTTGTAAGAGGTTGGCTCCAGTGAAATTTTTTTGAACACTCTTTCAACACTTTGCCCATTTCATGATGGGTGATTTATGAGCACACCTGCCCACACCACACTGAGTGTTCAGCAGTTTTTGACCAAAAACAGCATGACCCCAGTGCTCCACCCTCCCTATTCACCTGATCTCCCCATCCAGCCCCAGCCACTTCTTTGTTTGTTTGTTTTTCTTGATGAAAAAAAGTCCTCAAAGGGAAATGTTTAGCTGGTATGGAAGATGTAAAACAAAAAATGGCAGAAGCACTAAAAAGCATAAAAGTTGATGAGTTCAGAAACTTTTTTAAGCAGTGGAAAAAAACCATCTCAATAGCTGTATTGCATCAAGTGTAAAGGATTTTGAAGGTGACTGAAGTTTAAACATGGAAGAACAAATATACAACTTTTTATAAATAAATTCCATTTTGGGGTACCCCCTCATATCCAATAATAACAACTAGCTGATGAGTAAAAAAGAGCAAAGACAGAATTACCAAGGGTTCTTTGTAGGGTGCAAATAATGAAACATGAGAGTGAGAGATGGTGACACAGCACCCAGCCTCCCTGGCAAGGCACCCAGATTTGACTGTATCAACCCCATTGTTGTAGGGGCTTCTGGGCTGCCAATCACATGGCCAACACTGGCCTCATTAGTGGGTTTTTCGTGTCCTCCCAGCCCACTATCTCCTGGGCCTTCATTGAGCATATAGAAAGATCTGGTGCAGTGATTCTCAGGAGATCTAGAATTGCCCCATAGGAGATATTTAAAATTTTGTGGGGGTGTTTTTGATTGTCAAAATAATTATAGGAGGGGGTTACTACATGCATTTAGTAGTCAGAGTCAAGGCCATTGGATGTCCTGCAATGCACAGGCATTCCCAAACAACAAAGAATCATCCTCCAGCCGCATCCTTCATGACTTTCAAATGAGCTAATGCACATTCATTTCATGAACATCGTCTTGTTTTTAACCTAGAACCTTCTTCCACTTTACATATGAAGACAGAAGATTCTTTTGCAATTTGCATGAATTTATTATGCTCTCAATTTCCCAGTTGCTGAAGGTTATTCGTGCTTTGTTTGAGACTTTACCACGACTTGTCATTGTTTCAGAATGTCACTTCATGACAGTAATGCTGCTCTAGGTATCTGAGACTCTGACACCGCATTCCTGTGTCAGCCTGCCTCTGCAGCTGTCACGGGCATGGTTACTATGTCTGGATTCTTATGTAGTTGTGCCCAAGCCTTTGCATGTTAAAATAAAGGAAATTTTATTTTAAATAACTTTAACTTTTCTTTTATATTATGATTGAGCACTGTACGTTGTCTGTGTAAGCAGATTGTTTTACCAACGAATGTCGTTTCTGGATGGCAAAGGGTGCTCACAGAATGTTTTGGATGGAAAGCATGAGGTCTGTCAGGGCTGAGAACCTCTGCTTGTAATGAGTGGGAGCATCAAGCGGGTCATTTTTCACTTACTGACCCAAATATTCTCCTTCTCCTGCCTGTTCTTGGTAAAATGCTAGGGAGGAGAGAAGGAGGTGCTGAAAGACTATGACCCGCAGAGGAAAGTCACACAGAGAAGCTTCTCTAGGCCTGGGACTTTCTACAGCAGCCTCGCTGGGTTGGCAGCAACCTTTCACCTGGGGCCTGATTTCACTGGTATCTGCAGCTTTACCTACTAGAATTCTCCCCCCTCAACTCATCCACTTGTGACCATTTCTCACCTCTGTCTCTCTTTTTTAATTGTGTGATTTTGGCTGGCTGTGTTCACTTCAAGTTCTCAACCCAGTACCCAAATTCTTCGAAAGAAAGATGCTATGTGAATGTACACAACAACTATCTAGTAAATCCATGGACAAAATGTTGGCAAAAATCTGTCTCTATTTAGAAAAGAAACTTGTAGATTATTAAATTTCTTTGACATTAGGGGCTCCATTTTCTTTTGACTGATTAACTGCCTTCTTAAGGTCCCAATTTCATTTATTTTAGACCTAAGATGTAGATGTGCTCTAAGACCCTCTTTTTATTACCTCAGACTTTCTAACTTAAAACCGTTAGACCATTTTCCCAGGTGTATCCAGAATCTCACTACTTCTGAATCAAGAACGTTTCCAAATCAAAATATTTCCAAAATTTAAAGAGCTTACATCAGAAACAGCATAATCAGAAAAAGATTCACTTCAAATCACAGAGGTATTTTTAATTATATAGATTCAAAAATGGGTTATATAGCGTGCATCTGCACAGAGCAGCAGAGCTGTTTCCCACCAGAACATAAGCCGTATACATCATGCATCAAGAGGAACAAAACAGCCATGATGTCCTCAGCACGTGTGCTGGAGCCTGGACCCCCCACGTCACCAACCAGTCTTCAGAAGCCCAGCAGCTCACATGTCAGCAAACACAACACAGGATATGGACTCAGCCTTCGGTACCGCAATGGCATTGTCTTTAAAATAAGTGACTATAAAAAATATTCTTTGTTTGAATGCATCTTGAGTTTAGACTCTGACGTAAAAATCTTTTACCATAACTACACTTTAAAATACAAGAAATGAAACACTGCAGAGCCAAGCCTGGGTTAGGAAGGCCGTTGACCTTCAGAAGTCAAGCAAGCACTTTAGATAAAAACACTAAGGCAGGCATTACATTTTATTTGCATATAAATGGAAGCAGGTCTCAGGCAGATTAACAGTTAAATTAGGCAAGAGACAGTTTTGGGTTTTGTTTTTATTTAAGAAATAATTAGGTACTTGTCTTCAATACTTCTCTCACACACATAATCAAAAGCATTAGTGCAGAGCAATGGAATGTGCATGTGCTTCAGAAAGAAATCCGAAGTAAAAGAAACACACCCATCCTCACATCCGCAGGCACAGGCAGGTATCCTGAGACCAGATTTGGATACCTGGCAGGTAACAACATCTACTGTGACCAGAAAGGGGAGCCACCTAGAGGAGACTGGACCAGGAAGCCCTGCTGGGGCCTAAGGGTCCCGTTAAGTCTGTCTAAGGTGGCCCAGGACTGGGCATGCTGTGGGTCCTATGCAGGTCCCTCTTCCTGTTGTGGGAATAAACAGCAACATCGAAGTACCCCGGTACTGTCTAGTTTCACAGTCAATTGATAGGAGTGAGGGGGACCAGGGAGAGGATGGAGGGGAGGGAACAGAGACAAAGACTTACCTCTCATTCTCTCTGAGACATCGGCTATGGTTTTCAACATCAAATATCACAACTGAGTAGTAAGAGCCCTGAGCAGTAAGAGCCATGTCTTGTTATTATGTGGGCTTTCCATGTCCAATCCTGGGTGTGTTGTTTAATATACTAATGTATTATAATGAGGCTAAGGTTTACAGCAAGGTGAAATTAGTCTCAGCATTGGATAGGTCTGGTCTTCTGCCAGTTGTCAACTGTAAATCCACTGGGGGTTGTGTTTACTATCTCCACCATAGTCCTTGGAACTGTTATCAGTTACAGCCATTTCACCACATACCCTATCTCAAATTCAAGGAGTCACAAAGTTTTACTCCTGGCTAAAGACTGAAAAAAAATCACAAAACCTCTAGAGTTCTCTCTAATTTCAGCATTTCTCTACTTAATCAGTATTTCTGAAGACTTGCCTCGACTCACAGCCCTGTTCCCTGTGGCATTTTCCCTAGGCTAACAAGCCACAGTAGCAAGCCAGACAAAGATGGAAAGCAGTTATGTATTATATTTTGAAGGGAAGAAAAAGAAAAGCAACCAAATTCATGATCAAGCTCATCACATAATCCTGAAAGGGACACAGCCCTGCCATCTAAGCGAGATACACTAACACATGCCAGTCTGTTACTCATTTAAGGAGGGCAATAGGTATTCTTCTCTAACTCCGGTGGTTACCGCACTCACATTACTAGACCCATTATTCACCGCACTCACATTACTAGACCCATTATTCACGTAGAAATCAACTCAGGGCACCATCAACGTTGCAGGAGCTAATTTCAAATATTAATCAGGTTAGTGAAGTTTCTAAAATGTTCACTAGTACTTATAAAGCACTAAAATTGTAGACTATTTGAAAGTAATTTTTTAGCAGTTCTAGATTTTTTATTGACATGACAAAATCACTCTGTGATTGGGTAGTAGGATAGCTATAAAAACATGATTCTATCAGAAAGTACACTACATAATATTGTAAGTATCTGTCTTATAGATATATTACATAATATCAAATGCCATAAATATGTTATCTATATGTTTACATATAGATAATTAAGTTATCTTGTTATTTAATTATATCCACATGCAAAGAACATCAGCATTCCTGAGTCATCATTTCTCCAGTGTAATTTTCATGTATATTTCCCTGCTCTCTCTAAGGAAGGTAGGTTGCCCATAGCAAATAGACCTGTGTTTTACAAATACCAGGAAAGTCAATTAATTATAAAGGATTTTATTCTGGATGATATAGGGATTTATTGCAATGGAGTTTGGTAATAGTAGTAGTAACAGCTGTAGCATTTTAGATCAAAGCACTTGCTTCAAATTATTATAAACTCTTTGCTTTACTTTCCTATACAAAGTGAGCCAGCATGTTCAAATCCAGTCAGGAATGTAAGCATATTCTGGAAAATAAAATTTAAACTTCTCGAAGGATAAAAATTAAGCTAACATTGAATTATGCCACTTACTGTTAGGATACAGTTATCAATATGGCTTTGATATTTATAGGCAGCAGCACAAACTATGCGTTGAGAAAGTAGTAACAAAAACAACTACAGAAACAGGTAAGAAAATAGAGAGTTTAGAGGTCGCATACCCAAATGTTTGCAGGGGGCAGGTAGGTAATGGCAGTGAGGGCAGGTTGGTAAAAGGCCGTGTGAATGGTAGGGACTGTTTCTGGTATGTATTTATAATGACATACCAAATTCAAAGTATGAGGACTGAGCCCTAAAATGTAATATTTAGATACCTCCAGACACACACCCCTCCATCACTTATTTGGCAGCACTCAGCAGATGCTGAGATGCTTCGGACAGTGAGTGAATTGCTCCTTACTAGCCAGACATCATTTTACCATCCCCTCCGATGACAGCTGCAATCCCAGAAGTCAATATCAGGCTTTATTAATCTCCACACTCCTGAAACATGGTTAGTACTTAATAAATATTTGTTGAATTCATTAACAAAACAGTCTTTGTGCGCTGGAAGCTTCACCCTGACAAATCATAGAGAATCTTGTGTAGAAAGTGAGTAAAATGAAGCTATTGGGGTAATTCAGAAAAACTTTAGTGAAAGATGAAGTGTGATGAGCAATGGAAAAACTCTAGTTCCCCTGTTTTAAAAAATGTGATTCTAACTACATTTAGTAAATAAGTTTTCCTAGAATTGACATCAAAGGGCCTTACTGCAGTCGATCCCCTTAGTTTCCAAGGCTATCACACTTTCTGGGACTGGAATCACAATAGAGAACTTTCTAGTCAAGTGCCAGAGACTTACACAACAAGGAAGTCTGGTGCCAGAGATACAACTGTGGGAGCTCCTCCCTCCAGAAGGCTCCTTGAGCTCATGAGTGCCCTGGGGTCCCGGGGGACTGTCCTCAAAGAATGACCCAGCAATGTGGGGTGGAGACACATGGGCATGGGCAGGACATTGCCCCACTCATGGGGTTCATTGGAAATGACAGGTGAGGGTCCTAGTAGGGGGGAACTGAGTGTCCTTAACATGAAGACAGAATGACTGGCTGGTGAGGCCTGTGGTCCAGCACAACCCCTGAGCTCCCAAGCTGGGCTCCTTAAATTTAGGCGGGCAAATACAGTAAAGAGATATCAGCTGAACAAGATGAAACCCAAATCAGGAGGCAATTCAAAATATTGTTACTATCACAAGCAGGTCACTTATGTATCTCCTGCTACACCATGGCCCCTGTCACCACTCCTAGAAGATAATGAAGTCAGTCCCTTCCACAGAAAGCACACATGTCACACAGCCATTTCCCTCTGTGACTAAGAATCAGAAGATATGCTCTTCTTTGTACTTTGGATCAGCCTTGATCTGGTGACAGCACAAGTGACAGAATAATTCAGTTGTGACAGGAATACCACAAGGGGACATACTTGTCAATGGGCCCATCTGTCTGCTGTCATTCTCCATCCTCTGAAATGCTGAGGAGATTACCATGCTACTGAAACGTCACAAGGAGTTACACTCACTCATCCGTATTTCAAATGGGGTGAAGGAAGGTCCCGAATAATAGGTGGTACATACGTTAAAGAAGAGGAAGAGGAAGAGAAGGAAGAAGAAAAGGTCATCAGAAGAGCAAGTAATGAATCTAGAATTTTGGACTCTGGGTAATTGTAGTTTCTCATCTTTCTTATGTCCTAGAATTACTCAGAGAAAAATGATAGGAAATCATTTTGTGCTGCACTTATTTTACAAATGTTTAGTGAGTAGCTACTGTATAGGCAGCAATGGGCTAGATATTGTAGGAAACACTGAACAGTAAAATTTATGAATTCCACTTTCAATAAACTTAAGAGCTGATAAAGAAAAGCTACATACCCTTGAAAATTTAAGTTATAAAATGATGCAAGTCCTAACTAATCACATAGCTCCCCATGTTCCATTTAATAATTTAGAATCAAATGGGAACAAATTCTATATATTGGGAGTTGACTACTGTTGGAACCCCAAGTACCTGGTCTTCAAAACCCTACCCTGAGGGGGTGCCTCCTGCTTTGACCCTCCATGGTTCGGTTTCTTATGTGTTCTTTGGTCTCCTCAGTCAGAACTCCCCATATCCCACAGACGTCTCAATACCTAGCCCTTTGTCAAATGGCCAGTCACCCCAGATACAGCCTCTACTCCTACCAGGTAAAACTCTTAATTACTTTTTGGTTTCCCCTCCCACAGAGCTGAACACACTTCACTGTGGTCATTTAGTGTTGTCCCTATTAAAATGCAAGCTGTATGATGGCAGGAGTTGGGTCTTTCTTATCTGTGTATCCCCAGCAACCAGCTGGGGATCCTCACTGAAAGAATCAATGGCTATTACAACTTTGCTCAAACAATAATCAAAGTAACTAGAAAATCTGAGGGTTTGTAAAATAGTACCAAGATGCAGAGTTATAATAAAAAAAATAAAAGGAACAAATTGAAAATTATAAGAAGACAGAAAAAAGTTCTCACACACCTCACAATTTTACAGGTAATATTGTTGACCATACATACTTTTCTCCGGAGCACCTGGGGCTGTCCTTGTTTTAATTGCCACCTGAAAAGCCCTGGGCCAAAAAGAACATCATTCCGCGACAGCAACAACTGCAAGACCCGGGCTGACCTATGAATGACTGCAGCTTCCCCACTCTCCCTCCCAGGTGGCCTTGTTTCTGGGCTCTGCCCAAAGGTATAGAAGCACTCCCCACAGAAACACCTAGATGCCTCCCAACATGAGATGGAGCCACAGGTGTTCTGGTAAAACCATGAGTGTCACAACAATCCCTGTGGTTCACTCAGGAGACCAAACACAAAAAAGCAGAAGGTGTGAGATGCACATAGAGTTCTATGAATGTGCAGAAGTTCATCATTATTACTTATGTTGGGCCACCAGCTGGGTTAGACCACGGAACACTTTTTGCTTGGCTGTCATCAGTTCCTGTGCAGTCTCAGTATAGCCAAAGATGTTGAGCAGGGACTGAGACAGGGGGTAACATGGGAAGAAGTAAACGTGGAATTTGACTTGGTGATGTGTAGGTAAAGAAGGTAAAGTTCCACATATGACACCATCTTTGCTCCTTCCCATCAGATCACAGTGAATCTACACACACACACACACACACACACACACACACACACACACAGTGTGCCAAGGCAGACCTCAGAGTGCCAGGTCTGGATTCCAAACAGCTGGGGCAGAGAGCAGCAGTTGGCAGGGGCAGACAACGACAAGAGACACAGTATTGGGTCCAGATTGACAAGCAGAGTTCTTGGCATAACCACATTGCAACCCTTTTTCACGAGAACTGGCAAACTGCCAGGCCAATGTACCCGTTCCCCAAATGGCAAATACTAGACTCCTTAAGGAAAAGGAAAACTAAATGGGTATAGCCATTTGCTTCTGACTGTTTTCAAGCTATATAAGGTTATATATACTTGTAGGCAGTGTCTCAAAATGAAACGTGTTTTCACCCTAATAAGAACAGTGGCATGAAACTAATATGGCTCATTTTTTTATGTTATAACTTAAAGAGACCTTGGACATACTTACTCTAAGGCTCTCCTGTATAGCTGAGGAAAGTGAGTTTGAGAAGTTACATGACTTGACTGCCAGTGGCAGAGTGCTTGCCCTGACTTTCAGGTAGCGCTCTTTATTCTCTGCCACGCTGCCCTTGTGATTTATTTCACATCTACCAATAGCTCCCTAAAAGATCATTACCCAAACAATGATTTTACAATGTTGCATTCATAGGTAAATCGACGTGCTGCTTTCTCACAAATACAGTTGCATGTTCTGCCGCCCGCTGTAAGACATACAAAGATGGCCTGGGGTGGGAGGGTAGGTGGGGCAGTGCTGGGGCAGGGCAGCTGTAGGATAGGTGAGGTGGAGACCTAGTGATGACCTGAGTGATCAGGAGACAAGACAGCAATGACTTCCCTAGTCACTTTCTTTTGCTGAAAATCAACCAACGAATAAGTCTCTATTGACAGTGGTTAAGAGCTGATGACTTTGTAGTTGGGGAGGCTGGGTTTAAGTCCTGGGTCCACCACTGAATTAGTGGAGTGACCTTAGGCAGGTTCCTTAATTATTTTATACCTCAGCCTCTATCTGTAGAACAGAGATAAAAATAACACCTTCCTCACTGAGTTTTTATAAGGATTAAGTGAGATGACACACTGAAGATTCTTAGCACATGCCAATTTGTTCTTATTTACCTAACAAATTTAACCCCTTTTTCCTTTGACTCTTGTTTCTAACACAGTAATAGAACTAGATTCGTCATTCATGCAGTTATCAACTCTAGACACTATAGAAGTTGCATTTTTGGAAGTGGCTGATTTGAAATATCAATGTTACCAGTGGAGTTTCTAAAATCTGCATCAATGCTAAAACACTGGGTTCTTAAAAAACCCAAAATTTATGCAGAACTTACAAAACTCAACACCAAAAAAACAATTAAAAAAATTGGGCAAAGGACCTAAATAGACACTTCTCCAAAGAGGACATACAGGAGGCCAATAGACATATGAAATAATGCTCAACATTACTATTCATCAGAGAAATGCAAAGTAAAACCACAATGAGATATAATCTCACGCCTGTCAGAATGGCTATCATCAATAAATCAAGAAACAACAGGTGTTGGCAAAGATGTGGAGGAAAGGGAACCCTTGTACATGTTGGTAATTCGGACTGGTGCAGCCACTGTGGAAAGCAGTGTGGTGTTAGCTCAAAAAATTAAAAGTGGAGCTATCTTATGACCCAGTGACTCCACTTTGGGGAATTTATCTGAAGAAACCCAAAGCACTGATTTGAAAGAATATGTGCATCCCCATGTTCACTGCAGTGTTATTTACAATAGCCAAGATTTGGAAGAAGCCCAAGTGTCCACCAGTAGATGAGTGGATACAAAAAAATGTGGTACATTTACACAACAGAATACCACATGGTTGTAAAAAATAAGAAAACTTTACCCTTTGTGAGAGCATGGGTGGACCTGGAGAACATTGTGCTGCATGAAATAAGCCAGTCAGAGAAAGGCAAATACCAAACGAGTTCACTAATATGTGGAATCTAATGAACAAACTGAACTAACAAGCAAAATAGAGACACTCATAGATAGAGAGCAGCCTGACAGCTCTGTGAAGGGGGGCTGGGAGATGGAGGGATTGAGTGAAATAGAAAAAGAGCTCATGGACATGGACAACAGTGTGGTAATTGTAGGGATGAGGGTGGAAGTGGTAGAGGATATATGGGGAATAAATGGTAATGAAAAAATACAATTAAAAAATGAACTATTAAAAAAGAAAAGAAATAATTCCAAACTATAAGAAAAAAAGTAGTTCTCTTACTACTTCAATTAAGGTTAGTTAGCGACACTCCTCAGTATCACCAATATCATTTTCATCATCTTCAACATCATCTCAGCTAACCGTCTAGAGGAAACCACCTTTGATGACGAGTTTTGGTATTTTCACAGAAAACAAAGACATAATGCTACACAGGTTCTGATATTAGATAAGGCAAGGACACCAAAGATCAGAGGAGTGAGTGTTTCATCTTCTGAGTTAACAAAGAGGAAGAATTTCCAGGCATTAGAATTGTCCCTCCTTCTCTTTTCTCAGGAGGCTCTACTTGTTGACTCTGAAAAGGAGGTCTTCTTGCCCTGCCCGGTGTGGCTCTGTTGTCCCATACACCGAAAGTTTGCAGGTTTGATTCCAGGTTAGGAATACCTGGGCTGTGGGTTCCCTCCCTGGTCTGGATGTGTATGGGAGGCAACCAGCTGATGTTTCTGTCTCACATAGATGTTTCCCTCTCTCTCTCTTTTTCTCCATTTCTCTCTCTCTAAAAGCAATGAAAAAAAATGTCCTTGGGTGAAGACTAAAAAAAAAAGGCCCTTTTTCTCTGAAAAATTCCCAGAGGAGACATTACCATCTCCTTTTCCTTTACCTCAAAACTTCTCTCTCACTTGTATTTTCACATGGAAAGTATGCAGTTATAGGCTGGATCGTCTCAGACCATAACTCTGCCAACACCTCAGTTCTTAAAATAGCAGATTCACAGCATGCAGACCCAAGCCTGTGTGCTGTGAATCTTTCTCTCTCTGTCTTAATCTCCCTCTCCCTCTCTGATTCTTATCAAAATAGTTTTTGCCTCTACCAATGAAAGAAAAAAAGAAAGAAAGAAAGAAAGAAAGAAAGAAAGAAAGAAAGAAAGAAAGAAAGAGAAAAGGAAGGAAGGAAGGAAGACCAAAATTCCCTGGTCCTTAAATCCAGTAACAATGTTTTTGAAATGTGAAAGAAAAAAATCTGGATAAAGCAATTAAAAATGACTTTTTAATTATTGGAAAAATAAGAGAAAGAATACTATTCTAAAATTTTAAAACCTTCAAGTAATAATTTTCTTTTCAAATGCTACACTTATTCTTATTTAAGTTGTATTAGTCACCCAAAACCTAGATTTAAAGTATCTTAGCATAATCGTAGTGATGGAAATATTTATTCCAAACATCTTGCCTATATTATTATTTCTTAAATTCCACACTTTTAAAATATAGCCAAACTGCTCATCCCAATGCAAAGTACTATACTTTCCAATGTTACCCCTTCAAGCTGTTACTTCCAGAAATTGTTTCCTTTTTTTGTTGAGTTTTACTGACTCATCTTGAACCCGATCTCAGGACATTAGCCAATTCTCCTAAATTTATCTTGTGCTTGTTAGCAATTTGGATTTGTCTCTGACAGAGGCTAAATAGGGTTTAGAATATTAATTTAAATTCTTGTGCTAAAAATGTAATAAAGATCTTGGGTTTTGAGCATAAGAGGCTGTAGCATTTCCATAACGATATGCAAAAGGCTTTGTTTTTACTAAATGTACCATGGGGAAGTTACTCCTGAAAATAAAAGTGCTTTTTTTTTTTTTATCTTGATACATGAACTGGTGATACTTGCTTCTAGAATAATCCTCACCTACTTAAAATAAAAAAGTTCTGGGTAGCACACCACATTCCCAAGGCTAACAGCTGTCAGCTAGTAAAGGCAGTCACCAGATGCTGAAGCCCAGAGATATCCAACAACAGTGATCATTACAGCCTTCACTCACCCATTTAGAATTTACAACAAACTGAGCAGAAAGCTATTACTTCCACCTTCAGTATAAACTTTTCCTCAGGCCGCAGGTGAAGTTCTCCAATGGAAGGATGCACCATCAGCTCCAAGTTCACTTAGCTCTTTCGCAGAACTTCCACCAGTAGAAACGGGTACCAGGTAAAGTCCAGAAATACTGGGAAGTTACTTGTTATTATCAGAGGGATGTCAAAATTCTTAAGGGGTCCCAATCACACCTAGAAAAAGGACTTACACTGTAATTAAATGAAATAATAACAAGTCATAATATAAAGCATAAAATGAACCAACATTATGAATTAATCATACTTAGACAATTACAACCCATATGGCTTATTAAACTCAATCTGCTACCTGTAATCACATAGACTGCATACTGTATATTCAGTGCTACTGCATTTTCTGCCCCCTTCCCAGAATGTCATTACTTAATTTTGTGAATGAAAAATGAGATGTGAAAGGCAATGTATTCACCATTTGGTGTCTTCTCAAGTCTCCCTTACTGGGTCAAAGGCTTGTCTGCCACTCACATCTCAAAGACCTTTGAATTCCTCTCCTTACAGACACTGGTTCCTTTAGAAACAAATGTCGTTCTTCGTCCTCCCAGTTATTCTGTACTTTCCCACTTCTCTACTTCAAGTTACCTACAGCAGCAGGAAGTTGGGAGAGTTGGCTTTCTGTGTAGCTTAACCATGAAGGAAGAATGCATTTATTTCTCCTGTGTAATATGACACCACAGTCCAAAGACAGCAGTGCCCTGGAGAAAGCCTTGCTTTTTCTGTAATAAAATCAGTGGTGTGACTTAGAAGACCAGATAAAGACACTACAAAGAAAGGAAATTATAGGCCAATATCCCTGATGAACATAGATGCTAAAATCCTCAGCAAAATATTCGAAAAGCAAATCCATCAATACATTAAAAAGATCATGTACCATGACCAAGTAAGATTTATTTCAGGGGTGCAAGCTTGATGCAATATCCTCAAACAAATAAATGTGACGCACCACATAAACAAAATGAAGGATAAAAATCACATGATTATATGATTAGATGCAGAAAAGGCATTTGATAAAATCCAGCACCCACTTATGGTTAAAAATGAGCAAAATGGGAGTGGAGAAAACACACTTCAGTGTAATAAAGGCCATGTATGACAAATCCACAGCCAACATCCCAACATTATACTCAATGGGCCAAAACTAAAAGCATTTTCCTTAAGATCAGGAACATGACAGGGATGTTGGCTTTCATCTCTCTTATTCAACATAGTACTGGAAGTCCTAACCACAGCAATCAGACAAAATGAAGAAATAAAAGAAAACCAAATTGGAAAGGAAGAAGTAAAGCTGTTATTATTTGCAGATGACATGATACTATATATAGAGAACCCTAAAGATTCCACCAAAAACTGCTAGAATGGATAAATGAATTCAGTCAAGAAACAGAATATAAAATAAATATCCAGAAGTCAGTTATATTTTTACACACCAATAATGAACTATCAGAAAGGGAAACTAAGAAAACAGTCTCAATTACAATTGCTTCATAAAATAAAATACATAGGAAAATTTAACCAAGGATGTAAAAGAACTATACTCAAAATATTATAAGACCCTGAAGAAAGAAATCGAAGAAAACACAAACAAGTGGAAGTATGTACTGTGTTCATTAATAGAAAGAATTAACATTATTAAAATGTCCATACTATCTAAAGTAATCTATAGATTTAATGCAATTCTTATTAAGATACCAATAGCATATTTTACAGAACTAGAACAAATATTCCAAAAATTTATGTGGAACCACAGAAGACCTCACATTAGCTACAGCAATCTTGAGACAGAAGAACAAAGTTTGAGGAATCATGCTACCTGATATCAAATGATACTACAGAGCAACAGTCATCAAAACAACATGGTACTGGCATAAAAACAGACATATAGCTCAATGGAACAGAATAGAGAGCCCCAAAATAAGCCCAAGCCTTTCTGGTCAATTAATATTTGACAAAGGGGCAAGAACATACAATGAGGTAAAGATCGTCTATTTGATAAATGGTAAAGGCAAAATTGGACAGATATGTAAAAAAAAATGAAACTAGACCACCTTCTTACACCATACACAGGAATAAACTCAAAATGGATTAAAAACTTAAACATTAGACTCAAAACCATAACAATCCTAGAAGAAAACAGACAGTAAAATCTCACAGCAATATTTTTCTGATATATATCCTTGGGCAAGGGAAACAAAAGAAAAACAAGCAAATGTTTTTGCACAGCAAAGGAAAGCCATTAGCAAAATGAAAAGACAAGCTACTGAATGAGAGGACATACTTGCCAATGATACATCTCATAAGGAGTTAATATCCAAAATTCATAAAGAACTTATAAAACTCAACACCAAAAAAAAATCCAATTAAAAAATGGGCAAATGACCTGAATAGACACTTATCCAAAAAGACATACAGGTAGCCAATAGACATATGAAAAGATGCTCAATGTCACTAATCATTAGAGAAATGCAAATTAAAACCACAATGAGATATCACCTCACACCTGTCAGAATGGCAGTCATCAATAAATAAACAAACAACAAGTGTTAGTAAAGATGTACAGAAAACGGGACTCTTGTGCACTGTTGCTGGAATGCAGATTGGTGCAGTTACTGTGGAAAGCAGTATAGAATTACCTCAAAAAATTACAAATGAAACTTCTTTATGATCCAGCAGTTCCACTTCTGGGAATATATCTGAAGAAACCCAAAACACTAATTTGAAAGAATACATGTACTCTTATGTTCATTGGAGCACTATTTTCAATAGCCAAGATTTGGAAGCAGCACAAGTGCCCACCAGCAAATGAGTGGATAAAAGTAACTGTGGTACATTTCCATAATGGAATACTACTTGGCCGTAAAAAAGAAGGAAATCCTACTGTTTGCAATAGCATGGGTGGATCTGGAGAGTATTTGCTAAGTGAAATGAGCCAGCCAGAGAAAGACAAGTACTATATGATTTCACTGACATGTGGAATCTAATGAACAAAATGAACTAACAACATAGGAAGAGATGCATAGATTCAAAGAACAGATGCACAGCTGTCAGAGGAGAGAGGATTTGCAGGGCTGAGTGGAAAAGGTGAAGGAATTAAGCAAAAGAAAACAAACTCATAGACACAGACAACAGTATGGTGATTACCAGAGGGAAAGGGTGGTGAGGGGAGGTAGAAGAGGGTAAAGAGGGGATAAATGGTAATGGAAGAAGACTTGACTTGTGTGAACACACAATACAATATACAGATGATGTATTATAAAATTGTACACCTGAAACTTGCATAATCTTATTAATGAATGTCACCCCAATAAATTCAATGAAAAATAAACAAACAAACAAACAAACAAACTCAAAGCTCTGTGGATGCCAACAGAGGTGTAAATAACTAGATTGGACTATTTAGTTATCTAACATTGACACATGCTTAATAATTGAAGAAATGTTCTCATTTAAACTCTCTAAGTAAAATACTTCAATTAGTGCTTAGACATTACAATACTTCAATACCATTGCTTAGAGACCCTCCTTTTAACTGTGAACTACTTGGAACCCAGAAAAGTTTCCAAGGATCTTCATTTCCACACCCCCACTATTCCATCCTAACTATGTGTCTCTGAGTTTCTATACAGTTGTTGTATACACTATGAATAGAATAAATGGATTTATTTATGTTTTGTGATTGAAAGTGAAGAGGAAGAAATCTATGAGCTTAAAGGTAAAAGAATAAAATTTTACTTCTAAAACTTTTAAGAATGAGCAGTCTTTTCTATACAGGCACCTTAAAATAGCCATCTTATCTATTATTATACAGAGATGCAGTCTTCATGAGAAGTCCATTCCTGACATATAGCATTCTGGCTCAGGGATTAAGGGTTTTGCCATTCCCTTAATGACATCACAAGTAGTATAGTTTAAGCAATTTTAGTGGCCAATGCTTAAAAACAATGGACTATTACTCTGAAAATTTACAACTAAAGGAAAGGCTTAGGTCTTAATTTTGTCTTTGTTATATGACATATATTTCAGAGTAATTAACTAGTGCTCGTTGATGAAGAAACATTTTTTTAAAGAAGAATTCCAGTTAATACATAAAAAGAAAAGACAGAACTATAAAATTATTATTATGTAACCCTTAATGTAATGATGGGTTCAGGCAATGAACATCAAAGGATGCTAAGTGAAGGGTGGATGAAGAGCTCAGTTTTGGGCAGTAGAGTACTTCTCGTTATAAGAGGAAACCCACAACATTATAATGGGAAGATCTGGCTCTCACCAAGGGAACTCATTGATCAATCTTGAAACACCCAGATATTTTTTTGTCTCCTTCTATGATGCAATATGAAGCAAAACTCAAATATATGAAAGTCTGTAGAATTAAAAGAAATATGGAAGAAAAAGGAACAAACCCAAAGATATAATAAGGACGAAATGAGACAAATCCAAAATGCGGGCCATTCTATAGGATAACCAGTCTTTTTAAGTCAATGGTATGATTTTAAAAGGGGTCAGGGGAGAATTGCTCTTGATTTAAAGACTTCAAAAACATACAACCAAACACACAACTTGGACCTTTTTGAGTTTGAACAAAGCAACTAAAAAAATTGAGAGGACAATTGGGGTAAATTGAATATGGACAGGATATTTAATGACACAAAAGATTGTTGCTGGGGTCCAATAGAAACGTAGTGATTGTATAAGAAAATGCCTTTGTGTATAGAAATGTATACTGAAATATTTGAGGTGGCCTCACGATGTTTGGCATTTACTTTAGAATATTTCAGCAGACAAGGAAACTAATAAATCAAACATGGCAAATATGAACAACTGTTAAGTGATGGATATGGAAGAATTCATTACTGCTCATTCTCCTTTTATGTATTTTGAACTTTATATAATAAAACGTATCTTAAACTAGACTAAATTTCACATTCATTTCTTGAGGTTGAAGGAATAAATAATACTAGAATAAAACCTTTGGTATAAAAATGGGAAAGCTAATTCTTAGACCCAGCTTTCCTACTGATGCCAAAATTCTACTTGCACAGAATCTTTTCTGCCTTTGAAGTTTGTTAATGATATGAATACTACAAAAATGAAGTCATAAAATTTATAGATATTCCTGAAATACGCACAATTTTTTGACTCAGGGTTTTTAAAAAGAATTGTCCTCTCTAGTTGACCAGCTAATCACCAATAAAATGAAAATGCACTCTTAATTGGCCATTAGAAAAATCTAAAAATTATATTCAATTCTTACCAAAAACAAAGAAAAAGAACATTAAGATTCTCTAAAAGTTTAATGCTTCCCATATACTAGGGATTAATGGTTATGAATATGCTCGCTGTAGCTTTCAACACTATTGTTTCTCTTCAAAGTTTTAAACTGGGAACAAGAATGCTTTGTTAGCTAACTGATCAGTTAATTTTTTTCCTGTTTTGAAAAGATGTGCATGGAAGAAGTTGCAAAAACTTTATTTCATGAAATATGTTTTAATAATTAAATTTATAAAAATGATAACTGATTTTATCACATGCTCAAGTATTAATTACATATTTCAAGCTAAATCTACTCGTGATTGTCCTTAACAGACCTCCCTGAACCTAGACAATATCAAGCTAAGCCTTGGTCTTGATGTTAGAAAACACTGGAACTAGACCTCTTCAGTGCAAGAACGATGTGATTCACAGTGACCTTCCTTTGCCTTAGCTTGTCTCTGAAACACCAGTAAAAAATGTCTAACCCAATATACAGTTCAGAGATACAATCCAAAACTTCCATACAAAACACCTTTAAACAAACAAACAAAAAATCTCTTCCTCTCTCACTAAACGGCCCTTCAACCCTGCCTCTCCCTGCACTCCTGTCATAATTAATTCTCTTTTTTCCCTAGATTGCTTTTCAACAAAAGTCCTCTATACACAGAGCCAAGCATGGTCACACTCACAGTCCCTCAATTTACATATCTTTAATTAAAGCAACTGCAGAAACAGAGTAGCTCTCTCAGGACCAATTCCAAATTTCCAGGGAAAAAATTGAGTGAATCAGCTTTAGCCAGGTGCCCGTTCCTGTTTGAATTGACTTGCATGGTCAAGGTAAACATGTAAACATGTCTTCTGCGTGTATCCTCATGGGTGGGTGAGGGCAGTCCTTAGAAAGAGAGGTCATGGCCTGGATAAGCATCCCAAGTACAATAGTATCTACTGTAATCTACCTCACTCTTGTCCAAATGGTCAAGAATGAAATATTCCCAGTTGGGTATTACATCAAATTAGTGGATATTATCACAAGGTGCTAACTCTTCTCTAATTATTGCTACGTTACCAGCAATTGTGCTACAGCCATTACTTGGTTTCCCATTTCCACAGGGCATGTTTTCATCTGTACCCTCACAAGAAGGGACTTCAGTTGATTTGTTTATTGCTTATTCCCAGTGCCCAGAACAGTGCTTGGTAGGTACATAGTAGGCACTTGATAGGCATTTGTTTAATGAATGTTGCGTGGTGTCCTAGTTGGTTAGAGCAGCTATAACAAATTACCATAGGCTGACTGGCTGAAGCAACCAACATGCATTTTTCACAGTTCTGGAGGCTAGGAAGTCCAAGATCAAAGAACCAGCAGATGCAGTATCTGGTTTACAAATGGACATTTTCTCCTTGTATCCTCACATGGAGGTGAGCAGAGAAAGAGAGAGAAGTAAGCTCTCTCTAGTCTCTTCTTATAAGGGCACTAATCCCACTCACAAGGGCTCCACCCTCATTACCTACCTCCCAAAGGCCCTACCTTCTAATGCTATAACATGGGGACTAGGATTTCAGCATGAGTTTGGGAGGGACACAATCAGAAATAACCTGCCTTAACTTTCTACCCTGTGTGCTCATACATATACACTGACACACACATGCACACACACACACACTCCTCACTGACAGCCACAATTACTTTCCCTCCAATCTCAGAAGGACAGTTCCTGCAGAGTTGATCCTGCACTTGCTCAAGGCCAATCCATCACCTGTCCTCTTAACCCCTGTCTCCTGCTGTCCTAGGTCTTGGCCCACTGTTTGTTCTTTATTCCCTCTCTGATACCTTCTCTCTCTCTCTCCCTTTTCTTCCTCTTGCCCTTCCTCCTTCTTTTCCCCTTCCCCCTCCTCCTCCTACCCCCTCTTTCTCTTCTCTACCCTGATTTCTATGAAACACATTCAGATCTCTCCCAATCCAAATCTACCCTGGATTGGGAGGACTCTCATAGCTACTCTGTAAGACTCAACTCATTTTACTTACTCTTTACACATTTCTATGCCGTTCGACTGGACATGGATTACTTTTCTATCTTAAAAAAGCTTTCCCCCCAAAATGTTCAGATGAAAATATTTAGCACTTGGGTCCTATTCTTCAAGAAGTCTTGCCTGACTCATGCTGATCAGCAAAGTGTCCCACAGGCCCTGGCGTACATCTACAGCTGCATTTGCCACGTGACTGAAAATCATCTGAATACATGTCTATCTCCCTCCAAACTGTCAGTTCTTAAGTAGCCAGGGACCGTGACTTTTTAACTCTTTGAATCTCTAGGTCCTTGCACAGTGTCTGATGCTAGTAGAATTCCACCAAGAGTTTGTTATATTAATCTCAATAATTGCTATCAAGAGAAGGAAAAATACCTTTTGTTACTGGCCAGTCTTGGCACCAACTTGCATAACAAAATGGAAACAACACATGTAAGTAAATAACATAGTAAAAATTTTGAGTAAATACCTCCGTGTGTGGGCCTCATAATTCATAAAATAATTAATTAGTCCCTGCAAGTAATTTGCTGATATTTATTATAATTGCAGGTTATAAGGCAGTAATTAAAGCAAAATAATCATATAGGTCTTTTCCTGGGACACTTAGCTAGCATGAGTCAGGCAAGACTTCTTGAAGAATAGGACTCATGTGGTATATATTTTAGTCTGTATTTTTGGGGGTGTGGAAGCTTTTTTAAGTTACAAAAATAATCCACATTCAGTTAAGCCATGTACAAATGTGTATAGAAAAAAGGTCACTCATCTGAAGGCCTTTACATGGAGTAGGGGATGAAGAACTCTGAAATTCTGGACTCCCACAGAACACAGTTTGACCATAAGGTCATTCTCCTTCCTAAAATATTACATTTTGAAGACTGATTTCTGACATGAATTACTTTTCTTTTGTCCCCTTCATTTCTCCAGCTTGTTTTGTAGAGTCCCTTTAATGATGGCATTAACTACCCTCCATAGAAAACACCTCCACAGGAAGGTGGGATTCGTCTGCACAACAAGTTCTCTGTAGAACTTTCCCATCCATGGACATTGAATGAAGGAAAGAGAGAATGAGGGGAAACACCTGCTGGTATCCAGGGTTCATAATACTGAAATTAAATTCTCTCCCCAAATGAAACACCACAGAATTGTGGTGATTTTTGATATCAAATTTGCCCAATCAATGACTTAAAAGGGTATCAAGGCATTCCTTTTTGCTTTGGTGTGCAGGTTTAATCCTGGAGTTAGGGTGGAACAGATCCTACTACATGTACTTAAAAAGCTTTAGCAGAAGAATTTTTAAAAAGTAGGTAGAATCCTAAATAGAACTCTCCTTTGTAGCCTGTATGTATGTTTAGGGATGGGGTTGAATAGAGTTTTATATTCACCTGGGACTCTGAGAATATCTGCTCCAGGTGAGTACTCATGTTCTGTGAGTTTGGGAGTTAGAGAAAGAAAGCATTAAATGGTGTCATTTAGTGTAGGTTCAAGCCAATGAAACATTTGCAGGTCTAATGATTTTGACTACTTGAAGGGTGTGAGTCATGTCAGGTCTGTTCTTTCTTATCCACCACTCACATCCCTTTATCAATTTATTACCCATTATAGACTGTACACCAGTTCCTTCCAAAGGACTTACAGTAGCTCTGTACAGCTAGAATCCTTTTTCCTCTCCTAATCAGTAGGTGGCCCCACTGCTTCCTTACTTTGTGAAAGCCACAGTCTTGGGCTTTTAGAGAGGAGCTCGCTGCATTGGCAAGGGCTCATCTTTCTAACATGCACATGTACTACAGCCATTTGCATTTTTCTAATTTTAGATTCCTGCTTCAATAGGCATATAGGACATTCTTGAGGGTACCTTGGCAACCCACCCCCACATTCATGCATGAAGGTGTCTAGTTCCAGGTTGGCTAACCTACTTGTTTAAATTACGCATGACCATGGGATTTGCTGGCTGCATTCAATTCGGTGCAGCTATCAGAATTTTCCAACATCTCATGTTACATGAAGCATATGTTAGAATAAATCGACTGCCTTCTGCTGCTAGGTTTTGGCTCTGCTTCTGAGAGGGAAAATGGAACATGCACTCAGTATGCAAGATCCTTTTCTGTCTGTTGGACCTGAAGCAGAGAAAACAAGGAAGTTGAACCTGACCATGCCCTCTGTGGTTTGGCATGCCAGAATCTGAAAGGGAAAGGACGCAAAGGTGAAAGAGTTGCACTAGTAGAAAATTCTCCATTAGATTGGAACATGATTTCAAGGGTTTCTACCCCCAAAATGTAATCTCCTGAATGTTTTTGGATTCTTTTACTATAGAGGGAAACAGGCCATTACAATTGAAACTCAAACTTAAAATGAAAATATCTGCATAATAGGGTGAGTCTAACTTGTCTGTTTCATTAAACGTGATTCCAGCAACATTCTGGGTTCCTTCCAGTACACGCCTGTGTACCCATTCACTCACATATGGACTGAGGGACTAGGGAGTTCAGGAAAATAGTGACATCTGATGGCCTGCTGTGCTGGGCACCTGGCCCAGGGGTAGAGGGTGGAGCAGCCACAATGCAAGGAGAAAAACATTGCCCCTGGAAAATACAAATAAGGTGTCTTCATGGTGAGTAAGACTCAGCCAGTGGCCTGAGGCTGGAGATGCCTGGTGGTCCTAGAGGCCCTCCATGGCCCTAGGTCTTGCCCAGACACTTACTCAGGCTTGTGTTTGTGCTGGAGAGAAAGTAGTTGTACATCAATTGCTTTTTCAATTCCGCACTCTGCAGATGCTTAGCCCCTAGAGCTGTAACAGTCTGGGGTTCAATCAACCTGAACTGGAACTCCCAATGAGGTGCAACACAGAGCATTCTTTTTCTCACAGTTTTGAAGTAGCAGGAGTAGCAATGACAAAGACCAACCCAAAGCACTGGGACCTGGAGCCATTATACTTAGTTAACAATCAAGTACTGATTTTTTATGGACACTCAGAGAGTCCCTAAGACTTGCAAAACACTAGTATCCCTGAATCCAGGCGGGCAGGCTATATCAATGGGACTGAACTGAGTTGTCTTCAGCTGGTGAAAACCAAGACATTTGGATTATGTGTAGAAAGAGTCACTAAGTACTCTCATTGCTCATTAAGTACTTCAAGTGCTATTGAAGACTTTTATACTTTCCCATCTGAGACTGGGAGGTAACCCTGAAGGTTAGATAAAGGGAAAGAGAAAGATAAAGGAAGAGGAGGATAGAAAAAGGAAGGCTAAGGCTTTTAAAAAGAACTCTCTTATAAATAAAAAAAATATTAAAGCTGCCTTTAACTCACACTAAAGTTCAGAAAGCTCAGTCCATCAACAGGAAGAATCCAGGAGGATCCAAAGTCAATAAGCCAGCACAAACATTTCTTCACAGCTGTCTTTCGGTCTGGCCCCAAGTCCTCCTGACACAGGTGCCAGGAGTTCTTCTCCCTCTGCCTCCCTTCCTGCTTGTTTCCTACCTCTCATCTCTGGGTCCCAAATACCTTTGTGTGTAAGGCACAATGTCTTCTGTCCTGGAGTCTCAAATTCTCCTGAGTGGGACACCTGCAGAGCAAACACCTCTCTTCTTAACACTGGCCACCTTGTGTGGCATAACTCAATAGGCTATTTTGCTAAAAACACACACACACAGAGACAAAAAATAACCCCTACTTCCCATGTAGGGAAGGATGGAGAGGGACAAAGAGTCCCATCATTACCCTGGAAAGAACAGGGACAAATGAAGAGGGGGACAGGGAATTCCACTGCACCTAAAACAAGTGGGATAATATTTGTGAGTCCCTGTCTTTCCCTTGCTTTTTCAGCTACAGACTTTGCAGATATCTGACCTACAGCCTTGTCCATCCAAGGGCTCACATCAAACAGTATGTAACTCTGGTAGTTAATCTCACACTACCACTAAACCTGACACAAACTTCTGATGTGCTATTATCACTGTGCTCATTTAAAATCTTTATTAACCCCATTGGTCCTCTCCAGCCTCCAGCTGTGAACCACTTGGTACCCAAGTGTTGGTGTTCCCGTATTTTAAAACCTAGCACTCAAAATCTGGCATGTGAAGATTCTCAAGAATGAATGAACAAATGGAAATGTGATAGGTAGCACAGGCATATCTAATTTAACTCTCTCCCTAAATTCCACTAAAACTACAGCAAAGAGATTTAAAATGAAGAGATAAACCTACAAGAACAGGGAAAATAAAGGGGAGACTATTATTAAAATGTGGGAAGCTGGAAAACAGATGGGCAAGTGGTGTCTAACTTAACAGAACTGGAAAGCTGAATCCTAAGGCAGCAGTGATGAAAGCCAAGAACCAATCTTATCCACACAGTATTCCAAAGGCTCGTAAACTAATGGAATCAGATACCCTTGGAAGTGGAGTGAAGGGACAGATTAGTGAAGAGCTGTTTGAGAAGCAGTTAATCTCTGTGTCCCTTCTTTTCTATAGGCTTCTGTGCAGTCATCTTTCTCAGACTTGGAGACCCCCAGGCATAGTGGTGGAGTGTGTATCAAACAGGAAAAGTGAATGAAAGCATCCTGATGTAGAGACCTCAGTCTGCTTCCCCCACATGGTTTCCAAATGGCTGGCAGTGAGGTATACACTTGCTGAGAGGAGACAGAAGAATCTTCTCTGGGAATCTGGTAGATCAAGACAAAGTCTTAACCTGTGTAGTGCCTGTGTGTAGGAATCGTGACTGTCAGTCCTAGTTCTGGCCACAGCACTTCAGCATGCCAGTCCATAAGAGTGGCCTGTGTCCCTGGAAGGTTCTACTTCTTCTGAAAATATGTTAGTTTAACCTAATTTGCATGTATGTTATACCTACAATCAGAAGTTTTGGAGTAGCATAGAATATAAGTGCATCAATCATATCTCGGATCAACATATTAGGGTCCATTCAGTTAAAGCCCTGAGCTTCCATGGCTCAGTGACACTAGTTCCCAGTTCAGGGAGTACTATCCCTTCACTCTCCTAATCCTGGAAGGCCAAGACTCTGGCCAGAAGCTGTGGACCTCATTTCCATGAGTTCCTTTATACCACTTCCAGGCCACAGTGACCGTTTAGGTTGTTGCTAGGGAAAGAGAGAGAATCCAGACTTACAAGGTGACTGATGAGACATCGAAGATACCACCAAGAAGGTAAGGTACTGTATGTGGTCTTCCACCCCAACCCCAAAGAAATATGTGTGTGGTATTGTCACGTACAAATAAAGAAGGCCTAGTTTTGGTAGATTAAATAATTCCATACTAGATAATCTTTTTGAAAGGCTACCTCTGGTTGATTTCCACATTAATGCAGAAAGCCCACGGAGTGTTTAAGGATCTTAGACCTCCATCACTTGGACAGAAGCCCAGTCAAATGACTTTGCATGGAACTTCTCTACTGACAAGCCCTCCCAGCCAAGTCACCCTACAACTGCACTTCCCAAACAGTGCACTAAGACTCCCTGCAGCACCATGGTGAACTCACTGTGAGACATTTTGAATTAAAAAGGGAAACAGCAATTTCTATTGCTCACCATGCAAACTACTATTAAGTCCTTTGGACCCAACTACCTAATAAACAAAACTATCAGGCATTTCTTTGGGCCTAGAAGTGCCATGAATAAATGACTGAGATTCTAGGGGAGCCATAAACAAGACAATTTAGGAATCCCTACCCTAGAGGGAAGTTCTCAGCTCAGTTGGCCTGCCCATCCCACTGTTCAGAGCCTCTGATAAGCTTCTAATGAGCAGATAACTGAGCATATCAGACATTGGATGAAAGCTCCTAACATGAAATACAGTGATAAGAAAGTACACTCACAAAAACACAGAGACTCTACGTGGGAAGCAACCTCAGGGACCAAAGGACAGAAGGGAGGAAGGGAGGAAGGGAGGGAGAGAGGGAGAGAGGGAAAGAGGCAGAGAAGGAGGGAGAGGAGAAAAGAATCAAGAAGTTTCTAAGGATTACAAAGGATATTCTTTTCCCTTTCCTATTTATGCAAGGAGTCCTTTGCTAATATCACATACACACATCCAATAAAATTTATTGAAAGTATAGATAATCTCTGATAGTTGCAAAATCTGAACTATGTTCAATACATCTCTCAATATTTCAGTCAGTCCCTGACACCCAAGCTTACCTTGCCAGGCTTTATAGATTATTAACTAAGACTGATATTCTACCAATTTCTACGGTGCCTCCAAAGGCATTGTAACTGACCTTTTTATATTCTCTGATGGTCTCCCTCCCTTATGTCCATGAAAATGTTCTAACTATTTAGGGAGGAATTCCTGCAGCCTATATGCACTTTCCAATACAAATATTAGTCTTTGGATCTTAGGTGGGCTCCCAAGTAGTTCTACAAGTTAAAGAGGAACAATAACAAACAATAATTGTAATTTATGAGCAGAGGAACATAAATGATAACATTGTTAAAATCAAATATGCTGCTTTCATGTCAAACTATTGCCATCATTTTATTTTAAAATTCCATTTTTATAGATTAAATGCTGTGTCTACCAGGCAATTATGTGTATATTTTTGTATTCTAAGGAAAACAACAACAAAAAGAATCTTTGTAAGAGGGTCATGTTGCTCTCCCGTTTTTTTCACAGATTGGACTAAATCACGGCAATTAGTATAACGGAAATGTTTACAGCAATCTCTGATGGCGGTTCCACTAATGCAATGATTTCGCTCAAGCCCAGTGCAACATGAACACGTATCATTAGGATGAATCGGAATCAAAAGCAAAGCAACTTTTTGCTTACAGTAATTCAACATACATCATCTCATCAGCAATGCCAACTATAGAATTAAGGATATACAATTAGTCAATCAGACAGTTCCTGAATTAATTAATTAGGCAAAGAAAATCAGCAAGCAAGGACAGGACTACATCCAACAACATATCTCCCACTCTTAGCAATCTTTTTCATTAATTTTGATATAGTTATACAAATAAATCACAGGGTTATAGCTTTCCTATATTTTATATAATGTTATATAAGTATATAAAAAATATATTGTATGTAATATTATATAAAACACCATACATAATTGTATATATATACTATATATTATAATATTGTATGTAGTTTTATATAATACATAATATTATACATTATTATATATCTTTCCCATGTGATATTAGTGATCAAAACACCTCTCAGATCACCTTTTACAAAATTCTTACATTAGTAACCACCACTTATTCAGTATCTCATAAACTCGCCCTCCAAGAGGTCACTTGTTTTTTTTTCTTCATCTGAGAATTATTTGTTTTGTTCTCTGGCAGAGAACAAAAACAAGTGACCTCTTGGAGGTCACTTGGAGTAAGGTTCGAAAAACACATAAAATGAAAGCTATGTTTCTAACAGTGCTCAAGGGTTCGATCAACAGCTGCCAATGGAACCACGCATGGAAACAGGGTTAAGTGTATTCCTTTATCGGGAGGCTTAAGCAGAAATTCAGTTACTTTGAGCCTTAGATTTTAAGACAAGGAGTATTTCTGAAAATAGAGAGGAGCACTGTATAATGATAAAAGAAGAATTGTATAATGTCAGCAGTGGAATCTATGAGTATATGAATGTTCACTATAAAATTCTTTCTACTTTTCTATGTTTGAAAATTTTCAAAATATAATGTTAGAAAATATGTGGAATTGAAATGTATGACAACATTAGCCCAAGATAGAAGGTAGTAAATGAAGTTGGTGTTCTGAGGTCTTTGCATAGCCAAGTGCTGAGAGTAAAACTCACAGTAGAATTAAATAAGTAAAAAATTCATACTGTAATTTCTAGGGTAAGCACTAACAGAGTAATAAAAGATACATAAATTAGTTGGGTGGTGGAGGGGGACGGACTGAATAATAATAAACCTTCTCAATTAATCCCAATGAAAGCAAGAAAGGGAAGAAATAATCTATAACAACTGAGTTAAATAGAAAATAATAAAATGGTAGACAGAGACCAGATATATAAATATTTATTGTAAAAATAACTAAACACTTCAATGAAAGAACAAAGTTGGTAAGACTCAACTTTCAAAACACTTTGCTGTTCATAAAATATAATTTAAAAATAAGGACACATTATGGCTATAAGAAAAAAATGGAACAGTATATACTAGACAAACAATAACCAAAAAGAACTGGTGTAGCTATACAAATATCAAAGTAAACATTAATACAATAAGTGTTAATAGTAACAAAGAGTCATTTCATAATTATAAAAAGAATTAATTCATCAGAAAGATGTAACAATTTAAAATTTTATGTATTTACTACTATAGCCTCAAAGTATGTAAAGCAAGAATGGGCCACACTACACGTAAATAGCAAATTCACAATAATACTGAGAGGCTTTAGTAATTCTCTCTTAGAAGCTAACAGAAGAAACAGACAAACAAGCTGTAGGGATACACAGCATTAAAACAACATGAAACAATCTGACTTACTATATAGAAAACAGTGCGGCCAGCAACTGCAGAATTCATATACTTTTCGTAAACACGGACTACTCACTAAAATTTAAATTTGCCTGGCTATAAGCATGTCAAAATAATTTTGAGAAGATTGAAATTATACACACCATATTCTCTAATCACAATAGAATTAACCTAGAAATCAATCACAAAAAGATAAATGTAAAGACCCTCAAGTGTTTAGAACTTAATACCCTTCCAAAATTAGTAAGGTCCGAAGGAGAAATCACAATGGAATTAGAAAATATTTTGAGTTGAATGAGAGCAAAAATGCTACATAACAAAATTCATGAGATGCATTTAAAGCATACTTCCAGGAAGAAGTATATTGCAACTCATTATAATGCATCAATGATCAAGTCAAGTGAATTTTGTACAAGGATAGATGACCAGACCAGTGGAACGTGACTGAGTCTAGAAACAGATCTACATATAAGCAACCACTTGATTTACAGCGAAGATGCCCCAGTGCATTGGAGAAAGATGGTCTTTCCAATAATAGTACATAATCTATTGGAAATCCATATGAAAAACAAATTAATATTGATTCCTACCTCATACCTGACATTCACAAAAATAAACTTCAAATGGATTGTACAGCTAAATATGAAAATTAAACAGTATGGTTTAATCTAGAAGATAACATAGCAGAAAATCTTCATGAACTTGGTGTAGGTGACATGATAGACAAGAACAAAACCCAAAAATTAAAAAGAAGAAACTGACAAATTATACTATAAAAAAGTCATTAGTGGCAAAAGAACTTTTGATGCAATGTTGTGAAATACTAGTTATAAAAATATAACCTCATTAACCTAATTTTTAAAATATATTTGTATTATATTATATATGTAGAAATAAAAACAGATAATCACCAAAATATTAATAGTGGCTATCTCTGCATGACAGATGTGGATAATTTTTATTTTCTACGTTTTTTTCTGTATTTCCAATTCTCCTTACATTGGCATATATTATTTTTACATTCACTCAAAATGATATTTACTTCCTCTGTGGTCAGAATGTTTGTGTTGGCCCCCCTCACCCCAAATTCATATGTTGAAGTCCTAATGCCCAAGGTCATGGTATTAGTAGGGGGAGTTTTGGGGAGGTTCTTAGGTCACGCGGGTGGAGCCCTGCTGAATAGGATCAGTGCTGTACGGAGGAGGCTCCAGAGAACGCCTAGCCTCACCGCCACGTGAGGATGAAGCAAAAAGGCAGGGCTGTGAGGAAAAACCAGGGCCCGCGCCAGAAAGCAACTACACTGGTGCCTTGATCTTGGACTTCCCAGCCTCCAGAACTGTGAGAGAGAAATTTTTGTTGTTTTAAGCCACCCAGCCTAAACAGACTAAGGCAATTCTGCTATTTTAAAAGTAACAATTTTACTGACCTCAAACTGTGTGGGATTATTCTGATAAGAAAAAATCAGAGACAAGGATTTACTGGTGGATGAACACACGACCAAGTCCCAGTGAACAGCTCGATATTTAGGTTAGGAGACCAATCTATACACGTGTTTTCCAATTGTTTAATCAGCAAGAATCGTTCTTTAATTAGAATCTTTTCCAAAGGAAATCCACATTTCATTATAAAGACAGAACAAAATATCTATGTTTTCATCATCCAGGAGCAAGTGATGTAGTGGAAAACATCAGAATTTGGCAAATTTATACAGAGCAGTCACATTCTATGGCAAAAAAAAAAGTGTTCATGAAGAGTGGGTAATCCAGTTTCTCTGCTGGTTGTGACCCCACTGCGAGGTGCCTGGCCTCAGACCACAGTTACACCATTTGCTATCAGGACCGTGGTACCAGAACTGCAGGCAGGGAAGAGCAGAGTTAGTTTGGGGACTGAGTGAACAGAAGTGTCTCTGGGGATGATCTGGGGAAAGAGGAGTAAAGAAAATGCTTTCTGCCCAGAACCTGAAGCAACTAGGGAAGGCAAAGAAAACATGGGAATGCCAGGAAATGAACTGAATCCTGTTCCTCACTAGGGAATACATGAGGGTTTTAAATACAGAACCACAAACCACTAAGAACCAATTTAGAGGAAGTTGTGAAATTTGCCCAAAGTCCACAGTTGGTAAATAATTGAGCTGAGATCTGAACAATGCCTGTGATCTCCTCTTGGCCCAAACACCTCCCAGGAAACAGAGAGGGTGAACCAGATGTCCCCCTCCGGGACACCAAACAGATCACAGGTGTCTCAGCATTCTTCTTCCAGCATCTGAATGCCAAAATCCCAGGAGAAAACATGACTGAACAATCTCCCAACCAGGTGTTTGTAAAAAGAAGAGGTAAAAACGAAGGAAAACTAAGGCAGTGTTAGTATGTATAATTGGCATAATCAGAGTCATGTTTTAAGACTCTGCTCTCAAGGAACAGAGGGACCTCCATGCACATGGCGGCGGGGGTCGGAGGGAGCTCATTCAGTGTGTGGTTATGTCCTCTAAGGTTGCACAACACACAGCCTTACAAACGGGTAAATAAACTGAAACACTGCAAGAGTATATCATGGGCTATTTCTCAAATATCTGCTTATGGTAAACCATGCAACGTGCAGGTAAGAGAAATGGAAAAGAAAGGGATGACATAACTTATCTTGTCAGAGTATCTGCTGGGAAAGGAAAGGTACTCTGTGAGTTTGCTGCCAGTGTAGGGAAGCGGCCAAAGTCCTTGCACGCTGCTTTCCTGGAGACACTAAAGGAAGTCCAGAGCCGACAGGAGGTCCCGCATTGAGGACAAATGGCCAGGATGTCTACTCTCAGACCCTGCCAGGGTTCTCCTCGCAGGAGGACCATGGTACGGGAGGACGGTGGGACGTTCATGTCTCAGTCCCAAAATGCCGCTGTCCTCCACACGGTTCCCAGTCGGTTCCCAGACCTTGTGTCACTACCTGACTTTTAACACTTTCTCCTGCATTTGGCTTTATTTCCCAGTCTTGTAGCTTTCTAAATTAATCAAGGGATAATTATTTTTAGTTGATATTTTCTGTGTTTTTCAAAATAAATGATATTTAATTGCATAAGTAATAAGTACATAATAATAATGCCAACAATACAGGGCCCTCCTTGACTACCAGCCCCGTCTCACTACCACCAGCATCACTGCCCAATTCCATTCCCCTCTCCCAAGGTCAGACACTGTAATCAATCTGGTATACAGACTAGTCCTTTCTGGACCTATTTCAGTGTATTTAAAAGATATATGTACCCATAAATATATGCTTATATGGTGATATCATCTACACAAATAGTGTCATGCCATGCCTATTGTTCTTCAACTTCCTTTATTCACTTAAACAGGGATGTCAAACTCATTTTCACCGGGGGCCACATCAGCCTCACGGTTGCCTTTAAAGGGCCGAATATACTTTCAACTCCTTAACAGTTAAGGAGCAGTTACATTTATACAGTCCTAAAATTATTTCGGCCCTTTGAAGGCAACCATGAGACTGATGTGGCCCCTGGTGAAAATGAGTTGGCCCCCCTGACTTAACACATCTGTCTTGGGAGTCTCACTGGCAGTACACGCAGATCTGCTTCATTCCTGTTAACTGCTGTATACCGAAAACGGCTGCATAGCCTGTGATACCGTATTTGTTCAATCAGCCCCCCACTGCTTCCACTTTCTGCTATCACAAATGATGCACTAATGAATGTCCTTGTATGTAAAACTTTGGGCATGTGTTCAAGTCTTTCTTTGTGACAAATGTCTTAAGTGGAACTGCTATAAATCATAACAGCTTCAACAAAATTATCTTTCCCCGTGGCCAAAGCAATTCACACCCTCACCAATCATGAGAGTGTGTGTTTCTCCCAGTCTTCACCACCACTGGGCATTATTGGTTTGCCAGTGACCCCATGGGCAAAAATAGTGTTTTCCACTTTCAGTTTTAATTTCCCTGGGTACTAATGAGGGTAACAGGTAATTTTTAAATATCTTAGTTTTGTTTTGTTTTGTTTTGTTTTGGAGTTTCCTATATTTTATTCTTTTGTTTTTTTAAATATATTTTATTGAGTATGCTATTACAGTTCTCCCACTTTTTTCCTACCTTTTATTTCCCTCCATCCTGTACCCACCTCCCCAGAAGTATTCCCCCATCTTAGTTTACATCCATGGGTCATACATATAAGTTCTTTGGCTTCTCCATTTCCCATACTATTCTTAACCTCCCCCTATCTATTTTGTACCTACCATTTATGCTTTTTATTCCCTATATCTTTCCCCCATTCTCCACGCCCCCTACCCCACTGCTGATAGCCCTCTATGTGATCTCCATTTCTATGATTCTGTTCCTGTTCTAGTTGTTTGCTTAGTGGGTTTTTTTTTAAGGTTCAGTTGTTGACAGTTGTGAGGCTATTGTCATTTTACTGTTCATATTTTGGATCCTCTTTTTCTTAGAAAGTCCCTTTAACATTTCATATAATAAGGGTTTGGTGATGATGAACTTCTTTAACTTGACCTTATCTGGGAAGCACTTTATCTGCCATTCCATTCTAAATGAAAGCTTTGCTGGATAGAGCAATCTTGGATGTAGGTCCTTGCCCTTCATGACTTCAAACACTTCTTTCCACCCCTTCTTGCCTGGAAGGTTTCTTTTGAGAAATCAGTGGATAGTCTTATGGACACTCCTTTGTAGGTAACTATCTTCTTTTCTGTTGCTGCTTTTAAGATTCTCTCCTTATCCTTCATCTTGGGTAATGTAATTATGATGTGCATTGGTGTGTGCTTCCTTGGGTCCAATTTCTTTGGGACTCTCTGAGCTTCCTGGACCTCCTCGAAGTCTATTTCCTTTGACAGATTGGGGAAGTTCTCATTCATTATGTTTTCAAATAAGTTTTCAATTTCTTGCTCTTCTTCTTCTCCTTCTGAACCCCTAGGATTCACATATTGGAACATTTAAAGTTGTCCTGGAGGTTCCTAAGCCTCTCCTCATTTTTTTGAATTCTTGTTTCTTCATTCTGTTCTGGTTGAATGTTTATTTCTTCTAGTCCAAATTGTTGATTTGAGTCCTGGTTTCTTTCCCGTAATTGCTGGTTTCCTGTACATTATCCTTTATTTCACTTTGCATAGCCTTTACTTCTTCTTCTATTTTTGCGACAAACTCAACCATTTCTGTGAGCATCCTAATTACCACTGTTTTGAACTCTGCATCTAATAAGTTGGCTATCTCTTCATTGCTTAATTCTATTTTTGGAGCTTTGATCTGTTCTTTCATTTGGGATTATATATAATATAAATAATATAAATAATAAATATAAATAATATATAGTATATAATATAATATATAATATAATATATACATATATATAGTCTCCACATGCCTTTTACATAGTAAGGGGCACAGACTTAGATATTAACCAGAGCAGGGCAACCCCCATTACTTCGCTGTGGCACTGTATGTGGGGAAGGAATCCAAGAGGGAAAAACGCTGCTTGCTTGACTCTCACTCTCTCACGCCGGCTGCCAGTCTCTGGTCCTCCTACCAGTCTGGATGAATGTTTCTTCTTTAACTTCTTGGTTGTCAGACTTCTATACAGTTCGACTTTCTGGCATTTCTGGTTATTTTTTGTTTTTAAATTTGTTGTCCTTCTTTTGGTTGCGCAAGGAGGCAAAGCTTATCTACCCACGCCTCCATCTTGGCTGAAAGTCTCTCTTTCCTATATTTTATTCTATTAGATGGTTTTATCTTTTCCCAATTAAATCCATGGTCCATCTGGAGTTTATTTTAACTACATATTTTGTTATTAAGAAAAACCCTAATTATCTTTTCCAAATAGGAAGTCAATAATCTGCCCATTATTTATTGAAGATTTCTTTTTTTCCACAGTGATTTAAACTGCCATCTAAAATCTATATAAATCTTCATTTATCATGGGTCAAATTCAGAACTCCCTATTTGCTTCCACTGATCTATTACTATGACAGGAATTGTTTTAATTACTAAAGCTTCATATTATGTTTAATGTCTAATAGGGTAATATTGATGTTTTGTACATTTTTTTTCCAGATGACTTTCAAAATCAACTTGAAAAGTTTCTTGAGAAAACCCCATTAGGATTATTTAGAGTTTCCTTTCTGTCATTTAGCAAAGTTTTATAGCTTACTTAATATAAATCTTACATAGCTCTAGTAGGACTTCTAAGTTTTTGTTTTTGTTTTTGCTTTTTTTGCTGAGCACATGTTTACATCTGATATGACTTTGCTCGTTGCCAATCAACTACTACCCCAACTGCAATACAGTAAAATTATCATTTTTGCTAGGTAGTTTCCAAAATTTACTCAGTCACCATTAAATTTGTGTAGATTGTGCTGTTCAGTTTCCTGGATCTACATTTTTAATTAATTTGGTCTGTAAACAGCATGAGAATATTGCTAAGTTTTCTTGACTGTGCTGAGTGACTGACAGACCTGCTTGAAGAAATTTCCTGTCCCAAACCTCTTCTGTACTGGGCCTGCTACCTTTTTTCAACCAAAGCAACAATGCTTTTCCTATTTCACACACAAGGGTTCTATGTCCATTTCATTTGAAAGCAAATTCCCTGTTAAAATTTTTTTTTGTTTTGAAAATCATTGTGTTACACTGGAGAAAAATGGCTATTTGGAAGAAATTCAAGACTGCTTACTAAAGACACTGCTGGCAGGGCCTGCAGAAACCCCTGGGACCCATTCCCTTGCAGAGGTTCATGGTCTACAACCTGCAGTGTTCCTCAGCCTGCTAACTGGGCTTCACCTGCCACCGCCTCTTCTCTTAATTGCCCAGATCTCAAGATCTGCTTTCATTCAGCAACGTAGAGCTTCGGTATTATAAGTTTTCATGAGACAGTCTAGTCTTTTCTCCAATGCCTACCAAAGGTTGGATGCTACTAATGGTATTTAGAAAAGACTGTATAAAAATGTGTGATCTACAACTCATCAAGAACTCTCAAATTTGATCCTTGGATGGGATTACACAGCCATCAGAATAACTATTTGGACCTTGTGAATACAGCTCTGAGAAAAATCACTGCACTCAACTAAATAATGTACTCTGGTTTTGATTTAAGGTCATTCCAAGAGTCAATGAGTGAATGAATGAACAATCAAATTTAAAGAGAATCAATTTTCAAAGCAAGAAGCTATGGTTTTGTCACTATAGTCAGCTTTATTTAAACTCTATTAGAAAAGGAACCAATAAACATAGCCTCTTCTCAATTCAGTTAAATTCTGCACAGCCAAAACAAAGTATAATTACCAGAAATACCTCAGTATTAGTTGGAAAGTTTAAGTATTAGAAAATATGTATTCAACATAGAAGTTCTCAAATTAAGTAGTATTTCTAGCTTTAACAATCCAAGATGCTAAAACTTCAAAATGAATATTCACTACACAGGGCTTGCTTTGTGCTTAATAAAAGTGATTTAGCCAATTTTATGAGTTATGTAAAATTCTGGATTTTCTGACAAAGATGTAATAAAAATTTCAGCATAGATTTACTTTACAATTTAGACCTTTGCATTGAACAATGGCATTTTTTTATTAAGTCATAAAATAACAGGCATGTGATAGGGTGGCTACAGGAGCTATCCATTTCTCTCACCCCAGCAATGAGCCAGAATAGAAGACTTTACTAATCACTTACTACATTTCTGTAATGTATTTTATGGCACTCCTTACTCAACTCTGATTGAAAAAGTTGTTTCCCTACATACACAAAAGGAAAAGAAAAGGGGGGGAAGCGACAGTAATGGAAGCCAGTCCCTTCAACAACGTAGAAGGTTATCTTCACAGATACCCTACATACCTGTACTTAAAAACAATTTTATATAATTATTATAACATTCTAAAAGTGGTAGAACCATCGGCTAGAATGTTTCTTTCCTAGAACTCTCTGTGGGTGAGAGAGGCTCAGCTCCATGTTGCTTCCAGGAACCCGCATCACATAAAGATGTGTTTCCACACTTTCTTACATCAGCTCTGTTCTGCCCACTTGGGGAAGGGGGCAGGGCAGAAGGCAACCGCTGTTGTGTTGGTGCAACTCTCTGGCTTAATCAAATCAAGACAGATTTAATTTTTTTGTTTGTTATTATGCATAGTCTTCCAGATTATTTTCTAAGGGTGTTGTATAAGTTTTTAATACTGCATTATTTTACCAGAAGATAGTTTTATCAAGCTATGAAGAAGGAATTTTCTCTGTAGAGCAATACAAAAGTTTTATAGGGACCATTTTATAGTTTTCATTCTTTTTGAAGCGCTAATACCTAACCATTTCTGGTATATATTTGGTCTTGACATCTCGGGGTGGACACATAACTCATCAGAGGAAGGCGGAAGTTCTTGGTGTCCAGTCTCTCTGCCCCAGAATGCACATGAGTGCATTCACCCACTTCCTTGTGGTTGGATGAAGGCCCTGCACGAGGGAAGCATAAATCAGTGGGCATGGGGGTTTTCAGACATTTGGCGTGGAAAATAGATTAGTAACTCTGTTTTATTGCAACTTTTGTTTCAGTATCTGCCAGGGGATTCCTGGAACATGCTAAAAACCAAGCCCTTCCTAGCATGTGGCTGAGGGAATAGACATTTATCCAGTTATTAACATTCCCTGGCTCTGAAGGATGACAGAAACACACAAACACACTCAATTCATCATCCTGCCTGATATTTTTAGATTCAAGAAAAAAAAAGGCTGAGAAGTTTCCCATAGGAGAAACTGCAGTTATGAATGAGAGCCCTATGCAAGGCCTTGCTCTGCCTCCTTGACAGCCAAAATGCTGCTGAGCAAGACCTAGTGTGTGGACAAAGAACTCTGCAAGACAAATTTCCTCACATGTGGCATAAGGCATTTTGCTTTCAAAGTTCATTAAAATTGGAAATTAACTAACTAGGACTCATTGAGGAAGTGAAGTCAAGCATGGTAGCTTTTCTTCTGAGGTACAATGATGAATCAACAACAAAGTCAGAATCTTGACTTACATCATGGAAAGAACCTGAGCCCACCGCAGTCGCACGACCTGGTCAGTTCAGCAAATTTTTGAGTTTAGTCTACCCCTTCTTTTTGTAGATAAGGGACTGAGACTCAAAGTGGCCAGACGATATGCCAGATGTTCCCCAGCTAATTAGCGGTTTGGTGAGACAAAGAACTGGGTTTTCCCTGGATCCTCTGAACATGTCTCTATGTCCATGGCGGAGTTGAAGGTCACCTTTTTATGTGGTCCCCGCTCCTCACACAAGTGCAGTTACAGTTCTTATCATGCTAAAATTGCATTTTTCCTGTCTTCCTAGATTTAAAGCCTATAGAAGACAGAGTCAAGTTTTATCCACCTTTTGATCCCAGGTCCTAGCATAACACCTAACATGCTATAGTATAAAGTAATGCTTCTTATAATTGCAGCTAACTTCTGCTGAGCCCCTAGTTCACATCAGGCCTGTGCTACCTCCTTAGTGCATGACCTCATTTGCTCCCCACAATATCCTTGCAGGCAAAAACTATTATTGATTCTGCTTAACAAAATTTGAAATGGAAGCTCAACAGGGCCGTGTGCTGAGGGACTGGCAGAACCTGGACTCCTTTTCAGGCCTGTCTGACTGCTCAGTCAGTGTGAGTTCAGTGAGTGAAGGAGGGAAGGAACTCAGGGTTGGGCACCTGCACTTACCCTGTGTTAGCTTTGCCACTTCATACGTGTCTAGATTAGAAAAACAAAGCCTTTGGCTCCTCTCATTCCTTCAGCACAAAGTGGAAGGTTACGCATGTGGAATGCATAAGACTGGGGAAGTGTATCAGAGCCTCCCAGTGAGTGTAAGACCCCTGGATCGCTTCCATTTTTTGAGGCCCTCAATATAGTAAAATATGAATAAATGCCAAAATGGGATTACAAAAATAACAGCACATTTTAAAGGTTTAGCCTTGGCAATGTAGCCCTTTGACTATGCGTAACCTCATTTGAAGATAATGTCTAAATGTACATTTCCAGACCCTTCATAAATGTGAACGTGGGATTTAAAGGTCTTCTGACCCAACCCTGGCATAAGCCCCCATTAATCCTAAATCTACTCACGGAGTTTCTTTTGTGGAGTTGTGTTGAAACTATTTGCTATTATTCCAGAAAAGCATTTACTGTACAAAGTACCTTACAATGACTAATTACATTGAGTGGTTATTTCTGCCATCGAATGTCGTGGAAGCAACAAAGGAAAATACCTTTCTGTCACATAAAGTTGCCGTCTACCCCATGCCCATTTGACAAGCTAGACATACAGGTGGTTGTCTCAGCAGAAGCAATAGAGGCGTAATGAATATGCTAAACTTTCTTCTCATAATGCAGGTGGCACAGGTGACCCTTGGGGAAGAATGCAATGCCACAGCTACAGTACAGCATCTTGAGCACCCAGAGGGTGTCATTAAAGTTAGTATGTGCAGAATTTAAGTACTTGCTACTCTATGAAGAAAAGTCTTTGAGAGGCAACTGTTCTATTGACTCCTAATTGATCTTGGAATTATTCAGCAATACCAGGACTTTCTCTACAGGTCAGTAAAGAGTGTTTGAATTATCTTTTTATAAATTATTATTCAAAAAAAGTTATTTGTTGTCCACATTTTGACTTTGGACCTAAACAGTTGGTGTCCAACTAGTATCAGAAACTCTAAATCTCATCTCGATTGCAACTACATTGAATGAATCCATATAAGTTATTTCCCTCTTCTCCAAAAACTGCAATATTTTCCATCTCCTCAGAAGTGTAACAACAATAAAGACAGTTTATGATTTGTCAGCCTTTCATTCATGTCTACCAAAGAACTGAAAGATGCCATCCAATTCTGATATCCCCAGTTCTATCCCACTTATTATAGTTAACCTTGACTTCCTACAGCAGGACAACAGAGCCATGACCCACCCACACAGGTGCCTTTTTGTAGGCAAACTTGAGCAACAATTAGTGCTTAATCTATCCTTTTAAAAAGAAGCACCCATTTTCAAACCATCTATTTATTTATTCAGTGAATGTAATGAGCACCTACCATGTGCCAGGCATAGCAGAAATATGTTATTTGTGCTCTGAATTGAAACTGATCGTGCACTTTCCCATAGAAGTATTGTCGCTGACGTTATTACTCTTAGACACACGCAGGCAGGGGGCTCTGCCCAGAATTCAGGACTCAGAGGTTCCTGGGCATTAGAGTCCCTTCTGGTGACTGTGACTGGCCAAAGCTGGCAGCACCAACTGGGCAGGCACCTGGAGCCTGGACCTGCAGCTGTATGAGCCTAAGTCCCCATTTCTCACCTTCTTGGGGCCCTCCACACTTCTACTGCTTCCACATTATGGTGTTGACTAGAGGCGCCAGTGACTCCAGAGCTCACACTTATGGGGTTGTCCCAGAGTGTTGTAGCTGGGCTCTGGTTCTTAGAGGGTGGAATGGCAAATGCACAGTATCTTCTGGCCAGTGTGGTGTTTTTATTCTACTGTGATCAAATGAGACTGGACATTAGAATGGTGCTCACACTCTGGTTTGTATAATTCACACTGCTTATACAGATAGATGCCCACAAAAAAATTAACCTGGGACTCTGTCACACCATAGGTCTGTGCAATGAATCACCTAATTGTTATAATAATAGGTTAGGTACCCTTAAAAATCAGTTATAATTTTAATTTGCATCTTAGTTGAGGGTTAAATTTATAAGCTAAGGATATTCCTTATCGACAAGTCTGAGAACCTACCTTATTTACAATTTTTAGGACAGGGAAATGTTTTTTTTTAAAGATATTATTTATTTATTTTTAGAGAGAGGGGAAAGGAGGGAGAAAAAGAAGGAGAGAAACATCAATGTGTGGTTACTTCTCATACGCCCCCTACTGGGGACCTGGTCTGCAACCCAGGCATGCGTCCTAGACTGGGAATTGAACCAATGACCCTCTGGTTCATAGGCCACCACTCAATCCACTGAGCCACACTAGCCAGGGCAGGGAAATGCTTTCTGATTACCAGACAACTATAATAATTTTCAAATGGATTTTTGGGATCCAATCCATCCTAAATTCAAGACTATCTATATTGCTCTATGTATACACTGTAGAACTCACTTATAAAGAGGGTCATTTGTTGCCCTGGCTGGTGTAGCTCAGCGGATTGAGTGTCAGTCTGCAAGCCGAAGGGTTGCTGGTTTGATTTCCAGTCAGAGCACATGCCTGGGTTGTGGGCCAGGTCCCCAGTAGGGAGTGTGCGAGATATACCCGATTGATGTTTCTCTTGCACACTGATGTTTCTCTCCCTCTCTTTCTCCCTCCCTTCTCTCTCTAAAAAATAAATTAAAAAATAATAAAGACAGTCAAATTGTTCCATGGAATACTTACTGTAAAGCTTTTTGGAAACAATGCAAAGGAAACACCATGTGCATGTTTCTGTGCCTTATTCATGTTACTCATCTTTGTGCCTCAGAACACTTAACTCAATACAATGCCCATGGTAGACAAATATTGGCTGAGCGTCATTTTTCAGTAGAAAGTCTTCATTATGTATTTTTCTTCAAAAAACAATGTTTGTAGGCACTTCATAACTGGTTGAGTTGAGACCTTTTATGAAGAAAACAAAATGAGAAAGCTCTATATAACACATGAAGATATTTTCCTCAAGAAATTCTTCTGGCTTCATAACCTTGTCAGAACTGCCAATGTTTTTCCTGTGGCTCAATAACAACAACAGAAATGACACAGCCATCCATAGCAGTAAAAAATGATTAAAAAAAACAACAACAACAATGGGACAATGACACAAATCCCTTGAAAATGATTCGAAAACTCTCTCACTCAGGGAAAGACTCCACCTCAGTCTCTCTCTTCTTTGTCTCTGTCTTTGCCTCTCTCACATACACTCAGACATAAACATACATGTGCACATCCACCCACACCCCACTTCCGCCTGACAGGAAACAAGAAGACAGCGTGGAGCACATGGTTTAGGTCAGTACGAGCTCGGTGAAAATAGCCACTTCCAAAACAGGTACACGAGACTGTGAAAGGCGGGAACCATTTCCTGACCCAAGCAGAAATCTGAATTCCTGGTTCAGTTAACTGTGTATTTCAGCCATACACTTAACAAGTGAGTAATTTTCATATTCAATATAAAAACCAATACTTAAGAATGCTGTGTGTGCATATTTGCCATCTATGCAAATATCTGTTAAGATTGTCTGGCTAATGTTATATCTCCCATGTGTTAATTGTCAATGACTATAAAATATTATTAATCAACAACTACATGGTCTCCACGAAGTAAATGAACTCTGCCTTTCTTGACAGTTCCATGACATCATTGAAGTAGATGCTTTCAAAACCAAATGTTAATGATCTATTTTTTAAAATATATTACACATGCTGGTAACAAATCAAAAATCCCAAGAAACTGAAATGCACCGTACAAAAAGTCGACACCATCCCTCGGGGTTTTCTGCAGCACTGGTTTCACAGTTTAGCTGGACAAGGACCGAGGAGGTCCTCCTGTCCACGCTAGCAAGTGGACTGACTGGTTGCCATTGCCTGGTGTCCGCACCCTGCTGTTCACAGATCTGACCTAAAAGCCTATGTGCTAACTTACTCCTGGCTGAGTAAACCATTTTTAAGCACATCAAGAGAACTTGATACTGTATTTAAGCATATTCTCTGCTGAATAATCATTGCTTGCTTACTATATTTTTATATAAATAGAGAATTGAGGTATCAAATTATCCTAAAGAAAAAAAAATTAAATTTGACTCCAAAAGCATATAATCTGAGAACTGTCTCACTGTAAATCCTGGCTGTATCTAATTTGCAGATGAAAGGGTAAACTGTGGGTCAAATATCCCAGTTTGCTAACTCATAATCATTAAGATTAGACTTGTATCTAACCTTCATTGGTGTTATTCCTTTAATAGTAGAGTCTCCTCATAGACAAAAGGCACTGAGACAAAGCCATTGAGGTGTCACTCTAAGGTAGAAACAATTTCCAAATGCAGCATTCCCCTCTTGTCCTCAGGGGGTGTATTCCAAGGATGCCCAAAACTGCGGGTAGTACAGACCCCAAAAGTACTGTTATTTCCTATACATCCATACCTATGATCAAGGTTAATTTAAAAATTAGGCACAGTAAGAGATTAACAACAATAACTAATACTAAAATAGAACAGTTATAACAACACATTGTGATGTGAAAGTGGTCTCTCTCACAATATTTTATACTCACCTTACTTCTTCTTGGGATGCTGTTAGATGATAAAATGCCTGCTTGATGAGATGAAGCGAGGTGAATGAGACATTACTAAGTAAAATAAGAGTTACTCGAACACAAGCACTACAATAGTAACCTAGTAACTACAATAGTAACCTAGACCACTACCGATGGGAGCGGAGCTCAGGGAGGCAGCTCAGGGAGTGCACGCGGCCAGCAGCTGGTTCAGATCTCAGGCAGAGGGGGCAGGTCTTGCGAGATTTCATCATGCTACTCAGAACAGCACAAAATTTGAAACTTATGAATTCTTTCTGAAATTTTCCATGTTATATTTTTAGATGGTGGTTGACCCAGGTAACTGAAGCCATGGAAAGCGAAACCACGGATAAGGGGAGGACTCCCACCGCAGTCAGGACTGACTTGCTGCTCAGTTGGCAGAGAACTCCCGCACTGGGAGTCACCACCTGTCACCTGCAGGGCAGCGGAACCCAGCTGAGAGGCAGTGAGGAGGCGCTCCCAGGTGTTCACTGTCTCACTGAAAGATGGGCCTTCTGAAGACAGTCACTTCCTTACATTTCACCTGAAGGTTCTCCCTCCTCAGCCACTCTCAGGTTATTCCCACCTAAAATCTTACTTTATTATTTCACCCAGTGCCCCAGGAAGGTAATAATCCCTTCAGCGTGCCCACCTCCTCCATTCCCTCTGTGCCATAGCTTTAAGATCCCCTCACCTCCACCTCCAAGACTTTTACTGTATCTTGATTTTCTACTTCTGCTCTGGTATAATTTCTAAGAATCTTCCCCCCGATCCACAGTTCTAAGCAATCAGGAACTTTCAAGAACAGGCAATGCTCCAAAGCAGGGATCTGCAAACGTATTTCCGATATCCATTAGATCTACAACCAGCTCCAGAAGTGTAATGGAATTCTCTAAAGCAGATAACTTTTCTTTCATGTTAACATAAAGAAAAATTTAATGAGTGGTGCTGTGAGCTGAACTGCATCCCCCCAATTCATGTGTGCAAACACTAACACCCAACGCAATGGAATTTGGAGATGGGGTCTTCCGGACATAATCAGGTTTAGATGAAATCTTGAGGATGGGGCCCTCAGGATGGGACAAGTGCCTTTATTAGAAGAGATACCAGAGATCTCTCTCTTTCTCTTCCTTCTCTTCTTCCTCCTCCCACCCCCCTACCACCACACGAGGACACAGCGAGAAGGTGACATCTGTATACCAGGAAGAGAGCTCTCCCCAGGACTCAGCCATGCTGGCAACCTGACCTCAGACTTCCAGCCCCCAGAACTGTGAGAAAGTAAACTCCTGTTGTTTAAGCCACCCAGGCTATGGTGTTTTGTGACTGCAGCCTGAGCTGGCCAAATACAAGTGGCTTTGATTAAACTGTCCCTAAAATCTTTTTCAGCTCCAAATTCTTTGAATTTATATGTTGTTTATAAACACATGCTCATGTTGGTGTGGGTAGTTGATGGATGAGAGGTACCAAGGATGGGGAGTGAAATTGTTAGGGTCAGAGATTCAAAAAAGTGTGAAATAAATGGCAAACTATAAAAACCCCCCAAAGGTAGTAAAACCCTGTCTTGAGAATTATCAGATGCAAATTCTATCTTGACCTCCTCAAATATGAGTTATCACCTTTACCCTTTTCTGACTGGACAACCTTTGATGCTTCAGTCCTGGAACATGAGTCATACCTTATTGAAATGTGAAATATTGATATATTGGGGGGGCTCTGCCCAGAGGGCCCCCCCCACCGCTGTCACAGATGAGCATAAGTCTACCAAGACATGATCTGCTGGGGGAGGAAAGGTGGCCAGTCTCTCAAAGGAGAAGGGCCAAGAGCCTTTTCCTCAATGGGCTTTTATTGGGTTCATTTGCACAGGAATACAGGTAAAGCTCATTAATCATTGCCAGGCAGTAAGGATCAAACAATAGATAGCATACAAAGAACTCTGAGGGCCTATTTTGAGTCAGGGTCAGATAGCTAAAGAGCCATAAAACTTTGAGGAACAAATTCACTTCTTGCTTGGGCCCTTATCATTTAATTGAGAGCATTCTAAACAAAGCAGGTTTCACAGGATTTTACATATTCTTTCTTAGGCCTGGGGAACCCACCCTTTCTAGCACAGGGCTGCACCCACCACCAGCATTGTCTCAGGCTTAAGTCAGGCAGGGGAAGTAAGGCAGCCAAGAGATCAGGAGACTTCTTGCAGACAGAATGAGGACTCAGGCTTTGTCAAAGCCGAGGGGTGAGGGTCCATCACCCCCTTTCTCTATAGCTCCCAAGTCCTTCCCTGGGGCCTCCATGTGATTGTGCCTGTCTTAGATCGTTCTGCCCTTGCGGAATCTTACCCATCATTGGCTAACCCATCAAGCATTCGGGGCCAGGCAGAGTGAAGAAAAAGGAGCAGAAGCGGTGCTCCTGCCAGGGAGATAAGCTTTGTCTTCTTAATGGCTTCTGGTCCAAAAGCTGCTCACTCAGCCTTAGTCTTGAGGGGGGTGGGTTACAGCTTCTGAAACCAGGCAGGGCAGTTCCCAACATTGATAAAGCAAACAAAATTGTGTAAACTGCTTCATGGTATGGTGTGAAATATAAAATTTACTTTTTTTCAAATATGTGTAAGTTACAGCTCTAATTTGGTAAGCTATTAAGACTGACAACGAGTTAGTGATAGGCCAATATACTATCTCAGCTTGACATGATAAGCAAAAGTGAATCCATTTGATTTTAATAGATGGCAACTGAGCTTAATGTCTTTACATGTGAGGGCTAGTTTTCTGTCTGCTCTGGAAGGTTTCTCTACCCTCACCTCTTGGCCTCACCCTATGTAGGGACCCTCACACATATATCCTCCATCACACCCAAAAACCATTCACACATAAAGACATCTGGGTCTACAGAAACAGAAATGAGGTTGGTGATTGCGTAGAGCAGGGGTAGGGATGAGGAGACTCGGGGATAAGAGCTGAAGGGTACAGAGTGTTTCTGTTTGAATTGATGAACTTTTCTAATGCTGACTCCAGCAATGGTTTCACATACCTGTGACTTGACTAAAAACTGTCAAATTATAAATTTTAAATGAGTGAATTATGACATACGATTACAAGTCAATTGTTTTGAATCAAAACAGCTTCACTAAGTTAACCCTGAATGCTCACTTTGAGGAGAGTGAGCAGAACAGAAGGGAGGATATGACAGGGATAACAGAGCTGAAGTCCTGTCTTGTGGCCTAGACTTCACAATAAGGAAACACAGAATCATGGTCCTCGGGTTCATTTCCCCAGTGAGCCACCCTCTTCAGAAGGCCAGCCAGGTCACAGCATCAGGAGCAGGGAAGGCTCTTCCTTCCCCCTTAAGCACAGCAAAAGGGGATTCCTTCCCTACCCCCACCTCACAACAACCCCTTTCCCCCTGTACCACCCCCCAGACAACTGAATGTTTTGTCAAAGCCTCACTGAGGAAGGATTTGATAGCACAAAGGATCATAAGGTGGAGGAAGAGGAATGAATCATGAGTTAGAAATGTGGTGGTATAAGGCAGGCTACAGAGCTCTGGCTGGCCTCCCCAGCAGGAACACATTAACATGCAGATCTGGCTTAACGGTTTCCCCTTGTCCTTGCAACACACCTCCTGCCAGATTCCTATCCAAAATTCTAATTAATAGCAATCCATATTTTCACACAGCTCTGACAGTTTGAATATGCAAGTGCCTATTCAATGCTCCAAAGACCCAGCACCCTTTCAGAGCACATGGCTCTATACAAGGGCTCCTGAAATGCAGACGCTGCCTCGCTGTCACCATCCTAGGAGCGTGGCAGCTGCGCTCCCCAAAGCCAGCAAAGTGGATCCTGGGCACAGAAGACATGTCTCAGCCCCCATCCACCATCTGCCTGGTTGGTGGGTGCGCAGTCTCAGCACAGACAGACAGCTGCCCCTGACAATGGGGAAAACAGCAGCGCTTCCCCAGCGCCTTTGGCAACAAGAAAAAAAAAATGTCTGCAGAAAGAATATGTAAAATTGCTGCAAATTTTGGATGCAACTGTTATTATGTCTCCTCACAGCTAAATGATCACACTCAGTAGGATGGGTTCTGTTTAGCAACTGCAACAATTAGGCACATTTATACAGAATAAGACACTAACAAGACTAAAAGACTATTGTCCTGGGCAGAGTTCCTCTCATATGTTCTAGCACAGTAAATGATACCTTCAAAAAGAACACAAAAACTTCTCTTAAGTAAAATGACTGTCACTAATTACTTTACTGTGAGCACAAATAAAAATTACTTTCTTCAAAAATTCTAACTCTAAATAAATTACTCTAGTCAAAAAAGATGTACTCAATTCTTTATTAAGGATGTTGTAAAATCTAAGTGATTATTCTTGGGTGTCACATAATAAAGTTAGACTGTGCCAGGAAAACATTTATCACTTACTAAGTAATTATTTACTTAGAGTCCTGAAAGTTAAAAAAACTCAAGAATTATCTATACAAGTCAAGTCTCTGAAGGAGAGGAAAAATACACACAAATATAACTATAAGGAATATTTTTCTTTTAAGGACAAAACACCCAGATTTTCAAATGTAACTGATTTGGGTCCCTGTGAAACCAGAAAAGCTGGCGTTGGTGCTGCCTGTCACCTACCAGACCCAATAAGCAGAGACAGGGATTGAATCTTTATGGGCACTTTATGCAGATGGTCGGCCATCTGAGAAGACAGTGGGTTTGTACCCTAATGGACGGTCTTCTATTCTGTTTTAAACTGACCCTTTTTATAAGGAGAAGAAAAGTGTCGGTATGGGATTTGAAATTCAGGGAAAAAGTTAATCAGATAAAGGCTGCAGCATTCTTTCATCTGGGTCCTGGGCGGGGGCACCTCACCCTGGAGCACAGTGGCTCAGATGCCATCTTGATGGCCTGCAGTCCTCCTGGGGCACAGAGGTGGAATTACTATGGTCTCCTGGAGTCAGGGTGGGTCATACCTTCAGTTCCTGAAACGACACGTTTTTACGCACATTGATTACTAAGCTCATTAGCTATTACCTGGAACGAAGATTTTCCAACATTTGGGCCCCCACCCCCGCACAGACCTCGCTCAGCTGCCCCGCTCAGGTGTGCCACCGCTGATTGCCCCACAACTTCATAAATACTCGGCTGCCTCAGTAATGTTCACACAGTTGTGGACGTTAACTCTCTAGTTAAAATAATTCAGATTTTGAGGGGCAAAGTACTTCCTGGAAGATACGGCACATTATCCAAAACTGGAAACTTTTAGGGCCTTACTCCATTACAAATCTACCTGTATCTGTTAGAAGTATGTTCAATTATGAGTGAAAAGAAGCCCTTTAGGATTTATATCTAACAATGGCTTAAACAACATAGAAACTTATTTCTCTTACATGTGAAAGAATGTGCAAGTGGAATTCCAGAACTTGTTTGATGGCATCATGTCATTGGCTGGGAACCAGCTTCCTTCATTCAGGCTGCTACAATATCCTCAACACGTTCCACTTCATAGTTCGAGATGGCTGCTCAAACTCCACCCATCTTATCCACATCCCAGCCAGCCAAAGGAGGAACAAAAGAAGAACATGACCACTTCCTTTCAGAATACCTCATAGAAGCTGCACACAAAAACTCCGCTACATCCCACTGGCCAGACTTATGGCCCTACTAACTACCAGAGGGGCTGGAAAATGCTGTGTTTATTGTAGGCATCCATGTTTCTAACTATTACTAAGCAAGAAGAGAATAAACATCGGGAAACGAATAGCTGCCCTTTCACAGCATCTGAGAAGCAAACAGCTACTAGCCATGAGGTCCAGGCCTGCAATAACTTCGGGTTTTGTTATTATTGTCAGACACGTGGTTCAGCAGAACTTGAAGGGTGTGGGCCACCTGCAGTCAATATACTAATGGCCGCATCTGCCAGCCCAGGGAGCAGCAAACAGTCTGTGAAGGCTGGAGAGGAAGGCTCTGCGGGCCATACTCTCTCTGCTTCAACTACGCAGCTCTGCCCTCATAGCACAAAGGCAGCCACAGATGATGTGGAAACAAATTGGTGCTGCTGCGCTCCAATCACACTTTACCAAGAATGCCAGCAGCTGCCCCAGACCACTGGTCTCCTTGCAGATATTATTCATGTACCACTACCAAGAAATGTTTGAGCATACTTCCCATTTATTTTGTTTATAAAACATATATATGTAACACTGTACTAGCATGTTATGCACAGAGCTGAAGTCTCTCACAGAATAGAAATTAAAAAGGGGCATTAGAATATGTAAGTAGAACTCGCTCATAAATTCTCTCCATGCCCCAAGTGACTGACTCATATACAGCATATAGGGACAACCACACTGGTCTCTGGCTGCCAGTTGCAGATGTTGTATATTGAGCACCACCATGTGCCAACATTATGCCTGGCCCTCAGATACAACAGCAAACCACAGCCATGCCCACAGGAATCCTAGGAGAAGGGGAGAGATGTTCTAATGGGCACCATGATGCCTTGTCCAGATTCGCCTTGAAGGAAGGATGGTTGCCCCAAATGTTACAAGTGCTGTGGGCAGGTGACAGCCAGCTCCCTGGAGAGTGCTCAGCCATAGAGAGCCCCTGCCGAAGGCCATACAGATATCCAATGACTGATGAAAGTCATCGTGCACCATTCTGGCTCCAGAACTTCCCATGGGGTCAGCTAGGTTGTCACTGGCCTGCCTTACCCCTTGACCTCTCCCTCTGCCCATCCCTGCTTCCTTTCTACTTCCTTTCACAGGTGTGGATGCCAAGGGGAAAAAACCCATGACAGACATTCCACAGCAAGTGCAATAAAATATTTCTTTCAAGTGCTGTCTGTCAGAATTCAGGGAGGGCACAGATAAAGGGGTGCCCACACTGACCCAGGGTACTTCAGTCTATTTGTGTGTACCTCTATTTGAGGTAGAGTCCAGTGGCACAGCCTCTCCTATTATCCAAGCTGGGTAATCAAGGTGCACCTACCATGTGGGCTGTGTATACCCTCTTGTCGTAGTTGATCCTTGATAGCTGTTAGCATGTCCAAGGTCAGTCACACAGCATCCAGGTAACATAGCATAAGCTACAAAGCAATCTGCAGATGGCTGTTGCTTGTGCTGGGCTTGGAGGTGTCCAGGTGAGGTCAGCTGTGAACCAAGGCTGGCTACTGCTAGTGCTAGACCTGAGGCAACTTAGCAAGAAGTACAGGGCTCACTGAAGCCAGATGCTGTTTGTTTGATAGAATATAAGAAAATCTGAAGTACGAACCAAGACAAGCCATTCATATAGAAAAGTCACTGGAAACAGCTTAGATGGGCTTGAAAGTTGGGCAGGGCAGGGCTGCAGGGAATCACCAGGTGGGGCAACCTGTGAGCCAGGTTGATGGAATCTCAAATATGGTTCCCACCTGCTCTGTGGTTCTGTTGGGGGAGGGCTCAGAAAAGGAATAATGGCCTCTGCCAGCACTTCTGGGAGAAAGCTGCCCCCCAGTTTTTGCCCTGATGCTGAACAATTCGGTTCCTCCCCCTATGCCTCTGGTGCCTTTCAATCTGCTGCTCTCATGCTGGAGCTCAGAGGGAGTGAGTCTGACTAAGTCTGTGCATGGGTCCTTTAAGAGAAGCTGCCAGGGACTTCAGAAAAGTTTTTGTCTTCTATAGCCTCAATCCTGCTGGTTTTTACAGCCAGAAGTTATGGGAACTTCCCTTCCTGGCACCGGAGCCCTGGGCTGGGAAGGCTGGTATGGGGCTGAACCTCTCACTCCTCAGGTATCTCTTCTGATTTTTATCTGCCACACATGGGTGTGGGACCAACCTGTTCCACATCTCTGTCCCTCCTAACAGTCTCAAAGTGGTTTCTTCTGTAATTCTGTAGTTGGTTTTTTCTTTAATTCTGTAGCTGTAGGATTTCCATTCAGTTCAATTTCTGGCCATTCTGAACAATGGTTGTTCTGTAGCTTAGTTATAATTTTGATGTGGTTGTGCAAGGAGGCAAGCCGTGTGTACCTATGCCACCATCTTGAGCAGAAGTGCCTTCTAATCACATCCTAATGAGTGTGGGCTGTATGCTCTAGGTTCTTGACACTAATTATGTGTTTCTGGACCAGTAACAACAGCATCACCTGACAGCTTGTTAGAACTGCAGGAGTTCAAGCCCCAGAGCAGACCTACCAAATCGGAATCTGCATCTCAACAAGCTCCCAAAGGGATTTGTGGGCATGTAATGTAAGTGGAGTATCATGGTTCTAAGCCACTGGCACCCGAAGTGATAGGTATAAAACTGCACTAGGGTGTGGAAAGAAAATAGTAAAATAACCATTCTTATTAATCTTATCTCATCAGACATGTTCAAGAATGAAAGCATTCTCATCATTGGGATTAAGAGAACCAGGGAACTGTGTTTCTTACCAGTTTCCTGCCCCATCCCACATGCCAGCTTCCACAGACTGATTTTGACTATTCTGAACAATCCTAAACTAAAAGTTGAAGATTAATCTAAACAGGGGCGATAAGCAGGAAATTCTGGACACCTACCAATTGGAATGGATGCCTGGCTGGGGCAGGGCCTGGCAGCCCTCTGTTAAGGCAGGCATTAGTCCTTTGGCTGCTGGATGGTGGGGTCATCTGGAAGGTTTCAGGGAGGGATGGTTGGGGGTGCCACACAGGGGCTCAGGGGAGGACTCTTTACCAACAGGTGAGCACATATTTTAACACTGTAACAGCCAATGCAGCTATTCTGGTGTGTGCCAGTTGAATGAAGAGACTAAGTGGATGGGTATCATTTGGCTGTTTTGTGAAAGTTTCTCCTAATTTTATATGCGTGACAGAGGGTGCCAGACCACAGCCCCCTGGGGGGCTTTGTCCCCTGGAGAGAGGACTAAAGAAACTACACACATAGCAGCAGAACCTTTCTTAGAACTGTTATCCGAGCAAAAATAGAACTATCTTGGAACTCATAAAGCACATCTTGCCATTGTCTTCAGATCTTGACTCTCCCGCGAGCACTAAATAAATGCACATTTTTTCCTCCTAATTGTTTTCAGACCACTGACTGGAATTACAGCATGAAAAGGCCGCTGTCGTGTTCACTTTACATTTTAATAGACATCTTTAAACATTTGGACAAAATATTATTTTTAAATGGCAATTCTTTAACTGGTAAATGTAATTATCTAACTTTAAAGGGTGGGGGGAAGAATCTGACAATCAAAATATTCTGTCACTGCTTTACCCACGCACCTAAAATATCTTTTCAGCAAATGAAATGATTCTTTATTTTATGCTTTTAAAAATGCATTAGGGTAATTGCTCTGCAACAGATCACCTTCTCTGCTCCGAGCTCGGCTGCCACCTCCCTTACTTGTCCATCAATTGCGTGCATTGCCATGATCTCCTGATGATTGCCCTGGGCGAGTCCCTCCACAGCATGTTTCTAAGAGTATTCAGTTGAGCAATCTGCAAAATAATTATATTTCAATGGAGATATTATGCTGTGAAAAAAAATCTATTATGTGTCAAGTGCTAAATGAAGCAGTTAGAGAACCAAGACACATTTATTGGTGCTTTTAATCAAAGCAAGTAACTTCGTAAGCTGATCATTTCATTGTTTTCTTGCTGTTTTAATTCGCTTCTTCAATAACAAAAATATACTTTTCAACCAGCAGTCGTCACTTTACTTCTGACTGAAGAAAATACCAGATCTGGTATTTTCTTCAACAGTCTTGGTCTACCTTCTCCATGTGATGGAATCTGTTTCCTAATGCCCTGTGGCAAAAAGCGTACAGAAGTTAGTCTCTTTATAAAGGTTATCCAGAAGTCTGCATTTTCTTTATTCCAAAGAGAGACTGGGGAAGCTTAACCTTACCCGTTGGTGGCTGAAGAGCTGAAGAACTTTTGCTCTAATGCACTTTATCTGTCCCTTTGTAAAGTTTGAAGTTCAAAGTAAAGAAGACTTTTTGTAAGCTTCAGGTTGAATGCACACCTGTGTTATTTCAACGTGCCAGTCATCACTACCAGAACAATAAGAGCCCCAAGCTTACCTCTCAGCACAAAATTCAAACCTCACACTGGTAGTTCCAGAACATTTTGAGTATGTAAAGAAATCACTCTTTTAAACCCCAAAATTTAATATAAAGTGATAGACTTTCACCAAACCTCAGCAAGCCTGAACACGAACACTGTGACCTAGAGTACTGCAGAATTTCTCCGGAGACTAGGCACTCACGTTTCCTGAAGGCTCACTGTGTTCTTGGTCCTGGTTTAATTCCTCTATAAGCATCCTCTCCTGTAACACTCACAAAAATTCTGTGAAATAAAGCTGATGATTAGCCCAACTTGCAGATGAGGAAACTAAGGCTAGAGAGAGTAAGTAACTTGCCTAGTTCGAGCCAATTTCCCCAGATGTCTCCTGTCCACGCTCAGTAGATGATGACAGCACTAAACCTGCTTAAGCCTCAGAACCATTTCTGGTCCTCACCCACGTCTCAGTGGCCCACCAAATCTGAATGCTGGTCAAAGTCACTTAAATGCATAAGGAAGACGTATGACACCGAGGCCCAGGGTCTCCCAGCCCCTTCCATGACTCAACAAGCCCTAGCCCCAGGGAAAGTTTGGGATGGCTCTCTCTCCTCCTTCTCCCACCTTCTGTCTTATTTGCAGAAAAAGATCCATGTGCAGTCCCATCCAAACCTCATGGTAAGATTTCCTGGCCTGACATCTGCCTGTTTTCCAAGCAGGGGGAGTGACTAACACAACATTGTGATTGGAGAAGCCCATAGAGGGCTCTCAGCCTGGCTCTCAGTACTCTCTGCGCTACTTCAACACCAGCCCAGAAAGCCAGCGGCTGCCAGGAGGGTGGATGCTCATCTCCACTCTACCCAAACCTGGCACTGCAGGCCTCAGGGAGAAAACAAAAAACAAAAAACACGGCACAGCACGCTCGTTCCAGATTCTGGCCACCCCATGATAAAGCTGCTGACTCTGCTGCTTGCTTGACCCTCTCCACCACCCACTCCACCTTCCAGCCATCCAGCTCTGCCCACTTGTTATCATTAAACCTGTACCATCTAAAAGGGACTAATTATTACAGCCTATAGGCCACTGTTCGGAGCAGATATTAGGGAAGACAGTGCTGACAAGCGGCTTTTCCAGAACAAAGAATGTCAAACAGATGCTAGGCCCTGAAGGAGAAAGTCCTCTCGTCTAGGGAATTGCAGAGAGGTGTGTGTGAGGCTTGTGTGTGTGATAGGGCATTGTGCATGGGTGTGAGAGAGTGTGGTGTGTGTGAGCACACACTTGCATAAATCATATATGAGCACACACAACTGTGAAGTGAGGAAGAAAAGTATTCAGAGAATGTAACCCATAATCCGGCCTCAGCACTCTAAGGAAAAATGAGGGGCAAATCACACTATTTGAAACAGAACACACCCTCTTTTGCTGGAGAAATCACTGAAGTTTAGATCCAGAACTTTTTTCTCAGGATCATGAGAGTTGGGTCTCTTATAACTGTAATATTGACCACTGGCTGTGTGCCAGAGCCTGTGCCAAGCATGTCACATGAGCACCAACATGCACCTATGGAATATATACTATTATCTCCATTTTGCAGGTGAGAAAACTAGGATTCAGAGAGGTTAGGTCATTTCCTCGGTGTCTCACAGCTAATAAATGGTGAACTGGGAGTAAAATCGTGCAGTGTGAAGACAAAATTGGTGCTCTACAGTGATGATAATAGTTCATCTTACTCCTAAAATAAAAGACACTGTTGTGTGCTAATCACCCCGTTTTTAGCCCTGGATTCAAATGCTCACACCCATTTTCATAATAGCACAGAGTCTTGGCCAGAGATTCTCAGATGTCAGTGACCAAAAAAATCCCTTGGGGAGCTTTTAAAATACTGATTCTTGGCTATATCCTAGTGATTTGGATTCCTCTTGCTTGAGTCAGGTCCTAGGAATCTGCCTTTCAGCTAGCATCCCAGCTGATTCTGATGCAGGAGGTGCTGGTGTCATTAGGGCCCAGAATGGGTGTTGAGTAGCTGAGATGTTTCTATGCTTGTTAAACACACACCATTTTCAGCATACTTTCACTGCCATTCACATTTCTTTCCCTTCCTACCGCGCCATTTTTCTTCTACCTGCAAGTCTGCATTTTTCAGGAAGAAACCTACTTTGAGCTTCTTCTATTGATAGGTTCCAGAACATATTTTGCATAGTCTAATAACTTTTTAACCCCTGGACATGAGGTTTCCAAGAGCACAGGTCAAGGACAGCCACTGGGGTGACATAATAAAGACTGCAGATGCACTTGACTGAGAGAAACCCCCAGGAAATTGCACTGGTGTCTGTCTCATTTGTACTAGCGGGATTTTAATCTATGGAAGTAACTGAGTGGCCACACAGAGAGGTCAATGCCACTGAAAGATTTTTATCACTTACATTTCCTGAGGAAAGGGGACACACCATGCCACACAGGGCTACATGGCAGAGTGCCAAGCTGTGGTCAGGAGGCAGAAGGAGGAGTGAGAGGAAAGCCCCGGCCAGAGCCTTTATTGTGTTTAATACAGGCAAGGCAAAGTGCGGAAAACAGGTTAAGAAATTGGCTATTGTGAAAATGTTGACGGGCTCCGAGCTACAGGGGTGGTCTCCAGTCATCCAGTACCTGGCCCTGAATGATTTAGGGCAGGGGAAATACTGGCTTGGTGTGTGAGGGTTAGATAAGGAGGTAGTTCCAAGCACAGGCTCTGGATTGCAGAAAAGCCAAACAACTGTGGCTGTCAGTTCAGTGCGAAGTAAACAAATGCAGAATCCAAGAAAACACAGTTAGAACATCATCAATAATATTAACAGGCCTTTCCTTTACTTGGCCAAAAGCTAGATACTGCAAGCTAAGAAAGAGAGGCTGACTCACCAACAGACTCTAGATTTAGACCCTGGAGGGGTCTTTAAAAATGTGCTTTGTGCATGTACTGATTTCTGTCAGCACCAAAAATAATCTTTAAAAAATATACAATGTCACTGACAAATCAAAATCTTTTATAACTCACATCTCTAAAGCCCCTTTTAACGAAAACAGATGTACTACTGTAACTCAGAAGACTCAGAAACTATACTGTAAAAAGCAAGAAAATGTAAAAGTTCCAAAATAAGCTGCTCTTTAGAAACAGATAGAATTTTATTAGAAGTATCCATTTTAGAATCAGAACAGATACTTCTCTCAGATTAACAACAATAAATAACCCCTGCCTTGTAGTGGTGAAGGGCATGAGCCGTGGGTTTCAGAAGACCCAGCGCTCACAGCTGAATGACCTTGGGCACGCTGATCGGTTCTTCCCTGTGGAACAATGATACCTGCCTTCCAGAGAGTGCCGTGAGGATCGGAATCATGGAAACAGGTTAACACTGAGTCTGGTACATAGTCAGTGTTCAATAAATGGATAATATTTTGATTGTTTAAACTTTAAAAATTATTATTAGGAGAAAAGACACTGACAATCTCCACATTTCTAGCCAAGGAGCCTGGGGTACCACAGACAGAGCTGAGAGAGAAAAGACTCCTCAGGGACATGGGCAATGGGTTCCAACAACCTGGGAGTTAAACAAGCTGAGTTTAGGTGGTCGGCAAGCATTCAGGTGGACGCCTCTACAGCTAAAACACCACGGTTCAGATGTAAGCACACAAACAGAAGTCAGAAATAAAATTTACTCTTCAGGAAACAAAATACTAGGGAAATTGCTAAGCTTTACTTCCATAGACTGTTTCTTACAAGACACTGCTGAAAAAAAAATAATTCTATAGAGAGCATATGTTCTGTTCAGTGATTATTTTAATTTTTTAATTTTGTTTTTCTTTTAAGATTTTTATTTATTTATTTTTAGAGAGGGGAAGGAAAGGAGAAAGAGAGGGAGAGAAACATCAATATTTGGTTGCCTTTCACGCGCCCCCCTACTGGAGACCTAGCCTGCATCCCAGGCATGTACCCTGACTGGGAATCGAACCAGCGCCCCTTTGGGCCACAGGCCAGCGCTCAATCCACTGAGCCACACCAGCCAGAGCTGCTCAGTGATTATTTTAAAAGAACTTAAAGAGCCCTACAGTTAAGAAAACAGAAATGCACACTTGAAACCTATATGATCTTATTAACCAATGTCACCTCAATAAATTTAATTTTAAAAATTAAATAGAAAGGAAGGAAGGAAAGACAGAAAAAAGAGAAAATGGGGGAGGAAAGCTTCTGATATCTGGTCATTTTGTCATAAAACTGAGCATAGCTAATAGACAATTAAATAATTTCTATTTGTTTTCTACATGTGCTTTTCCATCTCTGGCATTCTATAATAAAAGTTTGCAATAGTCAATTCTCAATTAGCTTTTTTAATGGAGAGGAGCAGTGCCACAGATTAAAAACAAACTGTAGATAACACAAAAATGATTTGCTGTCACTCACAGGTCCTCTTCCTCCCCCAGCCCCTCTCCTCCTCAAAGCCCTCCCACCAGCCCCTGCGGACCCCTGCATGCCGTGTCACAAGGAGATGGTGGGTCACATAGATAATCCGCTCAAGGGTAATGGATTTGACCACAATTTAGCATTGATTAATTATAGTGTCCAATTTTTAATTCAGTGCTATTCACTAACTAATTAGATAAGGTTTTTCTGTGTTCTATTTTTAGCACAGAGATTTCTAAGTGTAGGTACTTTAAAATTAGCAGTCATGTTAAAATTTAGTAATTATTTATCCCCAACCTCACAATGGGCACTGTACAAGAGTCAGGAAACCAAGATTCTTCCCCGTCCTCCCTGTGACAGGAACTCTGTGACACCAGGCAGTCGACTGCACCCCCCTGAGCTGTGCCCTCATTTATGAAGTGGGGTTGGACGAGGTGGACGCCTGAGGTCGCTTCCAGGGCGACCATTCTAGTCCAGGTCATACTGATGATGCCTACCTTGTTTTTAACACATTTGCCCTAGACCTGTACTCACCAGTTTATGGCAGTGACTCTCAGCTAGGGGCAGTTTTGTCCCCCACGAGACATTTGGCAATGTCTGGAAACATTTTCATAGTCATGACTCAGGAGGAAACGGGGTGAAAAGTGGGTGAAAAGCCAGGGATGCGGCTAAACACTCCAGAATGCCTACGGGAGCCCTCAACCACAAACAATGATCTGGTCCAAAATGTTAATAGTACTGAGGTTGAGAAAACCCCACTACCGAGAAAGGGTTTTTGACATAGGTCAGTTGTGTAGAAATGGCCTTGTTTTGGAACAGGAACAGATGTTTAAATTATAGGATAATAGAGTATTAAATTGACACTTACGACAGAAGTATCAAAGATTCTATGAATATGAATATGAAATTCCAAAATGAGGCACCACATCACCAGGTGGAAATTTCAAAGTGTCATTAAACACTGGGTAGGCAGCCCTAACCACTGTGGGGAGGCGATAAAAGGGCTGCAAGCATGGATATTGGGGAGGTTTTGTGAGAGTAACTCTTTTTAGAGAGCTGCTGTCCTGGGCGACTCCTAATCCCACCCCTGCGGGGCAGTTGGGTGGGACTATTTTGAATTCAGCCCCCAAAGAGCCTCCTGGGAGCAATGGGCTCCAAAGTCTCTGTGGAGTGAAAACTCAAGAGAACAGCGATGAAAAGCGGGTGCAGCTATAGCAGAGATTTTCAAATGGTGTGCCTCGAGAATTTTAAAACATTCAACATCTAACTATTTAGTCAGGGGCACTGACCTCCTTTCCCTTAGATTGTCAAATTAAAATATGGCAACAGCCAACACAATAGCCTTCCAGTGTGAATGAATCAAAATTATACCTATCTTTTGTCAATCGGCAAAAAATATATTTTTGGCGTGCCACCAAATTTTAGTAATCCGTTTATCTGTGCTGTGAGATGGAAAAGGTTGAAGATCGCTGAGCTGGAGGGATAGCATGCATGGCCCGCCTCCTGGGACCAGTGCTGGTGGAGGGACCAGGCAGGGGACGCTTTGAAGGGCCCATGACACCCTTATGAGAAAAAGATTTGTCTTTCAGCATCTGCCAGACCCTGGCAATGCAGACCTGTCTCTCAATCATATTCCTCATGGTAACAGCTTTCCTGTACCTTGTTCTTTCCAGCTTTGCTGTGCTCTGACGCCAGAGAAGCCTGAGAGTTAGACAGTGGTGAGAGGGAGAAAAAAGCCTTCCATACTTCCTTCCCCAAAGGCAGGTGGCCTGTGAGGAACCAGCCACAGCTGGAATAAGAGGCGGCGTCTCACTTTTAAATGTATCTCAAAGCATTAGACTGGGATTCTGTTTTAAAACCAAGACAGTGTCTTTTGGCTTAGGTTCACTGTGGGACTTTCTACTCTTCGAGTGACTAGAATGTTCCTGGAGGATGTCAGAACTTTCATCTCACAAAACAGAAAAACTCCTTCATTAGAGAAATTTAAAGAACAGTGAAAGTCAAAAACATGTTTCATCTCAATTACATTTTTCTGGTTGCACTTGCCCAGTACACTAGTTATAAATACAAACTTACATTTTGCTTCTTTTAGAAAGAGAATCAAGATTCCTTATGAATTATTCGCCTACAGGGAAAACAAACAAATAAGAAAACCTTGCTAGATATTCTCTATTTAAATGAGTTACTAGAAATATCAAACTTTCTGAGTTCAAAAAATATGATTTTTTGGTTCCTATGAATTTTGAATCAACTTTATTGAACTTTGAACTTTGAGGCAAAAAAAAAACAAAACAAAACATACCTGCTGTTCTTAGCTACAAAGCTTTGCAAAGATTATAAACTCAGCTGCAAGTTATCCCAGTACTTATAGGCCTGACTTTGATGATCTCAGATTCTCAAAATTTGAGTTTAATAACATTGTCAGATATGTTGAGAGGACGCCTTTTCACCTGCTGACATGCATTAAACATTTCATCTATTTTGTTAACTATAGGTCTCTGATCCTCTTAAAAACAATGGAATCCAGAATCTCATCTTGTACTTGCATGGACCTGAAGTAATTCCTCTATTGTCCTTGAAGGCACAATAGAGAGGTTTGAAACTGGTAGAAATATCATGCACAGGTGAAAAAACAATTTTGGATTTATTTTATCAAAAGCCACAAGTAAATCTTCACCCAGAGATTTTTTTCCAAATTAAATCTGGTTATTGTTTCTTTTCTTTATATTTCCCCTTATATGATTATACCTTTAAAAAGAGGAAAACAACCAGTGACTTTAGAATATTCCCCAGGACCTCCAGGTCCTCCGTGAACCAGCAGCTTCAGCATGACTTGGGAGCTCATTAGAAATGCAGAATCTCAGGCTGGTCCCCAGACCTGATGGGACTGAATCTGCATGTTAACAATATCCTTAGGCGATTCTTAAAGGCATTAAAATTTGAGAAGTACTCATTCAGGCCACCATTGAAGAGGTCTGCAATGATACTGGATAGCGATTTAACCGAAGACAATTAAGTAGAAATAACCCACTTAGGATGAATTATTTAGAATCAAAAAGTAAGTAAATAAATCCACAGTAGAAACAAAGTAAATCCTTGGCAATGAGTATCAGTTTTAATGGAGAGAGGGCCGAAGACTTTTCACCGAGGGGCGTCTGACACCGTAAGTAATTGACTCGCTGGAAACACAGCGAGGACTGAGCACGTAGCTCCCAGACTGTGCTGGCCAACTATTGTGTAGGTCTCCAGTTTCCCTAATAATCCCAACTGACTAATAATTGTGAATGCTTCCTAAACCCATGGACCAGATCGGGAAGACAGGAAGGAATACGTTGTCCCAGTGGATGTTTTCTTTCCGTGCTGTCTGGGTGTCAGCTGCCCCAGTGGTTCTCTCCTCGCTAGACATTTCAGAAGGAGCAGGGGCAACATCGTGCCAGGCTGCACCCCGCACCAGTTAAGTCAGAATCTGTAGGTTGGGATCCAGGTGCCAGTAGTTTTTAAAAGTCTTACATGGCGACAACATGAAGCCAAGTTTGGGGACCAAAGACCAACACAAATCAAACTGAAGGAGTTCTTTGACAGTTATACGGTGGATTCATCATGTGTAAAGGACCCATGGACAAAGACAATGGGGGAATGTGGAAGGCGGAGGGTGGGTTGGGCAGGGGAGAGTAATGGGGGAAAAGTGGGGACAACATTCAATTACAACATGCTAAAATTGAACAGCAATAAAAAATAAAAAAAGAAATAGCTAGTGCTCATAATTTATACCCTCACCTAGCTTCGGTGGGAGTGGGGTGTGGGCAGTCGTGGAGACGGACATATCCCATCCACTGTCCTCACTCGGACTCTCGTCCTCTCTTGTACAGACTAGGACAGCAGCCTGCTCTCTGGTCTCCTGCTTCTAATCTCGAATCCTCGTATTCTACATTGCCCGTTTTCACCTCTGTCTACATCACTTGCCCACCCCAGTGATTTACCTAGGGGACAAAGAAATCAGGCCATGCCCCTCCCTTCCTTAAAACCCATCAAAGGCTCACCATTGTCTCCTTAATAAGTTCCAAGTCCCTTAACCTGGTACCTGGGCCCTCCATGGTTTATCCCATGCCGCACCTCCAGTTTCACCTCCTGACCTCCCGTCTCTGGGTGCCAGCATCACTGAGCCAGTAACATGTTTCCAAATACCCCAAGCCACTCCTCGCCCCTGGACTTTTGCCCAATTCTTGTCCCCATTTCTTGGAGTGGCCAAGTCCTGCTGACTTCTCAAGAGCCCCGCTCAGACATCACTCCTCCAGGAAGCCTTCATTTTCCCCATCCGACTCCCTTGCAGGCTGCTCGCAATAGGGCTCCCTTGTGCTCTAACGTGAGGGGAGTAACGTGTGATCAAGCACAGAGGAGAGAGTACGTGTGTTCTGAAAAGGCGAATCAGCTCATCACTGTAGATGCAGGGGAGATGTGGTACATCAGTGATGGGAGTCCCAAATACTCAGGCACCCTGTCTCCTGTCACAGTGCAGGTGCACAGCCAGGTGACAACGGGCCCTTCAAATCATGACAGCTTGGGGAAAAAAAATGGACCCACATCAGCTAAGGGGAAATTTTCTCTGTTAAAAGAACAGAAACTATATTCATTACAAAATTCTTGAAAAACTTGCCGAAGAAAGATGAATTCCTAAACATTGAGTGATTAATAGACTCAATGTGACTCTTCCTAAAACTGCTATCTAATCATTTCACAACCCTCAGCCTTTGATGAAGTTTCAGAACTGTTTTGGGTTGCTTTTCACTTGATCAGACTGGGAATCCCCCAGCCCATGTTTCTCTTGTCAGAACCTATGAAATAAAATAAGAAAGTCATCATAACCTTCTTCCCCCTAAAATAATAACAATAAAACCCCGCCCAGCTAAATTAAAAATGATACCAGGGCCACATGGATGGTTGTTTTCAGTGTTGCTTCTTTTGTCTTACTAGTTACAATCCATCTCCAGTTAGTTCAGTTGAAGGAAAGAAAATAAACATTTATTCTACACATATTTATATGCTAAGCACTGTGTTCAGAGTATTTCTGTATATGTCTTCTTATGTAATAAATACAATAACCCTGTGAAATCGGCATTATCTACCTCTCGCAAATGAAGAAACAAACTCAGGAAACTTAAGCAAGCTGCCTGAGATCACACAGTTAGTAAGATACTAATACATTCCATAAATCTGCATCTTGTTCACACACAAAAAAAATGATGACAATAATACAGGGGGGAGAAAAGAAGACCTAGTTAAACTCCTTCAAGGCTTACGCCAAGTCCAAAGCAAACATGGCGAAGTGTACACAAGTAGCTAACAGTGTCAGCTTCTTTCTGCAGAGCAAACAGCAGCAAATCCTGGCCGCCACTAACAAACCAACAGAAGCCTCTCTTGTTTGTGTTACCTTATCAAGGAATGTAATTTCCAACATAGAGCAGAGCCTGAAAGAAATAAATACAAAGCCAAGCACAGTCTAAGAAAATGTTAAAACGTAGATGTTTTTAAATGTTGTGTGTATAAAATCTTCAGAGATCAGACTTTTTTTCCTCCTCTAAAATCATATCATTATCTGTCTTCTTCTTTGCTATAAATCACCTTTTACTGAGAAAATGTGAACTTACAAATCAGATTTAGAAGGATGTGCTAAGGGTTCTGACCACGGTATTCCAATAAAATCCTTCCTTCATGACCCAAAGACAGGTTCCAACGTATGAGTACTTCAAAGCGAGTGTCTCTGACTTCTTAGCTACAATTTAAGAAGTACAGGGAAGTCTCATTTGGATCCAGTTTTAGAAGAAGGAATTACCTGTAAAAAATAAATGTATATCTCAGCTTGTCATTTTAATACAGGTTGACATTTCAATGCTGATGTGGCCTATTGGCGATGATGACTCTATTATGTGCATGAATCCATTAATGTCTTCCGGGTATGGTTTTATATCCCATTCATCACGTTAAGAATTTAGTAGCTGAAAACTCCAGGTACACTGAAGTTATCAAGCTAAAGAATATTGATCTTACAGGGTTAAAATGAAAATCACATTCCAGAGCCAATGAACAATAAACTCATGTAAAAAAAAAATAACCTTACAGCAATAGAAATCATGCCCAGGATTTAAGAGAAGACCAGTTAAGGAGCTATGAGCCCCAAATCTGGGTCCATATTTGTTCATATCTGCTCACATTTTCCTTAAAGCCAGGAAAATAAACTAACAGAAAGGCTTTAAGGAAAATAAAGTAATATAAAATAAAGTAAAATAAAATAAAATGTCTTTCACCAGTTTGTAATACCCAAGGAGACCACAATACTTCCATGCTGTATTAAAGAGGCTTTTTTTCAAGGTCAATGTGAGCTTTACTACATAGATTGTGTTTATATATAAGATATAAGCACTTTTTTAACTGTCTGAAAATACTGGTAATCTGAAAACTATGACTTGTTTAAAATCATACACTCTGTGATGTCTTTTCAATAGTCCCTGTGATCTTCTAATATGGGGAAGTGGTTTTTACCAAGCTAACCACCAGCCTTGAAATACCTAATGATGCCCTGAGACTGGAGGGAATGATTCCAAATTGCTCTAAATTGAACTTCCCATGGTAAGAACAAAGGGTGACACTTAACTCAAGGCCAACAGCCATGGGCCTTGGGAGGTCCAATTTTCCACCTAGGACTCCAGTCTTGGGAACTTCAGGATTTTAAAGTACAGTATCTCAATCTGACATGCAGAATGAACTTACCCGGAGAAAGAGACTGCTGTAGTGGTTTTGTGATTTTCCTGAGATTCCTTTTTCTGCTAGAACCCAGAGATCTCCAGGCTAGAGATGGAGCTAACTGGGAAAATAGCCAAGTCCCTGCCCCCAGTGTCACTCAAATTTCTAAATATTCTTCTTAAAGATAAGCTACCTCATTCTCAAAATGCATGTCAGCACTCTATGCCAGACCTATTACAGCAAATCATGAGTGATAGAGCAGATCAATTCCCCTCTGGGAAGAATCACACTTTATTAGGATACTTTTTGGTTGCAAGAAACAGAAATCCATTTGAGCTAGCTTAAGTAAAGAAAATACGTATGATAAGAATTCTGGGGGATTTTAAGGAATTCAAGAGTTTGTTAAACAGCCAAGCTTCAGAAAGGGCAAGAAGTAAGAATTAGCACAGTGCGGAAAACCCTGAAAGTCTTCTATTCATCTCTTAGCATCTTTTCATTCTTCTCTCTGTTGCCCAGTCGTTATGGTGGAACGTGGCCATTAGCAGCACTTCTATCATTGGTGTCTTCTCTATTCAGGACAGCATCCAGGCAGACGTATGGGTTCTTGCCCCTAATTCCATTTCCCAAGAAAGGAATCTGATTGATTTAGCTTGAGTAAGATGACCACCACTAAACCACTTGTTACTGAGAGAAGGGTGTATTTGTTGAAACATAGCTGCTCCCACTGAAACAATGGGATAAAAGGACATGAAGAAGGAATGGAGTTGACAGCTTTAGAAAATAATAATATAGAACACCCAGTTATATTTGAATTTACATAAATAATAAATAATTTTAGTGTAAGTATATTCTGTGCAAGACAACAGTATTCCATGAGATATTAATAGATATTCCATAGAAAAAGTTTCCATAATTAAAAGGGTTTAGAGAACACTGGGTAACATCTTTCCATTCATTGAATATTAAAATTGATACCTGCTTGAGCCAGGCCCAAAATTCAACAGAGCATTTCTTAGAATTTTTGATACAACAGTGAGCACTGTGCCTCTTCAAAAAGGAAAATGGAATGGACAGTGTTCCCCAAACTTATCTGACCTCAGAAAAATCAGCAAATGCTTAATGTTATTCAGAAACCAACTTGAGAAATGCTAACTTAAAGCAAATGTATCAAGGAAGATAAATTTTTCTAATCAGCAACCACCTATGACACCTTGATGTTCAGTCACATCAGAGATCCCAGCTATCCTGGAGGTAGCCCAGAGGAAGTGTATATTGCTGACCAAATACACATTATGACCTTGAGCCCACATCTGTGAGTCCCAGCCCTGATCATTTTTCCATTATCGTCACAATACACTTGAATTTACCCCAACTTTCACAGTTGTTTGATTATTTTATTGAGGCTATTTCAGCCTACTTTCTGTGAGGAGCAAGGAAAACTTAGCAAGAACAAAGGATTGTAAAACAGATGCAACCTAACATGTTTGGTTTGTAAAGCTACTACTATTGAGCCAATGACCAACCCTGTTCCTGCCCACGGACTTTGTAAGCGAATAGCTAACTGCCACGTCTGCTTCTGTATAACGCTTGCTTCCCCTCCCCTATATAAGGACTTAGCTGTAAGCGCTCGGCGCGACTCTCGTCAGCAGCCCTTTCGGGTACCGTGTCTCCAGACACTTTGAGAGTCCGCCCCTATGCAGGTAAAACTTGGCCAATAAAGTAACATCTCTGAAACCCTGAAAGTCTCTGGCATCTGTTCTCGTGGTTGCTGAATGCAACACTTTCCATAAGGCTTCTAAACTATTTCTTTTTTTCTTTTCTTTTTTTATTGTTGTTCTATTACAGTTGTCCCATTTCCACCCCCCCAACTTTGCTCTCCCTGACCCTGCCCACACCTGTTCCCACAGCCAATCCCCACCCTGTTGTCTGTGTCCATGGATCCTTTATACAAGTTCCTTGACTAGACCCTTCCCCTTCTTTCCCAGTTATTCCCTTCCTTCTCTCTTCTGGTCACTGTCTGTTCTTTATTTCCATGTCTCTGGTTCTGTTTTGCTCACTTGTTTGTTTTGTTGATTAGGTTCCACTTACAGGTGAGATCATATGGTGTTTTTCTTTCACTGCCTGGATTATTGCACTTAGCATAATACTCTCCAGTTCCATCCATGCTGTCACAAAGAGTAGGAGTTCCTTCTTTCTTTCTGCTTCATTGTAATCCATTGTGTAAATGTACCACAGTTTTTTGATCCACTCATTTACTGATGGGCACTTAGGCTGTTCCAGCACTTGGCTATTGTAAATAACACTGCTATGAACACTGGGGTGCATAGGTTCTTTTGAATTGGTGTTCCAGGGTTCTTGGGATATAATCCCAGCAGTGAGATCACTGGATCAAAAGGCAGTTCCATTTGCAGTTTTCTGAGGAAATTCCATACTGTTTTCCACAGTGGCTGCACCAGTCTGCATTCCCACCAACAGTGCACTAGGGTTCCCTTTTCTCCACAACCTCGTCAGCACTTATTGTTTGTTGATTTGTTAATGATGGCCATTGTGACTGTTGTGAAGCAGTATCTCATTGTGATTTTAATTTGTATCCCTCTGACAGCTAGTGATGTTGAGCATCCTTTCAAAGGTTTCTAAACTATTTCTGATACCTACATCTCCTATCAAAATTGCTATCTGCATATTACATTATATGCAGAAAGTCCTGATTATGGCCAGTGACACTGTCTACAAGAAATAGCAAACACTGTACCAGCAGCAGATGAATAGGCAAAGTCTAAGTTTTTCCCAATCACAAAACTCACTTTCTTGAAGCTGCCATATCTCTTCAGTACCCTTTGACCTTCCCCTGCAGCCCATCCCCGACTGCCTCTTCTTTTGACGTCTTGGCTTTCTCCATTGCCAACCTCACTGAGAATTTTTGTCTGTCCTTTAATCTGCTAATTTACCATTCCATGACGGTTCCTTCCAGGCATTCCAAAATGCCTCCAAAGACAGAAAATTACAAATATAATCCAGTTTAAAACACCATTTAAACTTGGATGTACCAGTTTTTAAAATGTATGCATGACATCTGACAAGTACGAAAAATATCAAAGCTTGAAATTTGTGCCAGGTTATAAGATCTACAAGGACTTGGTCTTAGAGATTTAAATGGGATTAATTAGAAACTTGGACCTTGACTGGATAGTTGATGATATTAGAGATTTTTGATTCTTAATGACACTAAAAAAATTAATATTTTTAAGCATGTTAATGGTTTCTTTGGTTATGTTAAAAGTAAATAGGAGAAAAATAAAGAGTGTCTTAATTGCTTTGAAAAGATACATTGTCCAGAATTTGCTTCAAAATAATATAAGCAAGAGGGGGTGGATGAGAGTGTAGACAAGGCAGAATTGGCTAGCGGTTAACAATTGTTGAAGTAGTGTGGTGGGCACATAGGAGCTGGGGGTTGTTCATGACACTATTCTATTTGCTTTTGTGGATGTTCAAAGAATTCTCTTAATACAATATTTAAAATACATACATACATATGTAAATACATAAGTAAAAATCCTAGTTGATCAGGAGAACTTGGGGTAGGGGAGCCAAAGTTATGGGACAAGTCCTACCAGAGGTCCTAGAATGAAATCTGAGCTACAAGCCTGAAAGAAAGTTGAGAAGTTATCTTGTTCATTGCCCCAGGTTTCACCCTATAGAGCATCTACAGTGCCAAGGAGTTGGTGATGGCCCTTAACCCAAACTCAGAAGGTATTTCTGATCTGGTGAGATCTTCCTTGCTCTGGCTCCATATCAACTGATCCCAGACGGCCACTCTATGTTAGGGAATTTCACCAGGTCTTGGTCTGTGCTTGTGAAGTCCTTCAAGGAGTAGACGTCAAACACTGAGTCTTTTTATCTGTGGAAACCTTTGTTTCCCTCCAAGACGCTGGCTGTTGCTCTGAAGCTGAGCTTTCTGTCATTCTCACGTGAGCCCTCTGGGTTGCTCTTCTCTTTGCAGATCTGCCTTCTCTCGTGCTGAGTTGACAACAGGTGCTCCTCAGCCCCTGGCAGGAAGAGTGCCTTTCTGAGAAGAGCCAAAGCTTGAAGCAGAGCCATTCCTCAGAAATTAAAAACACATGACACTTCCTGTGGGACAGTTTTAAACACCCCACTGCAGCAGCAACACCACGTGCTCTACAAAACACAAGCCTTGAGGGCAATTCTGTTCATGATGAGGACTTGTTCAGGATTTGTTTATAGGATAGGTGTTTGGGAGGCATAATATTAATGCTTTCATGGAAACCACTTAGTTCCAGGATCAGTCCAGGTTCTTGGTTTCAAACCACAGCCACCAATTTGGGCAGAATTAAGCAAGATAAAAAGGGTTTCTGAGTAGCTCTGATTCTCCAGGCAAACTAGAGAATCACATCGACAAAACAGGTAGGAATAGGGGAAGTGAAGTTGTCAGGGCCACAGCTAAAACCCACTGCCTCTGTCCCTAAAGGCCACTGCCACCACTGTTACAGATCCAGCCCTCAATGCTGCCACTGTCCCTGCTTCTCCACTTCATTAGATCCTGATCCAAGCCCAAGCCAGGGGCATCCCATTGACTTGGTCAAGGACCTGCCCACAGGGAAGGATGAAGTGGGAGCATCAGGCCTTTGCTGTCTCCATGCTGGCTCCCACAGGGGGTGTCACCACAGGGAAGTGTCTGTTTCACATGGCCCCCCAAGATCCTGGATGGCCGAACTCATATGCCCTTCAGATGTGAACAATTTGACTAATGCAGAAGAAGTCACCCTGGGAGCTCTGCTGAGGAATAGCTATTGGTCGGGGAAAGGCCTCTTCGTTAGGAAGAAATTAGGGGAGAGAATGGGAAGGCTGCGACATTGCTATGCTTCAGAGATTCCAAGGGGCTGCCTATCTACAGCTCCGCCCTGTCTCTACCTCACCTAAGGACTGCTAACATTTGCATTCAGTGGTTTTTACATTCGTTTTTAATTTAAAAAAAAAACTCATTTAAATAAAAATGATGAATTAAGAGAGCAAAGGCTTATGATAGCAACCTGCCTTTTTTTACCCCTTTACTAAAATAAGGGAGGCATAAAAGATATCTGCTGGCCCTGAAAAACTGCCCAAGGGCCCAGATCCCCTGGAACTTGCCTCTGCAGATTTGGGAGGAGGATCCCTGTCATGCCCAACGTGGCCAGAGAGCGCAGTGGCAGCACAGGCTCTGACAGTGCGTGTTCGCGTTCTCATTCGTCCTTGCTGCCGGTCCGGCCGCCCCCGCTCTCACCCACAGCCTGAACGCAGTTAATGTAATGAGTCTGCGCTTCCTTTGCAAGGTTGTCAAAGGGTCAATCACGTCTGAACTCCTCATCTGTAATATAACAGTTCCGTAATGCGTACAGTTCACAGATGGAATCATCCGTGATTGTACCACGGACTACTTCGGAATTAGACCTTCAGATTTGGGATGGTGGAGCAAACCTGAGCTGCCTGCTTCATTCATATCGATGATCGATGCCTTCTGTGCCTGCATCTGTAATTGTACTTGACCCCCTGCCCGACATGTGTAATTTGGCATGCAGTATATTGCCTTAGTGCTGCTCCAGGCTGATGAGTAATCTCACTTCCCTTAATTGAGGGCACTTGTTTTCCCTTAGCCAATGAGAAGAGCACTTGGAAATTTGCTGAATCCACAGTTCCTCCTAGAGCCTGAGCTAGAAGTTACAGCCATTTACTTTTGCAAACTCTGCCTTCCAAGGATAAGTCTAGTGCCTAAGAATATGAAGCATCATCCAAATGGGCCCAGGCCTGGGCTAATGGTCAACCAAACATCTGACCATATCTCAAAACCAGGAAGCTGTCAGGGACTACTGAGCATGTCCAAAGGACTCAGGTGCTAACTTGAATACTGATCAAAGTAGGAACAATGTAAGTTTAAAAGAGAGTAATAGCAGCCACAGATTAAACTTTTTTATTTTTTATTTTTTAATGTACTTAAATCCATAAGTGATAATGTTAGTAAAAAATATCATAACTTATTAGTCATAGTTGGAGGGTTCTAGAGAATGAACTCATTATTTTTAAAACTGATAAAGGGGAAGAATTGAGCATTTATGCCACTTTTCCCATATAAACAATAAATAAATAGTAGATGAGGAAAAATTTTTCTTTATAGAAGCAGTCCAGCTAAATAAAAGAAGATAATTAGTAGACTAAGAAAATGATCTCTCGGCAACTTCTAATTGACAAGTGGATTAAGGCAACAGTCATCAGCGGATGCTCACAACTCGGAAAAACAGACAGTCATACGCCATGTGCCTCCTGACGGAGGAACCCACCCAGACAATCTGCAGAGTAGTTCGGACCACTCCAGAAGGTGAAGTGTGCTCCAATTACAACACACAAGCCAGGGGAGCACGTTAAAGGACACCTTAAAGACGCAAGCAGTAAAATCCAAGCTTTGAAAACTCTGAAGGACAAGCAGCTTTGTTTCTTCAACAATAATAAAAATTGAAAAAAAGGGAGAGGGACCTACAAATCAAAAGAGACTTGCAAAATCGTAAACCAATGGCAGAGTGTGAAACTTGTTTGGATCTGGAGTCAAAAAGTAAATCATTGAACTTAACAAACGTGCAAAGCTCGCTCCCTGGTAGAGACGTTTATGATACTTACAGTGAGTGACAAGTTGACCACACCATCTGTCTGAAGTCTGACCCCACGGCAAGCTTCTGATCCAGTCACCCCGGCCCTAGCAGACACTCTGGAGCATCAACATGGCTGACTCAGATCCTGGTGGGGTTCTAGGTAAGCAGTACTCTTTTCCGAGAAGATGAGGGTTTGACTGACTTTAGGAAGTTACTACTAATGAGCCATTGGCTAAATACAAGTCACTGTCTTACTGCTTCTTGGCTTCAGGACCCTTCCCTTTCCCCACCCTGTTGGTCTGCTGAGGTGGCTCTCTCATGCTGGTCACCTTGCTTGTCTGCACAACTCCTCACACCTCTCACTGACCCAGAGAAGGATGTCCACCATCTTTACAACCAAGTTCAGACTTCTTTCTCACAAAATTCTAACCTCATCTCCCAGGCACTTGACTCCTTCTTGCTACCTCTTGCATTAAAAACAAAAAAATGCTGTCCTCAGTGACCCCCTATGTTTTCTACACTTTGGCCACCTTTTCTTCTCTTTGAGCACCTCAGAAATTATTGCCAATTTTCTTTTATCTGAAATGAGGGGATTGAATTAAAACTATCCCTAAGATTTCTTTTAGCTCTGAAGTTCTGTGATGCTATAATTTTTCATCATCCTTTTGCTCTGATACTCTCATTATCTGAAGCTGTTACTTATTTTGTGGAATACTCCATAGTTAGAGTTATAGCATACTTATACAATTTAAACATAATATTTATAACAGGAGTCATTTTGAAAATACAATGTAAAATGTATAAATATCTGATTAGAAGATTATAGGGTAATGGGGTATAATAATCTAGTGATTTTAATGTATCATACTGCATTTTACAACATTGCTACACAATATAATGTATATTTTATGAGTTTTTTGACAGCATTTTAAAAATCTTCTGACACTGCTTTTCAAGTTGTTTAAGATGTTTATTAACTCTCTACCACTTCAGAATAATCTTTACTAAGTGAAAATGTGCCCTAAAATCAAATTATTTTTATCCTGTTTTTATCCAAATGATTGGTTTCTGCAGCATGTGAATAGGTGTTCCAGACAAGAATTAAAATGACTTTATAATCAAATAAATGTTGGGAAAGGCTGGGTCAAATACACACAGGTAAACAGGTTTTTCCTGCAGGACTTGTCAGAGCCTTCAGTGTGCCTTGGACGAACATTTACTGGTCGTTATTTCTCAAACGCCTGCTTAACACCTCGAGAAGTGCTGCTCCGTGAACTGCAGTTGGGGGGCGGCTGCCCTGTGCCCTGTGTTCCAATCTAGACCTGGATTAAAACTAACAGAGGAAAACAAAGGATATATTTTTAGATTTTTCTGCCTACCTTTCTTTGCCTGATTTGTGGTTAGATTCTCAGCCTGACCCTGCCTCTGGATACTTCTTCTAATTGCTGCTTTTCCCTTAAATCTATTGGAACTAAATCTATGGAGAGAAGTAGTGATATGGTGAATTAAATTTTTTTTTAAAAAGACAAAGTAAATATGAGAAAATGTTTCAACAAAAGTTCCTTTGATATTAAAAATGATGTAGAAACTATATTAGTGTCATAAGTAAAACTTTTTAATTTTTTTAATTTATTGATTTTTAGAGAGAGCAAGAGAGAGAGAGAAACATCGATTTGTTGTTTCACCCATCCATGCATTCATTAGTTGCTTCTTATATGGGCCCTGACTGGTAATTGAACCGGCAACCTTGGCACATTGGGACAAGTTCTCACCAACTGAGCTGCCGGGCCAGGGCAGTAACACTTTTTATTTAACAAGGCATTTATGAGCCTTTCCTCCTTTTTTAGAACTTAGTTTATTCGAGAACATGATAATAAAATGATTTTAAAGACTACCAAGTGCATTTGAACAACTAATGAACATTCTTTAAAAAAAAAACAAACGAAATGTCCTATAAGTTTTTACAAGACATCATTTAATAAGCTCTCCTGTCCGGTGCCGATCTTTCAGCATTTACACTTCGCACTCCCAGTCTTATAACCGGAGAGGAGCGGAGCTAACACTCAGCCCTTCTCACCCCACACCGGCGCTGGAATTCCAGAGGCAGCGTGACCCAGTCTGGCAGTCTGGAAAGAGGTAGACGAGCTCTGCAGACTCTCAACATCCGGCTGGCTCTGAAGCGAGATATGTCTTCACATTAAGTACTCATTTTTCATTCGTCCAACAAACAAGACTAAGGATTTGGAAATGGTCCCTGTGCTCAAGGATCTCAGAGTATAGCCAGGTGAGCCCAACTAGGAAAGAGAGTACAAAAAAGAGCGGTCAGTTTTACCTTGTGGGGTTGCCCAGAGGGCTTCTTTGGGGAGGTGAAACTTGGGCTGAATCTTGCAGTGTTTGTGTGGTAGATAAAGGAAAGCAAATGCATTCATAAGAAAAGGCACAACCTGAGAAATCTCCAGAAACATATAGCAGCCTGGCACTACTTGAGAACAATATGTTGTTTCTACGGCTGGGGCACAGAGCAAAGTTGGGGGCACTGGTGAGAGAGGCAGGTGGGACCGCATCACACAGGGATTCAGCTTTATCCTGTAAACAATAGGGAGCCATCCAAGAGTGTAAAACGGAGGGAGACAAAGTAAGTTTTGCACACAGAACAATTAATGGAGTGTCGTGTGGAGAACAGATTTGATGGCACCAGCATAGAGACAGGGAGGGTGAAGGGAGAGCACAGGCGTCCGGGAGGGGAGTGGAAAGGGCCTGAAGACGCCTGCAGCAATAGGGCTGAAGACGGGATAGATACAGGAGAGAGGAAGGAGGTAAATAGATGGAACCCATTCTGTCTTTTGATACGCGTTTAGAGGGAGTTCTGGAGTGTCTGGTTTGGCTGACTGGGAAGACAGTGGTATCTTGCACCAAGATGAGGAGCCCAGGAGAAACAGTGTTTCCGGGGCAGAAGGGAGGGAAAAGCTATAGGAAATTAACTTCTCAGAGCCTTATTAAAATAGTCACATGACATAAATTAGAGCATAGAAAATATAGTCCGTAGAATTGTAATAATCATATATGGTGTCAGATGGATACTAGACTTACTGGGGTAATCACTTTGTAAGTTATGAATAGTCTAATCACTATGTTGTACACCTAAAACTAACAAAATATTGTATGTCAGCTGTAATTGGAAAATAAATTTTTAAAAAATATTCACTTCTGTATTTCTGAGAATGAAAGGTTTGTGATATATGCAGGTTGAAGTGACAAGGGAGGAACTGAATATGTGGAACCGAAGCCTGAGAGGGGTCTAGGCTGGAAATAGTGACTCCAGAACGTTGGCCATATAGTACAGGCATATGGGGCTACATCAGACTAAAAAGATTTTGCAAAGCAAAGGAAAACATTGACAAAAATAAGGCAACCCACAGAATGAGAGAACATATATGCCGATATATCTGATAAGGAGTTAATATCCAAAATTTATACAGACCTTACAAAACTCATCACCAAAAGAAAAAGCAACCCAATTAAAAAATGGGCAAAGGACCTGAATAGACTCTTCTTCAAAAAGGATATACAGATGGCCAATAGACATATGAAAAGATGCTCAATGTCACTAATCATCAGAAAAATTCAAATTAAAAGTACACGAGATACCATCTCACATCTGTCAGAATGGCTATCATCAAAAAATCAACAAACAAGTACTGGCAAGGATGTGGAGAAAGGGGAACACTTTTGCTCTGTTGATGGGAATGCAGATTGGAAAGCAGTATGGAGATACCTCAAAAAATTAAAAATAGATCTGCCTTTTGACCTAGCAATTCCACTTCTGGGAATATATCCAAAACACTAATTTGAAAGAACATAAGCACCCCTGTGTTTACTGCAGCGTTATTTACAATAGCCAAGATATGGAAACAGCCTAAGTACCCATCAGTAGACAAGTGGATAAAACAACTATGGGGCATTTACACAACAGAATTCTACTCGGCTATAAAAAATAAGATTTTATACTTTGTGACAGTACTGATGGACCTGGAGAACATTATGCTAAGTGAAATAAGCCAGTCAGAGAAAGACAAGTGTCATGTGATTTCACTCATATATGGAATCCAATGAACAAACTGAACTAACAAGCAAAATAGAGACAGACTCAGAGATGGAGAGCAGGCTGCCAGCTGGGTGAGGGGAGGTTAGGGTGCAGGGATTAAGGAAAAAGAACTCATGGACATGGACAACAATGTGGTGATTGTTTGAGGGGTGGGGAAGTATAAGAGGTAAATGATAATGGAAAAAAATACAATTAAAAATGTTTTTAAAAAAAGAAAGATTATTATAAAACTATAATATTTATATCAGTACAAATATAGACAAATTAAGAGTTCCAAACAGATCCTATATATAAAAGAACTTGGTACAAGTCCAGTGACGCCAGAAGTCAATGGGAATAGGGTGGATTGCTCAATAAATGGGCCTATAAAATTAGAATTTATAAACCACAGATTATGAACTTAGATTCCTCCCTCGTCCCATAGATAGGTTAAAGGCCCATAGGTGAAGAAAAAGCTGGAACTTTTAGATGTAAACATAGGATGCATTTAAAACATTAGAATAAAGAAGGGTTTCTTAAATATAAAGCCAAAGCACAATCCACAAAGAATGATACTGTCAGATTTGACTACATTAGAGTTAAAAATTTTATGACAAAAAAATTAGCAGAAAGAATGCGAAAAGATAAGCCACAGAGTAGAAAAAGATGTCTGTTTACCATATGTAACTGACAAAGTATTAATGTCAAGAATATGTACAGAACTCATACAAACTGCGAAGATAAATACGTACAATCCAATAAAAAATAAACAGGAGATGAACAAGAAATGCACAGAAGAGAATGTCCACCTGCCCAGTAAGCATATAAGAAAACATGCCCAACCTCACCTGAAATAAGGGACATGAACACTTTTTTGAAGATTTTATTTATTTATTTTCAGAGATAGGGGAAGAGAGGGAGAGAAACACCAATGTATGGTTGCCTCTCTCACCCTCACCCACCACTGCTCCCTACCCCATCACAGCTGGGGACCTGTCCTGCAACCCAGGCATGTGCCCTGACTGGGAGTTGGACCAATGACCCTTCAGTTCGCAGTCTGGCACTCAATCCACTGAGCTATACCTGCCATGGCAAGACATGAAAATTTTAAACACAATGATAAAATATCATTTCAATTCATCGGATTGATAAAAATTCATTCATCTTACATCAGGTGTGTTGGTGGGCTGGTATAGATGTGGAGACAATGAAATTCTTCTATGTTGTTTTTGGAAGTATAAGGTGACAAAATGTTTCGAAAAACAACTTGTCAATGCCCAGGAAAATGAAGCTGTGACGACCCTGTGACCAGCAATCTGCTTTGCAGGTATCTCAGAGAAAGCAGGCATTCACATGGATATGAAGTGCCTATTATTTAGCATTGCCATAACAATAGGGGGAAATGAAAACAATCTATCGATGAGGGTATGGACAAATAAACTGATGTATTCAAAATACTTGAACACCACAGAGCTGTTAAATAAATCATTTACATCTACATATTTCAGTATGTATAAATCTCAAGTAAACAATTTTGATTTTAAAAATTAAAAGCAAGTTGCAGGAGAATGTCCAATATTATGCCACTTCTTTAAAACATAAAACCCCACAGGACAATGTACCATGCAGGGAGCAATACTGGCTGTTGGGGATGCTACAGAGGTCCCACCCATCCTCCCCTGGCACTCACGGTTCCTGAGCAGACACCTTCCACTCTACCTGAAGCCTTCAGGAGACCACTCAGCCCCTCACTGGGTAGGCCTTAATGCCAAGTTTACACTCTATGACAGAAGGGAGTCGGCAGGCAAACACTCCAACCTCCTCATTCCTCAGGTGGAATAACTGAGGTTCCTTTTACACGGGACCCCAAAGTCTCTTGGGCACTGAGCCCCAGTTGTCCACTAGGATAACCTGCCTGCTCATCACAAAACTTTGCTGGCTCCCTTTCCTTCCCAGTTATCACTTCCCCACTTGACTACAGGTGTTCCCTGGGATCAGTTCTCACATAAACTACGTGCACTCAAATCCTTGCCTCAGGATCTGCCCCTAGAGGATCTCACACTTGAATATTTACCAACATCAGGAGAGGAGATTTCTACCTCTGGGAAAGGAGCAAGGGGAAGAAATTGGGATTATATTTTCATTATGTCCATCATGTTTTACTTATTTAAAAAAAATAAATCTGAAGCAAATAGTAGCAAAACATTAGAGTGGGGGGTTCATACCTGCTATTTTATTTTGCATACCTCATGGATGTTGAATATTTTGTATTTAAGAATAAAAAAAGGTTAAGTAAATTCTTGATAAATGCATGATAAATAGTTAAGACATGGTTCCACATTAATTAGACCCTGCCAGAGCCACTTCTACGGTGTTTGAGGATCTAGGCAACTTTTTTTTTGCATTTTGATTTTAATGTTTTATAAAAAGTATCAAAGTGATTTATCACTGAAAATTTAGAATAATAGGTAGAGAAGAGCTATGTGTGTATTTGTTGTCCAATCAGCAACACGGGAAGATTCATCACAGTGCTCTGTCACCGTCGTCTCACGCTCTTCGGGTCAGCTGCGCTGTTCCTGGATGACTTCACATATCCCATGCAGGAAGAAGGATGGCAACGGTGTTCTTACCCACAATGCATGACTCTTCAGAACCTGCTGTGGTTTGCAGTTGCCGAACACCAGTTACTTAATTCAGGTTACAGCATTATTCAGAATGCCGCATCACTCACCGTGGAGCTCATGAATATAAATTTCAACAACCTGATGTTCCTCTACTTCATTGATGGTGACCGAAAATGTCAGTCTTACCCAGGAAAAGGGAAATAATTATTCATCATCTGGTTGCATTGTATTTACCACTTAGAATTTTATGACATAAAGTAGAACATGACATCTTCCAGCCTCTTGTCTTCTTGAACTCTTCAGGCCAAATCACTGCATTCCTAGAACATGTTCTCTTTAGGAGTTAATAGAATCTCTACCTTCCACACAGGGCTACCAGCAGGAAGGGTAAATGAGAGGTGGGTGCATGGGGAAAGAAGAGGTGCCCCGTTAGTTCAAGGAATATTCGTCCCCAAGCCAGCATGGCTGAAGATAGGCCAGAGAGAGCGCGGCATCACCACAACCATCCAAGGTAAGAAACAACATCATTTGGAATGACTCACCCACATTAGGGAAAAAGACCCTTGGACATAAACACAGCCACTCAAGGACTACCTGACTTGTGGCACAGAGCCTTTGGAGCATGTGGGGTGACCACCCTGGGAGTCAGCACTGGGGCCACTGGGACCACCTTTGGAGGGGGTCACACAGGGTAAAGGATGCCTGCCATCCTTCAGGTACCACTAGCCCCTGCCGCCCCACCTTCAGGTGCCATAGGCCAGAAGCCGCACCACGGTTGGAGCCACCACATTCAGCCAAGTCCGGAGGAATCAACAGTGAACCACAAGTAATCCGGAGCACAAACTCATTCTCATCGATGCAAGTTGGTCACCTCAGATTAGAATGTCAGCACCATTCTTGCCGTCAGATCCCACGTGATCCATTGAAGAAAAGCTGCACTAACCAGCAGGAGCAACCTGCTTGCCAGGACACCCTCCTGAAACCAGAGCCCAGTGCAGGACCCCCAGTGCAGGGCCCAGAGCCCCATGGGCCAACCCCATGGGAGGAGAGGAGTCAGAGGGAAACGGGGCCATCCAAGTCCTGGTCCTGGCTCATGGCAGCCCTCCCTGGACGGCAGCCCTGCCCAGACGGACTGACTTCTATGGGGGTGATGTGAAATTTGGGAGGAGGCACCCAAAACACAATGTCCCCTAAGTCTGGGGTGCAGGGCTGGGGGTCCCTTGTCCCTGTCTAAGAATAGAACTGTGCCTCACAAATCTATACTTGTTTTATGTGTATCCATTTGGTATTCAACCTTGGTTGAGAATTCTTTAAAGAAAAGGATTACATCACAGACTTGTTCTGTGTCAGTCACAGATGCCAGCACCACGCTAGCTTCGTACCTGATGCCTGGTGGGCCACTACGGACCCGGAGACTGGCCGAATTCTCTCCCTGCACGCAGTCAGAGAAATACTGGCTTGGAGTGATGCTGTGGAAACACTGCTCAAGAAGCTGATGTTGAATCATTAAAATTTCCCCTTCGCATGAGCCCTCTAGTCCGGTGTGCAGTCGTCACAGAGCCTCTTCCGTAACAGCTAGGACTCCTGCTGCTCCGTCCCTGTGTTTCAGCACTGACATTCTGAAATATCTTTTTAGCAACACCAAAAAATATAGATGTTATCTTATAGTCTGGAGTCTTTATAATATTCTGAAAAATCCTCTTCTGTATCTCTGTACAAATGATATATGTCATCGTCCTTTTGCGATGTGTTTGTGTGTGTGTGTGCATGCATGTTTTGTGTTTATGCATATTTGTTGGTATGTATGTGTTGTAGGTTTATGTGTATCTGTGTGTGTTCTGTTTGTGTGTGTGTGTTGTGTTTGTGTGTGCTTGTGTGTATGCATGTATTTCTTCTACTTGCCTTAGTGGGGAAACATTGAAACAATTTTAATTCTTCTACCAGGACTCCAATTCTCTCTCTCTCCTGCTCTCAGTCTTCTGGCCAATTTAGACTTCCCTCCTGTTCTGCCTTTTCTCTGTAGAACCGCAATGTTTCCACTTTTGAGTGTCATTTCATTACATTTCTAAAGCAGCCATCCCGCATCCCCAAATTAACTCTTGTCTGGCTGGAAGTGTAAATGGCTTATCAGGGCGTAATGCAGTTGTCAGAAAAAAGTCCTCACTGTAATGTATATTTCCTCCTTGGTGTGTTCAGGGGCATCAATTAACGTCAGGAGCCTGATGATTCCCTGGACGCGTCCCTTTGACTGCGATGCTGGCGTGATGTGTCCTGACTTGTGGGCGCTGTTTGCCGGGCAAGGCTTACTCCTCTTGCCCTTGTTTCATGACATTCTTGTACTTGTTTCCTCCTTCCCATCTCCTGTCTGGGGACAGAGTGTAACAGGAGCGGGTTCTTAGCGAGCTACAAACCCCTTCGCAGGTCTTTCTCCTCTTCTTTTTTTCTTTCTCTCATCCTTTCTTAAAAGAAAATTACTCAAACCTGAAAAGTAGTAAAATGATGCTATTTTAACCCTTTCTCCTATATTTTTATTTATACAATGGTTAGGTTTTAAAGAAAGCCTTCAACCACTAAGCTTCCAATGATTAGAGGCCAAGATTTTCATGAGTGCTTTTTAATTAATTATTAAATAAATAAATACGTATGGAAAAATACTTCTGTTTTAAAGGAAATACATGGGATACATGGGGACTGGACACTGGCCCGCTCTGCGTCAGTTAGGTAGGGTAGAGTTGACACATAGGGAGCAAAACTTCCTTTCCCGTGTTGTGCAGGCAGAAACTACACTGGGGGCGACGCTGCGAAAGGCGTTCAGAGACGAGTTACAGAGAAACCGTGTAAGCGAGGCACATACAGGACCGCAGGCAGCATTTCTTGTTCTAAGGCCTCCGCCGAACCCAGGTATTCTGAAGCCCCTTAGCGAGAGCCTCCTGCACAGGTGCATGTGTGTGCTCCACCCTCATCCTGCACCCTGTCTTCTTTCTATTTGGGATGTCAGCGGCAACTTTACTTACAAAGGCATAACAGATGCCCAGTGGGAGAACCTGACACACGCTTTGGAAGGCAGAATTGTTCTCTCATAGTGCCCTGCTACACGTCTTGAGATGGACAGAAAACACAAACCAGTCAGAAAGAAATCAAAGAAAAATGCCACTACAAATACATGGAGAGATTTTCCTTACAGAATGTGTGTGAGTAAAAAATATTGCTTGTTAATAGGAATTTGACCTTAAGACTTCAAAAAAAAGGAAGATGCAATAGGGGTCTAGGTGAAGAAAATGCCTTTTTCCTAGATTTTTAATATCAGTTTTGTAAATGGGTCAAGCCAAAGTGAGCTAAGAGATCAGTAAATTGATTTTTTTCCTCCTAAGAATCAGCTTAGTCCCACTATTCTTTACTGTGCCAGGGTCTTATTCTAGATAAAAATATTTCTATTGCTCTTAAGATAAACTTAGGGGAGATGGAGGATGGAGACCTAAAAGGATTATGGTGTTAAAATTTCAAAGCCTTTTGCTTTTAAGCACAAATTCTAATTAACATTTAAAGGATACTCAGAAGAACCCTTCCAAAACCAAATCGGGGGAGACAGCCAAGGCAGCAAAAGATATACCCTTTGGCAATCCCAAAGGGATTAGACTCAAACCCAGGAAAATCTGTGTGGTGACAAATTGCTCCAACGCCTCCACCTTTAAGCCCAGTTAAACTCTCCTGGCTATGAAACGGCAATTTCATAAGATAGAAACATGGTTTGAGCTCTAACAAAACATGTCTTTCTGGTTTTCCCTAAATTAAGAAGAGACCTCAGAAGTTTCATCAGGGTAGCATTTCTACATAACCTTGGCACTGGCCCCTCAGGTCCCAGGTCTAACAATGCCCAATATTATATTCATGTTTCCACTTTGATATTCCACAGCCCTCGGGTACCTGGAGCGCATCTACATAAATCAGTGGGGGAAAAACTGTAATAACAGTAACAACTGCATCCTATTCAGTGATTGAAAACTGCAACTATGTTTTCCAATCTGCATGCAATGATGGAGTGTCATCATGTGGAATGAAAAACCGTGGATTATAGTCCCTGTGCCCATATGCTTATGGGGCCCTGTTTGCATCAAGCTCAAAGATGACTTGATTTTTAAATTGGTTTCTGAACTTCTGCCTTGTAAGCTGAAAGACACAGTGTATTTATTCAAGGAGAGCTCTGTAGAGGTGAAGCAGGTGATCCACGGAGATTCTACCATAACTTTTCCTCAACTGCCATTCATTAAACAGGTTCCATCTCATGAACCATGAATCATTTCATTTTTAAGTACTCTTTTATTTCCTTTAAATTTATCTAAAACTTTATTAGATTCAACTGGCACAGACCTGACAGACAGCTCACATACATTTTAAACCTTCCCAGAGGAGAAGCATAAAACATTTAAAATCTATATTTGATCTGACAACATCAGCACAGTGTTTGAATTAGGAACAGATTAGACATAATTGAAGATAAAGAGGACGCAAGCACCACTCCCATTTTGGTGAAGTGGGCTTTAAATTATCAGATTCATCCAGAATACATTACTGAGAAACATTGAATTGTTATCTTTAGACAGCCTTTTCTAAGAGTTTACAATTTCTCAGTTCAGTGAAGCTTACCACCAGCTTGTTATCAGAACAAAAAACGAAAAATCACTCGGTTCAGAGCACAGAACTGATGTCAAAAAGTACACATTTCCCTCTGATAACAGACACTTTATCGGACAGCTAAGGGGCTGCTTCACGTACAGCCTTTACAGGTCTTTCTACTTTCTAGGGAATTCCTGAGTAGGCTACAAACTGGCATTGTTTACCAATAGGGCTCTGTACCAAGCCCTGCCTCCATCTTTAATTAAACATCCCACAGCCACCTGCACACACTCACACCCACTGGGTCACACCCACATGTGTGCACACACACACACACACACACACACACATTTAGGCTTGGCCAAGGTCCTTCCACCATTCTCCTTAGTAATGGAGCTGAACTCATTATGCAAAGCAAATTTACTAAATTTAATTAATGAAAGTTAAATAAATTAAGTGTGGGCATAATAATAGCATGTTATATTTGGGGGGGGTGTTTGTTTTTATAAACACAATCAGAATTTTCAATAAAAATTAGACTTTAACAAGACCAGAAAAGTAATTCCATCAGGAAGTGAATAACAGAGCATGAATTTATCTAAGTTATATTTACTTATTAAATATATTTTTTATTCATTTTATTTTTTAATTATATTTTATTGATTATGCTATTATGTTATCCACATTTTCCCCCCTTTTCTTCCCTCAACCCAGTGCTCCCCAGTCAATCCCCCCACCATTGTTCATGTCCATGGGTCATGCATATAGGTTCTTTGGCTCCTCCATTTCCTATACTGTGCTTTACAACCCCATGGCTATTCTGTAGTTACCTATTTGTTTAAGGGGTTACCTATTTGTACTTCTTAAACCCCTCACCTCTTCACCCATTCCCCCAAACACTTCTCCCATCTGAAAACCATCAAAACACTCTCTGTATCCATGATGGTGTCTCTATCCTTCTTGCTTGCTTGGTTTGTTTTTTAGATTCACTTGTTGAGAGATATGTATTTATTGCCATTTTATTGTTCATAGTTTTTTCTTTCTTTCTTTCTTTCTTTCTTTCTTTTGTAATATTTTATTGGTTATGCTATTACAGTTGTCTCATTACCCCCTCAATCCCCCTCCACCCTGAACACCCTCTCCCACCCACATTTCCCCCTCTAGTTCATGTCCATGTGTCATAAGTTCTTTAGCTTCTACATTTCCCACACTATTCTTGCCCTCCGCCTATTTTCTACCTGTCATTTATGTTACTTATTCTCTGTACCTTTCCCCCCTCTCTCCTTCCACTCCCCTGTTGCTAACCCTCCATGTGATCTCCATTTCTGTGATTCTGTTCCTGTTCTAGTTGTTTGCTTAGTTTGTTTTTGTTTCAGGTGTGGTTGTTAATAATTGTGAGTTTGCTGTCATTTTACTACCCATGTTCTTTTATCTTCTTTTTCTTAGATAAGTCCCTTTAATATTTCATAAAATACGGGCTTGGTGATGATGAGCTCCTTTAACTTGACCTTATCTGAGAAGAACTTGATCTGCCCTTCCA
>CM052541.1:45124048-45215335 GCA_028533065.1 Trachops cirrhosus | reverse complement strand
GCTTTGCTGGGTAGAGCAATCTTGGATGTAGGTCCTTGCCTTCATGACTTGGAATACTTTCTTCCAGCCCCTTCTTGCCTGTAAGGTCTCCTTTGAGAAATCAGCCGACAGTCTGATGGGAGCGCCTTTGTAGGTAACTGTCTCCATATCTCTTGCTGCTTCTAGGATTCTCTCCTTCATTTTTACCTTGGCTAATGTAATTATGATGTGCCTTGGTGTGTTCCTTCTTGGGTCCAACTTCTTTGGGACTCTCTGAGCTTCCTGGACTTCCTGTAATTCTATTTCCTTTGCCAGATTGGGGAAGTTCTCCTTTATTATTTGTTCAAATAACTTTCCCACTTGTTGTTCTTCCTCTTCTCCTTCTGGTACCCCTATAATTCGGATGTTGGAACATTTAAAGATGTCCAGGAGGTTCCTAAGCCTATCCTCATTTTTTTTTTGAATTATTATTTCTCCATTCTTTTCTGTTTGATTGTTTCTTTCTTCCTTCTGGTCCACTCCATTGATGTGAGACCCAGCTTTCTTTCCATCCCTATTGGTTCCCTGTATATTTTTTTTCATTTCACTTATTGTAGTCTTCATTCTTTCATCTAATTTGTGACCAAAATCAACTAATTCTGTGAGCATCCTGATCACCAGTATTTTGAACTGTGCATCTGATAGTTTGGCTATCTCTTGGTAGCTTAAAAGGATGGGTTCTGTGGCTTTCAATTGCTCTTCTGTTTGAGCCATCTCTCTCTCTTTTTTTTTTGATCTGATCATGCCTGTTACATATAAGGGGCAGAGCCCTAGGTGTTCACCAGGGTGGGGCAACCCAGTTGCTGGGTTGTGACAGCTATATTGGGGGCAGGGTCCGAGAGGGAACAATGGCGCTTGCTCTCTGTTGGACTTCAGTCCCTTCCACTGCTTCCCCCAAGCATACTGGGCCTTTCTGGTGCTGATTCCCTTGTGGGGGGGCTTGTGTACCCTGTGGGACTTTCCAACAACCTCTCCTGTGAGGCTGGGAGTCTCTCACTGCACCTCAACCCCCACAGGTGTTTTCAATCAGTGCCCTGAGGCTCTATTTCCCAGCACTGGGATCCTGGTTTGCACACAGTGCCTTGCTCCACAGTCGCCACCTCGCTGGGTCCGCCAGTTGCCACCCCTTGGCTGGGGTTTGCCAGCTGCCGCTTGCACGCCCAGGGTCTGCCCACTGTAGTCTTACACTCCCAGTCCCAATGCTCTTTGTGACTCGAAACCCCTCTCTGCCTGGCTGCCCAGCTCCGCCCCTCCTACCAGGCTGGATGAATGTGTCTATTTTAACTGCTTGGGTGTCCGACTTCCATACAGTTCAATTTTCTGTCAGTTCTGGTTGTTATTTTGTTTCTATCTTGTTGTTGTCCCTATCTTGGTTGCGCGAGGAGGCACAGTGTGTGTACCTATACCTCTATGTTGGCCGGAAGTTCTATTGTTCATGGTTTTGATCTTCTTCTTTTTCTCAAATAAGTCCCTTCAAGATTTCATATAATAATGGCTTGGTGATGATGAAGCCTTTAGTTTTTTTCTTGTCTGGGGAGCTCTTTATCTGCCCTTCCATTCTAAATGATAGGTTTGTTGGGTAGAGCAATCTTGGCTGTAGGTCCCTGTTTTTTTATGACTTTGAATATATCTTGCCAATCTCTTCTATACTGCAAAGTTTCTTTTGAGAAATCATCTCACAGCCTTATGGGAATTTCCTGGTAGGTAACTAACTGCTTTTCTCTTGCTGCTTTAAAGTTCTTTATCTTTAACCTTTGGCATTTTAATTATAATGTGTCTGGGAGTGGCCTCCTTGTATCCATCTTGTTTGGGACTCTCTGTGCTTCCTAGACTTGCATGTCTATAGCCTTTCCAAAATTAGGGAAGTTTTTTTTGTTATTTTTTTCAAATAGATTTCCAATTTCTTGCTCTTTCTCTTCTCCTCTTGGCATCCCTATGATGCAAATGTTGGAATACTGAAAGTATAGTCCGAGGCTGCTTACACTACCCCTGGGGTTTTTTGGATTCTTTTTTCTTTTTGTTTTGATTGGTTATTTTTTGCTTTCTTGTGTTCCAAATCATTGATTTGATTCTCAGCTTCATCCAATCTACTGTTGTTTCCCCATTAATTGTTTTTATTTCAGTTAGTGAATCCTTTGTTTCTGACTGGATCTTTTTTATGCTGTTGAAGTGCTAAGTTCCTAGACCATCCTTATAACCAATGTTTTGAACTCTGCATCTGATAAATTGCTTATATACATTTTGTTTAGTTATTTTTATGGAGTTTTGATTTGTTCTTTCATTTGGGATATGTTTCTTTTTCTCCTCATGTTGACAGCCTCCCTGTGTTTGTTTCTATGTATTAGGCAGAGCTGCTATGACTCCCTGTCTTGGTAACATGACCTAATGTAGTAGGAGTCCTGTGGGGTCCAGTGGCACATCCTCCCCTATCATCCAAGCTGAGTACTCAAAGTATGTCCTTTCTGTGCGCTGAGTACCGTCCTTTTGTAGTTGAGTCTTGATTGCTGTTGGCAGGTCAATGGGTGAGATTTACCCAGGCCAGTCAGGTGCAAGCACTGGCTGTGACCACTGACCACCAACCTCCACCCTCCATGGAGGATCAGCTGTGCAGGGGCAGGATGGAGGCTCTGACATAGTCTGTAACTTTCTACTGGGTACGCAGGCTTTGGGGTTTCCTGGGAGGTGCAGACCAAGGCCAACCCCCACCTGTGTTTTGCCCTGGGGCTACCCTCCCTGAACTATAAAGCAATCTGGGATGGTTGCTACTTGTGCTGGGCTTGGAGTTTTCCAGGCAAAGCCAAGCTGTGGGTGTAGGCTGGCTGCTACTAGTGCTGGGCCTGGGGCCACTTAGCAAGCAGTGTAGAGGCTGGGGCCATACTGAGGCTGAGTGTTGTTTGTTTGAAAGGATTTAGGAGGTTGTAAAGCATGAGCCAAGACCAGCCATTCATATGTAAAAAAAAACAGCTTGGGTGGGCCTGTCATCGGGTGGGACAGAGCCTCTGGGGATGTCCAGAGTGGAGCAAACAGTGTTAACCAGGTTGACAGAGTCTCAGGTAGGGCACCAGCCTGCCAGCTCTGCGGCTCCATGAGGGGAGGTTCAGAAAAGAGAAAATGGCCTCTGCCTGCCTCTGTCTGGGAGAAAGCTGTCCCCCCACAACTCTCACCTTGATGCCAGACACTTCAGTTCTCCCTGTATGCCACAGGTCCCTTTCAAACTACTACCCTGGTGCTGCAGCTCAGAGGGAGTGAGTCTGAGTAAGTCTATGTGGATTGTTTAAGAGGAATGATGTGAGAATCTAGAAGTTTCTTCCACTGACTCAGTCCCTGCTGGTTTTTGCAGCCAGAAGTTATGGGGACTTACTTTCATGGCACTAGAACCCTGGGCTGGAGGGCCTGTTTTGGGGATAGGACTCCTTGCTCCTGAGATATCCCTTTCAAATTTTTACCCACTGCACTTGGATATGGGATGAGTCCATTCCGTATCTTCACCCCTCCAACCAGTCTGGATGGTTGTGGTCTCTTTAACTTCATCGTTGTTGGACTTCCATTCAACTCAGTTTCTGACAGCTCTGAGTAATGGTTGTTCTAAATTTTAGTTGTAGTTTTGATGTGGTTGTGCAAGGAGGCAAGCCATGTTTACTTATGCCTCCATCTGGACTGGAAGTCACTTTTACTCATTTTCTATATAAGACATATAAAAACTCTTACAAAGCATCAAATCTGAAGTTGTTCAAAAGACAAAAATAAACAATAGGGAAAGGAGAAGAAACACTACATTATTTGGGGAAATTTTCAAGTCCAACTAGATCATGAGAAGCTCAGAACCCTTTTGTTTAAGCCCAAACTTGAACTTTAGTTTTTATGCAAAAGTTTTCAGTGTAGGAAAGCAATAATTTTTACAAACAACTGGAAATATTCTCTCTGTCTCATTTGATTTCATTCTGCTAAGTGTTAAAAAGGAGCTAAGGATTTTTGGAAATCTGATTTGAGACAAGCATTAGACCTGGTACACAGTAGGTACTTAATAAGTATTGGTGGAATTAAAGACTAATTTAATGATTCTCTGTCTTTGATTTTGCCACCTTCTATCTGTACTTCAATGTGCCTCTGCTCTTTCTCCAAAGAACATTCTTTTGTTTTCCATGTTACTTTGAATCTTGGGAGCATTTTGCCATTAGAATAACCTAAAGTGCTTTGTGATTTCCAAATAATTTAAATTAGATAATTGAGGTTTAAATCAGGGAGAGTCCCAAGATGTAAGAATTAGAATGTGTGTGTGCAGAAGCTTGGTGTGTGCTCATGTGGGCTTGCATGTGTTATTAGGAATGTCAATCAGGCTGAAAGTCATAAAGTGTATTTTAACTACATAATTCCTAGAAGGCAGCCTTCTAATTTAGGAAAGAACATGGGTTTGGGAGTCAGACAAACCTGCATTAAATACTAAAGCTGAGTGATCAACCATAGACAAATAGCCTGGCCTGGTTTCCTCCTCGCCTGCAGAAAATACCCCACTCCAGGGCTTCCCTGAGAGTTAAGTGAGGTCCCATCTGCTTAGAAGCTTTGTGCTGAGCAAATTCTTTTAGAACCGAAAACCTCATCTCCTGCACACATCATGTTAAAAACAAGTTGTGTTCCACAAATGCACATTGATTAATAAAAATATCAAAGCTATAATGAAACAAAGATAAAACGCAAACATTTTACAATACATGTTTGCATAACAAATGATTTTTACAAACATGTTTTAAATATAAAAACAAACTCGGATGTAAAATGTCTGTCATGGTTCCTTCTTTTCAGAGTTTTCCAGGTGAGCTGAACCAAGGGGGACTTTCTACAATACAATGAATTTGCAGTTACCTTCCTTCATTCCTAGTAAATCTTCTGGCTGTTGGAGGATTCTCAATGGCTCTGATGACTCGGGATCACCAATTACATTATGGTCATTTGTCTGAAATTTTTTCTTAACCTACTGTATATGCATGACTGATTATAAAAGTCTTTGGCAAATGGTGGTAAATACCGGGAGAACAATGTCCTTGGCAAATTCACATTTTTCAAGGATCTCTTTACTTGTCTACTTCAGTAGGCTCTCACTGCTACACCACTGATTCTACCCACCTCTATTCTGCAGAATGCTGAAGTTATACAAACTTCTTTTCCTGTAGGAACCCAAATATCCTTTATTCTCCCTGACAACACATCCCATTGATATCCCTGGGAGTCTGCTCTTCAGCATAGGAAAAATAATAATGCTTTTGTCAAATTTAGTACTTAGTTCTTTAGACATACACATGTGTTATATCCAGTCATGTTTTCTGAAAGCAAAACCTTTCCATTTCACAAGCCATCCCCTCAGGTTTTCCTTATCATTGCTGATCACATTGACCTAAGCACACTTCACTTCCTTCAACACATTTCCTGCCCTTCAAAATTGCACTCCCAGGCAAATGCAACAATTTAAAATTGCAGGTCAGCCCACATGCTATCATAACCAACTTGCATTGACTAAAATATCACTCTATTTTTATTTATTATTTAGGCCCAAATGAAAGAACAGATCAAAGTTCCAGAAAAAAATACAACTAAGTGACAAAGAGATAGCCAACCAATCATGCACAGTTCAAAACACTGGTAATCAGGAAGCTCATAGAATTGGATGAATATGGTTGCAAAATAGAGGAAAAAATGAAGGCTATGAAAAGTCAAATAAAGGAAAATGTGCAGGGAACCAACAGTGATGGGAAGGAAACCAGGACTCAATGGTTTGGAGCAGAAGGAAGAAATAAACATTCAACCAGAACCAAATGAAGAAACAAGAATTCAAAAAAATGAGGAGAGGCTGAGGAACCTCCAGGATGACTTTAAACGTTCCAATATTTGAATTGTAGAGGTGCCAGAAGGAGAAGAGAAAGAGCAAGAAATTGAAAACTTATTTAAACAGATAATGAAGGAGAACTTCCCCAAACTGGCAAAGGAAATAGACTTTTAGGAAGTCCAGGAAGCTCAGAGAGTCCCAAAGAAGTTGGACCCAGAGAGGAACACACTAAGGAACATCATGATTACATTACCCAAGATGAAAGATAAGGACAGAATCTTAAAAGCAGCAGGAGAAAAGGAGACAGTTACCTACAAAGGAGTTCCAATAAGACGATCAGATGATTTCTCAAAAGAAACTTTGCAGGCAACAAGGGGCTGGAAAGAAGTGTTCAAAGTCATGAAAGGCAGGGACCTACATCCAAGAGTACTCTATCCAGCAAAGCTATCATTTAGAATGGAAGGGCAGATAAAGTGCTTCCCAGATAAGGTCATAATTAAAGGAGTTCATCATCACCAAGCCCTTATTATATGAAATGTTAAAGGGACTTATCTAAGATCAAAAGTATGAACGCTAAAATGACAGCAAACTCACAGTTATTAACAACCAAACCTAAAACAAAAACATAAGCAAACAACTAGAACAGGAACAGAATCACAGAAATGGAGATCAAATAGCAGGTTATCAATGGGGGAGGGGGTAGGGAGAGAGAAGGGGAAGGTACAGAGAATAAGTAGCATAAATGTGGTAGGTAGAAGATAGACAGGGGAGGTTAAGAATAGTATAGGAAATGTAGAAGCCAAAGAACTTATATATATGACCCAGGGACATGAACTAAAGGAGAGGAATGCAGGTGGAGGGGGTGTGCAGGGCAGAGGGTAATAAAGTGGGGAAAATGGGACAACTGTAATAGTATAATCAATAAAATATATTAATAATGCAAAAAAATTTGTATCCTGCTACTTTGTTGAATTCATTTATCAGTTCTGGCAGTTTCTTGGTGGAATCTTTGGGATTCTCTATGTACAGTATCATGTCATCTTCAAATAAAGAGTTTTACATCTTCCTTTGTAATTTGGATGCTTTTATTTCTTCTTCTTCTAGTCTGATTGCTGTGGCTAGGACTTCCAGTACTATGTTGAATAAGAGAGGTGAAAGCAAGCATTTCTGTCTTGTTCCCGATTAAGGAGAACACTTACAGAATACCTGTTGAGTATGATGCTAGCAATGGGTTTGTCATATATGGCCTTTATTATGTTTAGGTATGTTCCCTCTATTCCCACTTTGCTTAGAGTTTTTATTATAAATAGGTGTTGGATTTTATCAAATGCTTTTTCTGCATCTATTGATATATTGTGTGGTTTTTACCCTTCATTTTGTTTATGTGGTGAATCACATTTATTGATTTTCAAATATACCAACTTTGCATTCCCAGAATAAATCCCACTTGATTGTGGTGTATTATATTTTTGATGCATCGTTGTATTCAGTTTGCTAATATTTTGTTGAGGATTTTAGCATCTGTGTTCATGAGTGATATTGGCCTATGATTTTCTTTCTTTGTACTGTCTTCATCTGGTTTTGGAATTAGGATAATGCTGACCTCATAAAGGGGTTTGGGAGACTTCCCTTCTCTTGAATTTTATGGAAAAGTCTGAGAAGGAGAGGTGTTTGTTCTTCTTGGAATGTTTGGTAAAATTCACCTGTGAAGCCATCTGATCCTGAGCTTTTGTTTGTTGGTAGTTTTTTGTGTTGGGGACCACCCTGCTTGGTTTCAGGAGCTGTAACCCCGCCACAGCTCAGGCTGAGTGAGTGACCTTTGGACCATAAGCCACTAAGGAGACAAAATTTATCTCCCTGGCAGGGGTGCCACCTCTGCTCCTTTTACTTCACCCTGTCTGGCTCCCAATGTTTGATCACTTAGCCAATAATGGGTAAGATTCCTCTAGGGAGGAACAACCTAAGATAGGCATGTTCATGGGGGGCCCCCAGGGAAGGACTTGAGGGCTACAGAAAAAGAGGGTGATGGATCCTTGCCCCTTGGCTTTGACATAGCCTAAGTCCTCATTCTGTCTGCAACAAGTCTCCTAATCTCTTGGCTGCCTTACTTCCCCTGCCTGACTTAAGCTTGAAACAATGCCTTAAGCCTGAAACAATGCCGAAGGTGGGTGCAGCCCTGTGCTGGAAAGGGCAGGTTCCCTAGGGTGATCGGGCCTAAGAAAGAGTGCATAAAATCCTGTGAAGCCTATTTTGCTAATACCCTCAATTTAAATAATAAGGCACCAAGCAGGAAGTGAGTTTGTTCCCCAAAGTTTTATGGCCCTTTAGCTATCTGACCCTGACTCAAAATAGGCCCTCAGAGTTCTTTGAATGTTATCTATTGTTTAATCATTTCTGTCTGACAATGATTGATGAGTTTTATTTCTGTGCAAACTGAACCCAATAAAAGCTTGTCAAGGCAAGGGTCACGGTGTTACAGAACACAAGGAACCAAGGGGGCCCGAAGGGCAATATACTGTTACTGAAAGGAGCCCCCCAGGTTTGTTATGTCTGCCACCTTATAGGAAAGACATCTCTCAGTGCCAGAGATTTGTGAAAAGGAAAGGAAATGTTTATTTAATGCTATACAGACTTAAAGTAGTGACCTAATGTCTTCATCAAAATCCCAGAGTCCCTTGAAAAACACACACAGTCCTTCCTTCCCCCTTTACCCAGTCTGCGGTACCGTATCTCAGGAAAAGAAATAGAAGTCCATGGCTCAGGCAGCCCCCAGTTCTCCCCAGTAATCCATCTGGGCTGGTAGGCCTCCCTCGGTTCCCGGCACCATCAGCTGTGTCGCTGGGATGTCTGCTAAAGCCGGGTGGTGGTTCCCCCTTCTAAAGCTGCAGGGGTCCCCACTCTGGCAAAGCCCCATGGTTCTCCTTCTATTGCCACAGCTGTGTGGTCCTCTCTGCACAATAGCCATGGGAGTCTCCACTCTGCCAAAGCCTAGTGGTTCTCCCTCTGCTAAAACTGCGTGGTTCCCCCTTCAATGGCTGCCACATCTCAGTTTAAATCCTCACACCAATCTTCCTCTGCAGCCCCATTTCCGACTCCTCCCACAATCAGCTACACTTGCCAGCACTCTCATATCCTTCCAGCTTTACTGGGCTGCCATCATGAGTCTGGGCAGGCGTGGCCCCATGTCATGGAGCCAGTCTTCTCCAAGCTCTCACACAGGTGCTGTAACTCGGGGTACCTGCTCCCAATTACATCTTGATGGGGAAGTTACTTCCATTCCCCTGACTCAGAGCATGGTCACAGCTATTTAACATATCTATGTAACCAGTTAAAGTTTATAGATATGTTAAATGATCACACCAGAGGTTAGCTGCAAGGCTGTTGCTATGCAAAACAGCTCTCAATGGCCCTGCTCCATTTGTCCCTTCCCCCAACCCACACCTGTGCAGGGGTGTGGGGGGGCCGTGAGGACATCCTAATGTTTCCTGGACACCTTGAGTTCTGGGCCCCATTTCAAATCCCTATTTGGGCCCCCCCTTTTGGCTGCACCCTGTAACAGAGGCGCTCTCCTCTTGAGAGAGTGGCCGAGGTGCTCGAAGGCACTCTCTCCTTGAGAGAGTGGCCGTGCCATCCCTTTTCCTCCACAGGACTCAGTAGTCTATGTGAATTTGTCTCATATCTCATCCATAATGCTGTGGACACTGCAGGCCAGTGTCCGTGCCATTTTGATTACTGCTTCAATTTCATTATGTGTAATCTGTCTATTCAGATTCTCTGATTCTCCCTGATTAGTTTTGGAAGATTCCATGTTTCTAGGAATTTATCTATTTTGTCCAATTTGTCCAGTTTTTTTGGCATATAATTGTTCATACTATTTTCTTTCAATCCTTTGTATTTCTTTGGTGTCTGTTGGTGTCTTTCATTTCTGATTTTTTTAATTTGGGTCCTTTCCCTTTTTTTCTTGATGAATCTGGTTGAAGGTTTGTCACTTTTGTTTATCTTTTCAAACAAGCAGCTCTTGGATTCACTGATCTTTTATATCATTTTTTTAGACTCTTTTTTCTTTCTCTTTTTCTTCTTCTTCTTAAAACAAGCCCTTTAACATTTGTTGCAGTACTGGTTTGGTGTTAACAAATTCCTTTAGCTTTTTCTTGTCAAGGAGACTCCTTATTTCTCCTTCAATTTTAAGTGATAGCATTGCTGAGTAAAGTAGCCTTGGTTGTAGGTCCTTGCTTTTCTTCACCTTGAATATTTCACTTCCTTCTGGCCTGAAATGTTTCTGTTGCATCATCAGATGCCAGTCTAATTGGTGCTCCCTTGTAGGTAATTACCTGCTTTTCTTTTGTGGCTTTTAGGATTCCCTCCTTGTTTTTAAGCCTTGTGATTTTAATTATGATGTGTCTTGGTGTAGCTTCTTTGGGTCCAACTTGTTTGGTACTCTCTGAGCTTCCTGGACTTGTGTGTCTTTTTCCTTCAACACATTAGGGAAATTTTCAGTCATTATTTCTTCAAAAGTTCATGATTCCCTGCTCGCTCTTTTCTCCTTCTGGTCTTCCCATGATGTGGATATTGTTATGCTTCATGTTGTCCAAAATGTTTCTTAGGCTCTCCTCATTTTTTAAAAATTCTTCTTCTTCTTTTTTTTTTTTTTTTTTTGCTCTGGGTGTTTTTTTTTTTTCACCTTGTACTCCAAATCACTGATGCAATCCTCTGCTTCATCTAACCTACTGTTTATTCCTTCTAATATATTATTTATTTCAGATATTGCATTCTTTATTTCTAGCTGGTCCTTTTTTATAGTTTCTATGTCTTTTTTCATGTTTTTAGTATCCTTATAATCATTAGTCTAAACTCTCTATCTCATAAATTGTTTGCCTCCACTTTATGTAGTTCTTCTTCTGGAGAATTCTCTTGTTCTTTCATTTGGGGTCTGTTTCTTTGTCTCCCCATTTCGGCTACTTCTTTCTATTTTCCACCTCAGTTGTTAAACTAATCAGTCTCTGAGATGATCATTGGTTAAAATAATCAAGCTGTGATCAGCAGCCCATCTTAAGCTTGTATGAAAAGGATAGGTTATTTGATTTGTCACAAAATCAAAATTGTCAAGGAGTAGACATATGGGTTAAGTTCTCATTATTACTCTGGGTTTCTAACTAAAATCAGGAGATCACCTAAAAAAGTTATGGAAGAAATATTTATTCTTTTTCTCTAAATTCAGACACATCTCTTTTTCTGGGATTTTAAAATAGAACCAAAAGCCTCTACCCAAAGAAATATAAATAGTTATATCAAGATAAATAATTAATAACCTAGTGCATGTATTAGAAAATTTATGATTTAGTCTTGGCTGGTGTGGCTCAATGGATTGAGCGCTGCCTCTGAATCAAAGGGTTGCTGGTTATTCAATTCCCAGTAAGGGCACATGCCTGGGTTGCGGGCCAGGTCCCCAATAGGGGACACATGAGAAGCAACCACACATTGATGTTTCTCTCCCTGTCCTTCTCCCTCCTTTCCCTTCTCTCTAAAAATAAACAAATAAAATTTTTTAAAAGGAAACATGATTTATGTATTTGTTGGCATTTGTAATTCCTGAAAATTAAGTGGTTTTGCCTTGAGTGTAGCCACTCACAGATGAAGGTAAATTAGTGGGTCACAGAACACTGTCCTTTCACAGATCTTATTTTTCCCAGTAGAAAACCAGATTCACCAAATATTTTTTGTACCACTAACTTTCATCAATATATAAGAGCTAAGTGTAATGTTTAGCTTGAGAATGGAAATATAAAGAGAATGTTTAACCCTAACACTTATACATTTTCCCAAAGACAGGGATATATGAGCGATAACCTTTAAATATTCCTCTCTTTTCCATAACTCAGTGAATCTATGGCTGATTTTACAGTATCTCTGCTTAACTCTGATTTTATACAGTGAATACAAGGTCAGGTGTGAGTCAAGAGCAGCCAGAAACAGAATTTGCTTGAAATGAGGCCTCAGTTCTAGGAGCACAGATCTATCTAGCTCCCCTTACATTGCCTCAGTTTAACAAAATTTTGTAGAATTCTCAAGTTCTGTAGTCTCTACCCTGACATAATATTAGGTCCATTTAAAGTGAGTTATGGTTTTCAAATTAATTTATCTTTGCCCTGTTTTTGGATGAGCTTTGTGAAATTCAGGGGTAAAAAATGTCAACTTACTTACTGAGTTTGATAAATGAACACATAGCTTGATTTGATGTTTTGTTTATTGATTTTACAGCTTTACTGAGGTATAATGGATATACATTAAACTGTAGCTATTTAAAATGTACAATGTAATAAAATTTAATTTATGTATATACCCATGAAACCATTGCCACAATCAAGATAATTAACATGTCCCTTGCCCCCAAAATTGCCTCATGCTCTTTTTGTTTGATATAATTTTTAATCCAGGAGGATGTATCCACAAGCTTTTTAATTCCTGCCTTAAAAAGAAAAATTACCAAGAATCTATTTCTGAGCCTTTTCTGGCTTTTATTTGGGCAAGTTGAATGAATAGATGCAACTTGTTGACAACGCATTTGTAAATGAAGGTATAAGATATCTGTCTTTAAATTGCACCATAAAAGACATTTCCACAATAAACTCTATTTGTCCCAGGAGGTATTAAGAATACTTGAAAGATGAAAATTGAAAAGTAAGCAATCACACTTTGAAAGGTCCCTGGTTTTCATCTCTCACAGGCCTGCAAAGTTCTCAGAAGCTAGACTTGAGGAAAAAAAAAAGAGATTCCTGACATAAGCATTGTAGCTTCCACCCTGTCTCAGACTCGGTGATGAGGTGAAACCCCCACCTTTGGGTTTTATTTTGAAGAACCACATTTTGTAATTGGTCTCTAGTGAAATGTTATTTAAGACCTGTTTGATAAAAATCTTAACATTCCAGATAAAATAATGTCAATAAAACTATTAAAATTATGGTGCAGTGATTTTCTTCTCTATGGTCTCTGTCTCAGCTGGAGTCCCCACTTCCTGGCTCTGCTGCTTACTGGTTGTGTGTGCCCCTGGGTGAGACATTTAACCTCTCCAAGACTCAGCTTTCTTGCCTATAAAATGGGATGCATGATAATTACAGTGTTTCCATGGGAAGGAGATAATAGAATAGACACTCGGCTATTGTTAGCTGCTATTACTGCACATATATTGCTTTTTCTAATCATGCTGTAAGCTAGAAGTGAGAGGTAAAACCTCACATTTCAGTGTTGCTGACATTCTGGAGGCAATGCAGGGGTTGGCAAAAGTGAGTTCACAGTTGTTCATATGGAAAATAATGCAATAATTAATAAATAATAATACAAGAATAAACTGCGTTTCCCACACTCACAACAGTAAAGCAACTCTTGCCGACGTCTGTATTTATTAGCCATCAATCTTTAGTGGAGCCACCCATCTTCTGGAGGGAGCTGGATACCTGCCCACGGCCGAGGTGAGCTGCTCTCCTGAGCTCTCCTGAACTGAGCTCAAGCTCCTCCCCTCTTAGCCCCATTTCAATTTAGGGAGTAAAGACAGTGACACTCATCTGCCAGAGGGAAACGCCTCCAAACACTCAGCTTCTTGAGGATACTACAGGCTCCACCCTCCCCTGGAAGTCCTCTGTGTTCTGGGTACTAGGTTCTCTTGCAGGGCCCTAGGGAAGGAGGTTTCTAAGTCTGAAGTAGGTCCTTTGGGGGCATGTCTCTTGTAGACAGCCCTGAAAACATAGGCTTACCTCTCAGGTTGAAAAGTTCTCTTGAAATGCTTTTTCACATTGTATATCATAATCATGAAAAATTGTCCACTTTAGTTCTGGGAGTTTGTATTAAGGAAATCATCCAAAAAGAGAAACAATTTTTAAAAAATACATAGAGGGTGTACCCAACAATGATGTTAATAGTGAAAAATTCTCAAAAATGTAATGCAATAGCTAAATTTTGGCAAATCTATGGGCTTGGATATAATGCAGAGATTTAAAATTATAAAGAATGTATACAATCAAAAACTGTTCTATTGAAATAGTAAGTAAAAACATACCTTTATTATTACACATATGAGGTATGTCCAGAAAGTATCTGGCCATGCACTCTGAAAAATAGACATTTATAGAAGATACATGATACAAGAAACATTGCACATAGGAAAATGACACTTCAGTCCCTTCAAAGTAGGCACGTTGGGACCTCACACAGTTCTCCCAGTATCTCTTCCAATGTTCAAAACGCTCTGCACAATTCTTTGTTAGAAACACCATCAGCTGCCCTGTCATATGTTCCTGAATCGCAGAACAAGTTTTGCCATGACACATTTCATGCCAAGATCCTGTGTCAGAATCTCAGATCCTGTGTCAAAATTTCACAGTAGTTTTTGGGATCCCCAGATCAGCTGCTAGTTCTCGTACTGTCAGTTGCTGATATTTGTGGATTGCAGCCCGTACACAGTCAACATTCTCAGGTGTTCTGCTTGTTGCAGGGCTTCCAGAACATGGATCACTTTCAACAGATTCTCAACCCTCTTTGAAGCATTTGTGCCACACTTTCATTTGCACTGCACTCCTTGCATTGTCCTTGAAAGCATTCTGAATCATCTGAATAGTTTCCATGGAGGAATGTTCAAGCTCAATGCAAAACTTGATGCAGATTCATTGTTCTACTTGCTCAGTCATTTTGAATGCAACAGCCACACAGTATCCATGCTCACTCAGTGGTATCTATTGCCCCCACTGACTAGTATAGTTAAGTCATTGTTCACGCATGCACATTCCAGTCCACTCTCTTTGGCTGCCAGGTTACACTGATGTTGCACAAACCATTCTCATTATATTGACAATGGCTGGACTTTTTCTAGACAGATCTTGCATAATCTAACCTTATAAACTAATATGAGCAAAGATAGAAAGAAATATGCAAGATGAAAACTATTTTTATGTTAATAGATTAGGTGATACTTTATCATGTTTCCTATAATATTTCTTATTATATTTTTATTATAAAAAAGGATGGCTTCCCAGATAGTTTTAAAAGAAATCACATAGTCCAGGATCTCTCCTGCAGGAAAGAAAGTTGTGCATGTGCACTTACTTGGCGTGTGTGTGTGTTATCGTTTTGTAGACTTTTGCTTCATCTTTCAGCCAGCGGGTGGGGGTGGAGAGGTGGATGGCCATGCCAGAGTTTGCCTGATAACCAAAAAGAATTCCTCACTGGAACAATTTCAGTTGTAAGAAATGTATAAGTATAGATGTGGCAGTTAAATTATAGCCAGCTTGGCCCCTGGAACAAGGGGAGCCTAGCAGATCTGGCTCTAGGCAAAAATGTAGTTAGTTTTGCCTGGTATAGGAAAAATGAAGTGGCTTTGGGATCTGTGCTCAACTTTGTGACCTTGGGCTAATCAATTTATGTTCAGCTCAAGTTCCTTAACTTTTCTGAACCTCAATTTCTTCATCTGTGAAATGGAGGTAATTATGATTCTCCTCCCTCAGAAAGCACTAGTGAGTATTTTTGTTTAGTTCACTGTATAGTGTTGGGGATGAAATGATGAATGAGACACCAGGCTTGCAATTGAGGAACAAATGGGGAAAACTCTGAGCTGTGGGCATGGCATGAACAAAGGTGGAGGAGAGTGGTGTTCCGTGCTGTGGACAATTACTAGCACATCAGTATCATGGCAGAGCTAGAAAACTAGAGAGGCAGGCAGGAGGCAGACCCTTGTATCGATACCCTTAAACTTTGCCCTGCATATAACAGAGAACCACAGATGGATTTTATGCAGGGGAGTAGTTTTTTGGTTTTGTTTTGCATTTTATGTAGCATACTCTGTCAGACCCATGATGGAAGGATAAGGCTTAAGGCATGAAAAGCAAGAGACCACTGGATGGCCCAGTGACAGATGACGGACTGAACAATTCCAAAACTGAGCTTCTAATCTTCTCCCCACCTATCTGCACCACAAACCCACTTCTCTCTCAATGACCTTCCTAACACCCTTGACTACTCTCTCTCCCCCAAACTCTACATCCCTTCCATCAACAAATGCTCTTATTGGTTCTACCTCCAGGCTATGGCCAGAGTCCAATGACTTCTCAACACTGTGCCCTCTCTGGTAGAAGCCAGTATCATCTTTTGCCTAGAATATTGTGACAGAATCCTAACCATTCTCTCTGCTTCTGCCTCTCCCTTCTTCAGTCTACCTTCAGTGCAGCAGCCAGAGCAATCTTTAGAGCCTGGCAGTCATGTGACTCCTCTCTGCTACCCAAAACTCCCTACACTTCCCTTACCTCTTCCCCACTTCTTTTTTTCCTGAGAACTTACACCTTCTAACAACATAGTAGTGCTCAGTAGATAAATATTTTATAACAATTAAATGGTGAAAGTCATGATCTATGGCAGTAGAAGACAGATGCAGTGGGGAGGAGATGTTCTGAGAATTATTTTGGAGGTGAAATTGACCAGATTCAATATTGGATGAAATGTGTAGAATGTGGGGTCAGGGCAATGCCCAGGTCTCTCACGTGGGAACCTGGATGGGATGGTAGTGAGCGAGGGAGGTGGTGGGGTGGGTGTGAGATATAAGACATCCTGAGTGAGAGGGCCCTAGAGGGTGTACAAATGCAGGCGTCTGGTGGACAGCCCGGACAGAGATCACAAGGGTCCCTCTCTTCCACCAGACTTACCCTTGCTTTGTGTCTAGATGATGTCTGGAGAGGGACAAAATCCAGGTGGGAAAGTCTCAGAGTTTAGGGTACATAAGACTGCCCCAGGGATGCTTGATAAAAGTCCAGATTTCCTGCCCTGTTGATTGTAATTCAGTAAGAGCTTCAGGGAGTCCAGGAATCTGCATTTCAACTAATGCCAGGGGATTCTGATGCAGGTGATCTGCAGGCCTCACTTTAAGAAACAATGACCTTGATCTTCTCCCTCACTTAAATTTCATCCAATACCCTTAGCTGTCTGAAAAATACATTTGCATTCCTATTAGTTTCAAAAATCTGAATGTTGTCAGGTGGAAATACTGACACCTGAGTAACATATAAACTGCATTACTTATATGCATTTGATAAGGAGATTTATGATAACATTGTATGTCATAATTACAGAATGTTAACAGTATGTTCCAATGAGTTACACATAATTATATTAAAAGCAGTATTTAGGGCAATTATATCATTTGTTGAATTGTTATAATTTCACTAAGTATAGGACTCTATAATGGATTGAATTCAGAAACAGTGAAGTTTTACAGTGGCTCCCCTTGACAAATATTAAAGAATATGGGGTTTGCATTGTTTTGCTGAGCCCCAATTAGGCACAAAACACAATGGGGAATTAGATGCAATTTGCCTTGCTCAACCCTCTTTGGTTTTGTTCCACTCCCACTCCCAACTCTATTCCTAGCCCCTTCCCTTCTGATAGGAGTCAGTCACTCCAGTCTCCCTGGGCCTAATCCCTTCCACCCCCTCAGGCAGCCTCAACTTCTCTCTGCCATGCTCACCGTTCATTAAAAAGTACATCATCTTATTTTCTTAGAGCCTCAGGGGTCTAACTTCAGTTTGTTGTTCTATAGACTCATTGCAGGTTCAATGCTACAGATGATGGACGGCCCTGGCCAGGCAAAGCGAGGCCCGTGCACCAGCAGCACCTGGGAACTCTTTGGAACTGCAGGCTCTGATCCCATCACAGACCTATCGAATCAGCATCTGTCTTTAAACAAGATCCCTGGGTAATTCCCCTGAACCTGCAAGCTTCAGATTCCCCACTCAGAAAACTAGAGTAGACCAACCTGGTCTTCTTTCCTGATAAGGACACCAAGACCCAAAGAGCTGACCTCACTGGCCTGAGGCCCCACAGCTGGTGGGTAGCAGAGTCATAAGAGAGCAAGAATAAAGTTTTTACTTCTATACCAATAGTGACAATTAAGCACCAACTGTGTGCTTTACATATATTTTCTCTTTGAAGCCACTCAACAACCTTACTGAAGCGATTAATCCTCCCACTTTCCAAAGCAGAAACTCAAAAATCACAGAAGGAAATATACTCAAGGTTAGAGTTAACCAAGTCTTAATACCAGATCTTTCCAACTCCAAGATCTATGCTCCCAAAACAAAACTTTTTATTTCTAACCCTTCAGAAACAGATGGTTGGAATACCAGGCTCTCAGACTCAAGAAAAAATTGTTTCTTTACATTTGGAGTCTGTCTTTGGCCCTCCCAGCTCGGGACCCAAGGGCTCACAAGCTCTTTCTCCTGAAGGAGACTTCTTAGCTCTTCTTACACCACCAGCCCTCTTAGTTTTCAAATTATTTTACATTATTTCATCAAACTTCACTGGTGTGATGATTCTTTTATGTGTCAACTCAATTGGGCTAAGGGGTGCCTAAATGGTTGGTAAAACATTATTTCTGGGTGTGTGTGTGAGGTTGTTCTTGGAAGGGATTAGCATTTGAATCAGTAGACAAAGGAAGATTCGCCCTCACTGGTGTGGACAGGCACCATTCAAAGGCTGCAGGTCTGAATAGAACAAAAAGGCAGAGAATGAGTGAATTTTCTTCTCTCTTTTCTTGAGCTGGGACATCCATCTTCTGCCCTTAGACATCAAAGCTTCTTGTCCTTAGGCCTCTAAACTTCAAGACTTACACCAATGGCCTTCCTCCATAACTGGGTGAGCCAATTCCTTTAATAAATCTCTTCATGGCTGTTTGTGTAATTACGTGTGTGTGTACACATACACACAAACATTATATATATACACACACACACACACACAAATATACATACACACACACGCCATGGGTTCTGTTTCTCTGGAGAACCCCGACTAACACAACTGGTCTGAGATGTAAACGTTTCAGTTACCTCCAAACTGACTCAGCTGCAGGTCCCATTTGAATGCAGAGTTCCATTTACAATGAAGGGGAGCTCCACACACCCTCACTCCTACCTACCCACAGGAGGCAGGGGACCCTGCACAGAGATTGAGATCTGTAATTGAAGATAATTTCACTTCACTTACCTCAATGTTGCTCTGACGATGTCTTCTCTCACCCAAGTTTCCACATGAGAATTCCTCGAAACAATTAGCACAGCTATTTCTTGAGTGAGCAGTTTTATTTTTCCTTTTTAAATGGGCCTTTCTAATCCCTTTCTTTTCCACGCTCCACTTTAGCTTTTTTAAATTCCTGATAATCAAGGGCCCACGGCTTTCATCTTCTCCTTTTCTCTCCACCCCAAGTCTTTATTATAGTCCCCATTCTTGATGATCTGTACCCAGTCACATTCCTCATCTGTTGTGAAACAACAATTGAGAGCTACCAGCTTTAGGATTCAACAGCTTCTGCTTCTGTATATCTGAGGCAAACAAACTTAGCAAATAAAATGAAAATTAGAAAAAAGAAAAAAACTGCTCCTACAAATAATTCCCAGATTCAAGAACAGAGTTTGAATTTCTGAAGAATCCATGATAATCTTGCCACTTAATTTACCATTGTTTGTCTACTATTAACCTGTACCTTCCTCTGGGCATTTTTTCTCCAGGATAAATATTTAATTCAATGAACTGTATGTGGAACAGTTATTTGAAAAAAATGAAGTGAGAAAAATATGGTAGTAGTTAGAGGGGCCAACAATGTGAATTGAGTGGTTTTCTATGAATTATTAACAACTATTAACAAATATAAATATAATCAATTATTAATTAATTATATCTAGAATAATTTTAGAAGATACTTGTGTAAATACCAAAGTTTTCCCCTAATACTTTCAGCAAGCCTCCTTCTCAAATGCCCTTTAAATGCTCTACTCCACAGTTCAGAGGCAGATCTCAAAACACATTTTTAATTGTATATTCTAATTGAGCTTAATCAAAAGGAGGGATTTCCTTGTTTGCGATATACATATAGTGAGGAATTATCTAATTTATACTGTATCTGCCAGGTACCGAAACAGATAAAATATGAAACAAACAGGTTGTTTAACATTTTGAAACCCAAAACAGATTACTTAACTGAATTCAACCCTTATTTAATCTGTAACTTATCTGTGTGAAAAAGATCTCAGTCTCACGAAGCTTTCTGGGGTAGGGGTGAAACCACCTAACAGAAAGCTCAGCTTTTTACTCTCGACATTTCACAACCCCTCCTTGGCGAGCACAGCTCCTCCAAAGGTATCAGCTGATTCCAACAAAGATTTTCAACAACTTCAGATATACATAAGGATGCAGTTACTTACTGTTCAGGAAAAACTAGTTCCAAGAGTGAACTGTCTTTGCGACACTGAGGTTTTCCTTGGACAGGCCCAGTTCTGACATGCGGCACCATTCCTTTCTTGACCTGGGATCCCTGTGCCCTATTACTGCCCCTCTCACAGCGAGCGCTATAGATCCATCCTTCGGGATGGATGAGCGCGCACAGAGCTTCCATCTTACCACTAGTTTCCGTCAACCCCTCTCACAAGCATGTACATATATAATGGGACAGCGATATAAAATAAAAAAGAATATAGCTATTATGAGAAATGGGTGCCTGCCTAATTTTTCAACCAAATTATTTTCATTTAATATCATCAATATAAAAACTGGAGTTTTTAAAATGAAAATTTCCCTAACTGCTATGAATTTATCTCATTCATTTTGTGTATATAACCAGTCCAGTTCTATCATATGGAAAAACAAGTAAAATATGCTAGAAGCAAAAATAAAAGTTAGAGGTTCTCATATTCTTTTTAGTCAGATATCCTCACATTAATCTTTACAGATAAAAAAATACAACTTTAAATATTTGATTTGATTTGAAGTTATCTCTATTTAAATCTCCTTCAGTTAATTCTTGTACATGCCCAAACCAGGTATCAAACCCACAACTTTGGCATATCAGGATGACACTCTACATAACTGAGCTACATGGTCAGAGCCTCCTTTGTCTATTTCATTGACCATCTCCTTCATGCATTTTATTTCCTGTCTTTGATACCGCCCCCCCCACCCCCGCAAAAAAATCATGCATTCATGCAACAAACATGTACTGGTTAACTGTATAACTATTGCACTTAAATCTCTACCATAGCCCTATGAAGAAATACACTCAGATTAATTCACTCATGTAAGATTCACTCGTAGCACTCAAAAGTGGCTACGTAAGGATTGGAACCTCTATTTTCTCCTTCCAAGTTCATAGATCTTTCTACTACATCACTACTATGAATCTATAAAAAATACCTTGGAAATACACAGAACATACTTAGGACATCATGAATCTCCTTTGATTTGCAGTTGGGGCCCAGCTGATAAAGAGTCTTATCTACTACCTTTTGGAGGACCCCTCTTTCTTGAGTCCATATCACTTGAGTCCTATAAATCTGTACTAAATGGGCAGAAACTTCCCTTCCCTTACTTTGTTCAACTTTCTCCTATTTCACAAAGAAATTGGCCTAACTCAGTTATACTAACATGTAATGTGAGAAAATGCCAACAGTTAATTAGAAATAAGCCTGTGAAAACTTGGGGGAAGCTACATGTTTCAATTATATTAATGAACACGCAAATGCAATCAAATCAAATGGATAAGCATTGTGTCAAGTTTTTAGAAGAGAATTGCATTTCACATGCATGAAAGCAACTCTCTTGTAACTTAGAGAATAAGAGACTAAAAATAAGCACACAAGAGAACCATTAAAATACTTATTATTTGAGTTAAATTAGAATTCTATGAGGATGGTTTCATCAAATGATTTGTGTTATTTTAATTTCCTCTCATAATCAACCAGATTCAAATTACTCTATCTGCAGGTTACATGGTTAAGCAGATGCTCCCTAAATACCAAATCCCATTTTTTATAACATTTATCATTGATTTCTAAAAGGTTTAATATCAACTTGAAGCTAGTCACTAAATATCCTCTGGTTTTTAAAGTTGTCAACTTCTTCACATAGTATTTCATAGATGTTGATTTTAAAGAAAAAAAAAGATCTTTCAGAGACAAGAGCTTCATATCTCAAAGTATTTTATGATTTAACAAGCTGTCCCTGGAATTGAAAAAGATGATGCTCAACTCAACTAAAATTCAATACCTGTTCTTTAAAGTGTGTTAACTGCAATGTGGAGTTCTGACACTCATAGTCTGCATGCAATTCTAGTTCTTCAGCACCAAGAAATTGCCCATGGAGAAGGAACTGCTTCATGAATTCAACTTTATTGCCCATTTATAAGTAGCTGTATTTCTTCAAGTAGCTTTGATACTTATGAGCATTAACAGTGACTGATTGCACCCTGGTCAGGATTTCCTGGTGCATTTCCTCCAGCACATCCATCTGAGCCATGCTCTTACCTAATGGGAAAATAAAATTGAAAAGAGTAAGTGAAGCCAGTGATTTTATTTAAAAGCAGGAAGAATTAGTGGGGGACTAGAAGTCAGACTTGCTACCTTCCAAAGCCCAACCAGTACCTACCCCAAATAAGTGCAAGGGTTAATGTGATACACGAGTTCTCACAATGCTGTATTTTGAACTGAGTATTTGTAAAAAGAATCACAGTCTAAGTACAAAAGATGACCTCATTATTTAAAAACTTTATTGTAAATTATTTGGTAAAGTAATTTTTGGAAAGTGAATTTTTTTTCACTTAATTTATCTTTCACATGGAATTAGAATACTTTGAGTACACAAGAATCTATGTTGGATTTCTTAAGACCAGAATATACATTTAATGCTGCATAGTGGGAAGTGAATCATTTTTCACCATGAACATTTAAAAACCACCATAACTGACCCCAAAAGAGTGGTAAGTAGAAAAACAAAAGCTTCCTTCTGACAGCATCATCTCCATGCCACCTCAGGAGCTCCATCAAGGCAGTCAAGAGAACCCCAGTTACCACTATTTCCAAAGCCCCTTATGATGCCTTTACTATAAGCAACCTAGACTCTCCTTCCCAGTCCCTCAAGCAGCCAAGAGACTGGTAGTGAGAGAAAGACAAAGCCAATGAGAGATGCCTGTGCAGAGTTTACCATGGGTGTCATTACCGCAGTCCCTACTTTGTCTCTTGGCTAGATACCTAATAAACCAACCAGTGTTTATGATCAATTTGTATAATTTTGATATTCACTTTCATGCTTGGTTCAACATTATGACATTTTTATAAAGCAAGTTGGGAGAAAAATAACGAGAGACTCAAGTACATTTGGTGGGGGGCCAGGAGGGGAATATGCCAATTACCCTAGAGGTTGAATTTTTTCATTGCTCTTTTAATTCTAATATATCAATCATTTATCAAAACTTGCACGTTATACAGGTTGGAGCAAAAGTAGGTTTACAGTTGTTGATATAGAAAATAATACAATGATTAATAGACAATAACACAAGAATAAACTGTTCTGCATACTCACAACTATAAACCTATTTTTGCCCCACCCTGTATATGCAAGAAACTGCTCCAGACTCTTTAAGAGTTAAAAGATGTATATAGCAAATTAAAAGATTCAAATAGTGCAATGAAATGTTAGAAGACAGAGATAATCAACTAGTGAGGTGTGGGAAGAGAGAAGGAGGGTAGAATGCAAAATGTCTTCATGGAGAAACTGACATTTGAAAATAAGTAAGATTTGGACATGTGAACATGAAGGAATATAAACCAGATGTAAAGTATAAACCAAGAGTTTTATAGAGTGATTTCATACATATTATTTCATTAAGCCCCTATCTCACCTCCATGAAGAAGTTCAAGCATTGTGATTGAGACTAGCTGGAGGTCCGGACTCCCATTTTTTATTTCTTTACAGTTGAGTTGGGACCATGTTACTCAGCCTTGTCTATGGAATGTGGACAGAGGTGGCGGATACCACTTTTCAGGCCGGGTCATGAAGCACCACGTAGTCCTCCACACTTTCTCATCACTTGTCAGCTAGGTGAATGCAAAGCTAACAAGAACTCCAGGGAGGCCTTGGATTATTGTGGTGCCATAAATGAAGTATAGTCAAAGTAAACTGAGTCACTGCTTATACTAGAATCTCCCTCCCCTCTATGACACACACATACACCCTTGCTCCCCAGATGACTGTTTCAGGTTTGGCAAGAACAGGAAATCAACCTTTACTTCATTAAGCAATCCAGATTTGGAGAGTACTGTGATAGCAGCTAGCTCTAAGGTCCTGATTGATACCAGGAGCACTGCAATCATCATTGTATAAGGAAGAAAAAATATCAAAGCATGCACAAGAATAAGAGGAAGTCAAAAAGCATGATACAAAAGCAGAGAAAGTTCAAGTTCAAAGCACTTCATTATCAGATCCCACCCAGTTTTCTAGCTGTCCTGTAGGATTTGCCATGTTCCCAAAATGTCGTGCCTGTGCTATAACACTTCTGTTCATTCTGTCCTTTCTTTATGGAAGTCCCTTCTCTTTGGTATTTTTTATGTATCTACTCATTTTTCAGAGTTCAATGTACAGTCACCTCACTGACTGAATCTCAATAACAGCCTCTTTATTGCAATGTGATGTGGCAGAAACAGTGAAGGACTAGAGCCAGAAGAGAGAGGTGTACGATTGAGGTTCACCTCTTACTAGCATGATCCTAAGCAAAAGACTTAAACTTTCTGAGTCTTCCTCCTCTCTAAAATGCATCATCAATTATTGTTTTTACAGGACCATTGTGAAAACAAGGTGATATGATGAATGAAATGTATCCCTGGTACACAGAAATTGTGAAATAAACATTTGTTCCATCTACTCTATAGCCTTTTATTATCCTATTCATTCATATCTTCCCTAAAGACTGAACTCCAGAAGAGCAGAAGCCTCATTCTAATCATCTTAGAGTACGCATCTAATATGTAGTAGGTTTTTAAGTCAAAATTAGGTAGAGCTACATTTGCCAAAAATTATAAAAGATGAAATTACATCTACAATGGTTTTTTTTATGTAAAAATCTAGACATGAGAATCCAGGCTGTTGAGGAAGGTCCATAGTTGAGTCAGGATCCCACACTCCCTCAACGGTCACTAAGGATGTGACTGTTGCTGGCCTTGTCAAGATGGTGAATGAGCTCCAGGCACCATATTTATACTTCAGGCAGCACAAAGGATAAGGGCATGGCTCTCTCTTGATGGATACTTCCTGGAAGTAGCACAACCACTTCTTCTTACCTATCATTGGCCAAAGCCTGGTTGTCTGGCCCCACTCACCTGCATGCCTGGCTGGGAAATGTAGTTCATGCCTTCATATACCCAAATAATATTCAAAGGTCCTATTACTGAGGAAGGAGAGAGGATTTGTTATTGGAGAGACCACTAGCAGTATCTGCCATGTTAAACATATGACTGTGCTTTGGGAAGTTGATTCTGGCAGTGATGTGGAACATGGAACCAAGGGGAAAAGTAAAGAACAAGGAGAATAGTTGCAATAATACAGTAATACTTACTAAAGCTCCCTCTTGCTGAGTGTTTTCTATGTGCCAGCTCTTTACCCACAATAGCTTATTTATCACTTCAATTTTTCAAAGCAGCATTAGAGTTCGAATTTTAGCAAAACATTTATTCTGACATTGGTTTGTTGGGTAGCTTAAAATAGCAATCATTATACCTTATTATTTTGTGGATTGGGAATTTGGGCTGGGCTCAGGAAGGTGAGCTTTCTCTCCACATACTGATGTACTCAGCTGTCAGGTGGGCTTGTCTGAAATGTTCAAAACAGCTTCACTCACATGTGTGGAACCTGGGCTTAGCTGGGACTGTGGTCAGAGTGCCTACTTGCAGTTTCTCCAGAACAGCAGCCTCAGAGCAGCAGGATATCCTGCATAGCAGCTCAGCTCTGAGAAAGAGAGAGAGAGAGAGAGAGAGAGAGCGAGCATGCGAGCAAATGCTCATGCTCCAAGATACAGAATGTAAAAGTTGCTGCTTTCTTGAGGGCTGGGCTCTGAAACAGGCACAGCAGCACTTCTGCCATATTCTATTTGTCAATCAGTCCCAAAGCCTACCCAGATTCAAGGGGAGGGGGCAAAGATCCCCCTTCACAACGGAAGGTGTGTAGAAGTATTTGCCAGCCATCTTTAACCCTCCACAGTGCCTTGCCCCTAATCGGTATCCAATAAATGTTTATTGAATGATTCACAGATTTGGTTCAGTTTAGACCCAGAAAAATAACATAATAATAAGAGATACTGAGAGTATGAGAAATTAAAAAATGAATACACAGGCCCCGGCCAGGTAGTTCAGTTGGGTAGAGCATCGTCCTCATGCGCCAAGGTTGCGGGATCATTCCCTGATCAGGCCACACACAAGAATCAAACAATGAAGGCATAAATAAGTAGAACAACAAATTGATCTTTCTCTCTCTAAGACCAATATATTTAAAAAATTTTTTAAATGAATGCATAGATTTGGGGCATGGGATCTAATTTTACATTTGGCAAATAAAAGTGGAGTTTAATCCAAAGCATGAGGTAAGAAAGCTAACCATCATTCTTCCTCATGTCCTATACTTTACCAACAGTTTGAATTGGTTGCTTGCTTTTTGGCATTAACTGGGAATTTCTCCAAGATTCAAGCTAATTACTCTCTTCAGTCCCAGAGACAAGAAAACACAGCCAGACAAGAGTGAGTTATTGGCTACATGTAAGCTTCTTTGGCAAGTCTCAGATGAAGGAGGTAAAAGGCAGCTAGCTGAAAATGCCCCAGGAAGAGCTCTCATTTGTTGTAAGAAAACCAGTACCTGACAGATATCTTTTCCAAGGTGTTTAGCGACTTTCTTCACAAGTGAGGCAACACTGAGGTCTTCACGAGATATTGTTTCCTGCTAGTGACATTTTTATTGACAGCATGGTCCCAACAAGTTTGGAAAGCCATCTTATTATTATTCAGGACAAGAAGAGCCCCAAATAAAGGAATGGATTTAGAGCTGGTCTTGATGTGTTCTGTCAGATGCTGGTTCTAACTGATACTGATGCAAACACTCAGGTGTCCTGGACAACCCATATAAAACCAAGTAATTACAATGACGACTCTCATTCATCAAAAATCAGACTGGAGTAAGTTCTGCTTGTCCTGATAATTAATGACTTGAAAATGGTAAGTTAGTGAAATAAGCACTTAGACTTTTCCTTTTCACCCCAGCTAATTGGCCATTTCATTTGTAAGGGAGCTTCAGCTTTCTTTTTAGCTGGTTTTCCACTTCGGCTGTTACAAGACTGCCTAGACCGTAAATCTCTCAGGGCGTGGCTAGACCACACCAGTGTTAAGACACGTTCTTCAGAAATGAGTTTCACACCCATTCCTGCCATACTATGCAAGGCATTTAAAAGTTGTGAAAGTAAACACTTGACAGATCCAATCTTGTAAGAATAATAAAAACGGGCTTAGAAGAATTCAACTTATGTATCTAATAAAAATCAGTAGTAATCCTTCCAGAAATATGATATGTTGAATAATATTTCTACTGTTTCTACTTGAAGCCTTAAGGAAAATCTCTGGGATACATTCAACTGAAGGAAAGTCAATACTTAATGGTTTTTGCTCATCAAGTATGAAAAGTCGCTGCATATGTTTACAGGGAAGATGAGGTGTTGCAGGCACATGTGGGAAGAACCAATGCAAATTTAGCAAGTCAGCTAATAACTGGGCAAATCTGACTTTTACCATAATGGTGGTGTTGTTCAAGTATGTGGCGGGCTTGGACTGGCTGACCTGGGAATAACCTTCTTTCACTGTGTAAATAGGATCAAACAAGTGACTTCACTGACCCTGAATAAGTGATTAGAAGTAGTTATCCAGCCTACATTTATATTTAATCAACTCCTTTGGAAAGATTTTCAACTTTGTCTTTTTCGTCCATAGAGAGGTTCCTTGATCCAAAATCTGTCATATGGCACATACAAAATATAGGGGACTATCACCTTAACCAGCTATAAGCTGCTACGTTCTTGGAGGTTGGAGACTTCAGACCATGCATTTACTACAAAGGCAAGCAGACCACCTAATACATCCACCTAAGAAAAACAGATCATTGCTTAATCAACATTGCTCACACAGAAGCAGCTTCCACTGCCCATGGATTTCTGGGCCTGGGTGTTTGTGCTCCCAACTGTATTCAGGTTTACAAGAGATTTTTCTATAGTGCATCAAAACCTGCCAAACCAAACCATGTTGTGTAGAATAGCATGACAGTCAAATGTGTGAATTTGTCTTTAAATTGCATGGAATGGAGCCCCTTCTACTACTTTCTCTAGCTACTGTGACTTGGGGCAAGTTACTATCCTTTATGATTTACTTCTGTACCAATAAAATGAGGAGCATAATGGTTGTGAGGATTATGAGAATCCACGGTATCTGTACATGAAAGTACGGGCTCAAGAAATATCAGCTATCATTATCATCATCAATTGCCAGCTAATGATCTTCACATTCATTGCCAAAAGGGCTGGGATAGGAAGGTCTGTATTGCAAGATGCTTTTTCGAAGCCTAGTTCCACTCAATGACTACCTTCAGGCCTTGACTTAAAAAAAAAGCAACCCCCCCAAAACATAAATGTTATTTTTGACAGTAAACGAAATATTCTTTTTCCAATCACATTTTTTTACCCATTGAAGTACAAAAGAATTCCTTTCAAAAAGAACGTATTATTTCTTTAAAAGTGCATTAAGATCTGGTGGTAGTAATGCTTGCTGGGCACCCATGTGCTTGCTCCACACTTAGTAAAGGAAAGGACGGACCCCAGGCAGAAAGGAGGGTGGCCTCTTGTGAGGTCACGTGCATTACAAACCATGCTTGACAAACGTGTCCGACCAAATCGGTGTCAATGACAGGTGATGAGGGAGTTTAACATGCTGCTGACAGACAGGCTAAACAGGTCTTCATCCACCAACATTCTTTGATTGGAGCTGGAATTGAATACAGAGTCAAGCTGATTGCTCAGGCTGGTTCGACTCTCCTGCAGCTTTTTGTTCTCACCTCCATCCATCAGGGAAAATGGCCTATATTTACCTGGTGAAGAATTTCCCTTCTAGGACCCACGGGTATGTCAGGATCTTTCAAATTCTCCAGGTATCACGCTTCTTGGGGAATAGCTGAAAGCTACAAACATTCACAGCCTGACTGATTTTAACCCTTCACATGGAGAAGGTGATGTTTCATTATAAATTGGGAGAGATTTCCACCCACCGCCTCACACTCTGCCAGAAACATTTACCATCCCCACCAGCTGCTACTAGCCTTTGAGCTGCTCTGTGAAAAGTGTGAAGGGTGAGAGGCGAGGGGGACCGAAATTCAGCTGCCAACCTCTGTAACAGAAAAGATTTATCCCTTGGAAAATGTAGGCTATCACTGGGGAGATCCACCCCTTAATGGCTTTCAACTCTGCAGAAATTGTTGTCAGGGAGACTGGAGCGGGTGCTTGTCATGCAGAGACCATCCTGGCAGCATGCTCACCGGGACGGGCGGACTCGCTCTAAGTTATTGGTTTCTACCTCCCATTTGTCCAGGCTCCATCATAACCAACATGCAATCGAACATACAAAAGACCTGATCTTGCCCATTAATGATAGATTCACAAAGTGGGCCCTATGAGCGTCACAATCAACTCTCAAAGAAAAGGCAGACATCTCTCCCTGGCAGTGGGATTGTCTGTCGGCACAAAACGCTGTGAATTGTTCTATAGTCTCAGGCTCCCTTTCTCTCAATCCCTATAGCACTCATTATCATACCACACAATTTAGTGCTTGATTATATACTGTCTCGTATTGTTCTCTAATTGTTTCTCCACCCAGATAAGAGGTGGAGTTTCTTGAAGACGTAATTTTTTCCTAACGTGATTTCTATAATTGTCTGTAGCTGCTTCCCCTCAACCTCTGTCTGGTAATTTTTCTTCCATCATGGTATGTACTTCAAATCTACCTAGATGAAGAGAAATAAAAACAACAACCGCCCCCCCCCACCAAGAAAACAACTGGTGGAAAAATAAGAAGTACCTGCACACCTAGTGCACATAGAACAATGTGGAAGAAAATATCTCTAAAGGTAAGAAAGTCAGGAAACACTTGTTTCATCAGCCAACAAAACACCTAACCAAGTACAAGCATGCACTTAGAAAAAATCTCTTCACTCTTCTGCATCCTCCCTATCCTTCTCAACAGGGAGAGGGAAGTTTCTAAAATGATAACAAGAGCAACATACCGCAACACTGATCTGACCTACCTCGGACTAAAGTTAACATTTAATAACCCACGCCCATTACTCCTGGAATTGCTTGCCCGAAATGCAATCTGCAAAAGCACCTAGGATTTCTGTTTCTAGAAGGAATATATTATATCCCTCATCATGGCAAACAAACAACCATTTCAAACCAGATGGTCTCCTTTTACTTCTTGAAGGGCAGAATCGACCTCATTGTGAATTTATTTTTCAATATGGGCCTGTCTTCAGAAACACTTTCCTCCTTTCCTGGACAACAGTTTGCAGCAGGCCTGGCGGTGCGTGTGCCCTGAAGGAACAGGCAAGGTGCACTGGGGCGGGGAGACTTCCTTGCAGCTCTTGAGATCATTTCAGCCTCTCACTGACGAGTTTTTGTGAAGTTCAGGGCATGTTGTCCAAAGGGGGAAAAATGATTTCTTCATAAAACTTTTATGTAACAACTAGAAAAGAAAAAATCCAATGCCACATGGATTCCCTGACCCTCCTTGAAGTTCTCCATACTTAGAAAGGATTTGTAGACAGGTCCCTCAAGAACAATGCCCATGTCCTTGCCATTAAGCAAAATAACACAGTTAACACACCGCAGAAGAGCAAGGCTTATGCTATTTTCACAGATCCTCAAAGAAAGAAATTCTACAACCCCCTCTGCTTCATCATTTATCAACTGCTGCATTAAAAAACAATTGTGTGTACGGGGTGACTCACACTTCAGCGTGCCCCGGTTGTTCTGCCCCATTGCCCCTGCCCACCGGGCCCAATGCAAAATGAAAATGCAAGGACCATTGTTAAAAACATTACTAAGAATTTTGAGATGGTGACAGCAGAGCATTAAACCAAGAGCAGGTCCCTGTGTGATTGACCTCGGGGAAGACTACGGGTAGGTATGCACTTGCAAGCCCATTTCAGTCCATCTCTGTCACATCCTCCATTTTAATTTTTCATGTTTATTTCTCTGTTTACTGGTTTACCATCTGTCCTTCCCATTAGAATGTAAGGCTCATAGATCTTGTCTATCTTATCCAGCACTCTATCTCCAGCATCTGTGCTGGGCACATAGTAGGCATTCAATCTGCAGGAAGATGGGGACAAAGGGAAGAAGGGAAGGAGAGTGGGAAGGAGGGAAAAGGCCGGCCACCCACTGTAGTTCATCCTCAGCCCTCCCCCAGCAGCTCACCTATTTTTAGTTGCCTTATTTCCCTTGTACTTCTCCAGCCCCTCGCCCTGTCCTGACAAGTAGGGATCAAAGAAAAACCTGGAACGAGATAAGAGAATATAACTAACATTCCTGAGTACTTGCTACCAGCCCCTCATCTGTGTCTGCCCTTTAATACAAACTCTTTCCTTTCTTTCAGCTAGAATCTTCTGATGAGAGACACAGACACCCAGTACATCTGCTATGGGACCTGGGCTGGACCAGAACAGCACCTAAAGCAACATTCTCTCTCTCTGTCTCTCTGTCTCTCTCTGTCTCTGTCTCTCTCTCTCTCTCTCCCTCCCTCCCCCTCTGCTTTGGCAGAAGCTCTGCTGTTAACACCCAGCTTCTCAGATTACCCATCATTGCTTTCCCCTCACAATGCTAGCTTTCACATGGCCTCCTGGGCCCTGACTGCACCTAGGACTTTTCAGCTGAAAATCTCACCTTTGGCTACTCATCTCAGTACCACCTACCCCGCTCCATAGGATAAGCAGGCTTAAAGTTAAACATCATTTGGGACAGCCACCCACAGGTATGAACTGAGGGTATACAGCAATGAGGTTAAAACATATGAGTCAGGACATCATCCCCCAAATCAATGGTGCACAGCACAGGGATCTGAAAGTGGGAAAGAGACTTTAGGACTTTAACACAGATCGGCTAACCGCCTCCCTAAATTGTTGACATAGGGTTTTAGACCCGAGGCTTTGTTCAAATTCCAGCTCTGCCACTAATTTTATGGTTAAATAATATTGCATTATATGTATATACTACATGTTCTTTATCCTCTCCTGCACTAATGGTCATTTAGGTTGTTTGTACAAATACTTCTTAGTACACAACATGTTTTCACATATATTATCACATTTGACCCTCACTAAGGCTGGCATTATCTGCATTTCCATTTTACAAATGAGACCATACAGTCAGAAAGGTTAAGTGTCTTGCCTAAAACAGGACACTATACTTTCCCCTCCAGAAGTAATGAGGAAAATGAAATAGTCTTGAGAAGACTGACCAGAGGGGAGAGGGGAGGGAATTTCAGGGGAGAAGGGAAGGGTTTACAGGAACAAATATTGAGGACACATGGACTAAACTAGGGGGGTTGGAAAGGGGAGGGAGGAGGGGAGGAATGGGTGGATGGGCTGGAATGGGAATAAAGGATGGAAACTGTACTGACTGAAAAAAAAAAAGACTGCAGGGTGAGAGCTGCTTGAAACACGGCAAGGAAAAACAGAGAAAATAAAACCATCTGTGTGAAAAGCAAACAGGAGTTTCAGGAAGAAGGGAGAGAAGTGAGTGCTCAGCTGAGCAAGGAGATAAAACCTTCTTTAGAAATGGGAATCACTGGAATTAAACTTTGAAAGATTTTTGCATTTGTTTGATGTAAACCTTAAAATCCTTCAACCCTTAGCAATGCCTTCTATATACCAAAAAGCTATCGTGAGAGTGAGTTTTAGTGGGAATGTAAGTAAAGGGGCTAAAACGGCACTTTAGGGGAGACGTGGAAACCAAAAGAAAACGTGCATAAGACAGGGAGGCGACTCAGACACTGCAGATGTGGGCGCTCAGGCCAGAAGTGACAAGAAAACACACCTCGCTCCAGGATGCCCGGAACGGTCTTCAGGGGCAGAGGTGACTCCTGCACTTGAGATGGCATTGGCGTCCAGTCCAATTTCATTTGAATTTCGGGGGACAAGGAGTGTCCACTGTCATCTAGGTTACAAAATATTTTGGTATTTTGAAGAAAGACAGGGTCCAAAACATCTTTGATTGTTATTTGAGGAAGGTTTTTCAGCTTGGAGTTTTACTGGCTGGGGATGGGGGTAAGAAAGTAATTGACTGCCTCCTGGCTACACTTCCAAAGACCCTTCAAAGCCGTGGGACTTCTTTGCAAGGGAAAGACTGGGCAGATGTCTGCCATGAGCAGGCTAATTCTGGGCACTGCTAAGTGCACAGCTCCTCAGGAAATGCTGTGGCCAAATATGTTTGCAAATGCCCATAAACTTGGAGATGAAAGGACCAGAGCAGTGGTTCCCAAACTTCCTTTAACAATAGATCCTTTTGCTCAAACAAAATCTTACAAAGACCACTTAGGAGAATGAGCTTGGAAACCAGAAGCCCCCTTACCAGACTTGGGAAGCACTCTAAAACCCAAGACATTTGTGGGAAAAAACAAATCAACCTTTCTTGAGAAAGCAAATATTATGTTAATTTTTTGTTACAACAGACAAGATAAATCCTCAAAAATACCGTTTTGACTAATCTACGGTGGAGAAACATGAGAATGGGATGGAGGAGGGTTGGTGGTATATATATATAGAGGTATATATACCTCTATATCCGTAGTCTTGACGGTTATTTTCCATCAAGGATTGTTATATAATAATTTTCTATATTTTGATGGGGGGTTGGATTACATTTTTCAAATGCCACAAATGTATACTTCAGATTTGTATATTTCATTGATGTGATGTTATATCCAATGAGTTAAAAGCTATAAACAGATATTAAATTCTAGCTAATGATATGCATGTTGAAGCATGTAAAGGGAAGAGTATAGGTGTCTGCAAGTTACTTTGAATGTATCAAAAATAGAACAAAATGGCTTGATGGAGAGATAAATGGACAGATCTGTGACAAAGCAAGGGTAGCAAAGCATTAACACTGGAATCTAGGCAACTGAGTGTACAGGTTTGACTTTGCCATATACTTGAAATTTTTCCTAACAAAATGTTAGAGAAAAAGAGTCCTTATTTTTTAGAGAATATATTGAAAAAGTTATGGATAAAATTATGCAATGTCTGATTTGTTTCAAAATTATATGGAGGAACAGTGTGAGGGAGAAGAGAGGAAATAAGATTGGCCAAGAGATCTCAATTTTTGTAACTGGAAACCGGTACATGGGGTTATCTTAGTTCAAGCTGCTATAACAAGATACCATTGACTGAGTGGCTTAAACAATAAAATTTATTTCTCACAGTTCTGGAGGCTGGAAGTTCAAGATCAAGGTGCTGGCAGATTCAATGTCTAGGGAAAGCCCTCTTCTTGGTTGGCATTCACTGTCTTATTGTGTCCTCACATGGTAGAGAGAAAGAAAGAAAGCTCTCTCCTTTCTCCTCTTATAATGATGGAATTATGTTAATTCCATCATGAGGCTCCACCCTCATGACCTAATCAAATCCCAAAGGCTCCACCTCCAAATACTCTCACTGGGGATCAGAGTTTGGGGGTGAGGGGCACACCAACATTCAATCCATAGCATAATCCTGTTACTAGTTCTATTTTTGTCCATGTTTGAAATTTCCATAATAAAAAATTTAGGGAAATGAAAAAATCCTGCATTACAGATTGCTTTCTTAAAGCTTTCTGATTTTCATTTTGTAATTATCATAAAACATTGTGCAAAAAAGCTTTTTAAAAAACAAAACATTTTACCCCTTATGTGCACTATAGTAATGGGACCCCTCCTAAAAGATCAAATTGCGCTCTCTCATCAAATTCATTTGACTGAAGTTGTGTTGGAAATGGGGAAGGCCCTGTTCCCCCTCTGGAAAGGTTTCTTCTAAAGCATCAATTAAGAATTCAAGTTACTGAATCATACCTGACTCTGGTTCTTGACATAGGTGTCCCTGAAACAAGATGGTGAGGAGGCTGCTGCTGTGGGTGTGGGTGTGGCTGTGGCTGTGACTGTGGCTTCAGTGCTGGTTTGGGGTGCAGGCCCAACAACACCCCCACCTGCACGTAGGAGTCCAGGGACCTTCCCACACGGAAACCCAGGGTTCCTGCCTCCAGACTCACTGCTCCTACTCATTTCCACCTGCCTTTCTAGCGACACGCTAGAACTCTCAAACCACTCCTCCCAAAATATACTTTTGAAATTCATTAAAATGAAATTTCTCCTATACATTTCCTACACAATAAAGCTGGATTCAAAGAAATGCCCCTACATTCTGACATTCAGCCAAACCACCTGAGGCTGTAAAATGTGGCCAGAAATATGACAAGGCTGGCTAGGTTCCAAGATCTTCTGTCCTTCCTGCTCGTCATTGAAAAGAAAAGATCCCTCTCCCCCACGCCTCCTTCTCAGCGCTCTGTCCCCCAACTAGGATTTTCTTGTGGTCTTTCAAAACATTTCCTTCTGAACCTGGATAAGACCCCAACTATCAGGGCTATGGAAAACTGGAACGTTGTTTCCTGGACTCTCTGAAATCTAAAACTAAATGAGTGCCTGTGTGTTCTATTTGAGTTTTGGACGAAAGCCCAAAATGACTGTCTTTTTGCACCTGAACTGGTTTGCCCATACCTGTGCAAGGGAACTACCCTTCCCTCGGTTGAAATAATATCAGTTATTGTTCTGTGTGTTTTAAGCATTTTGGTTTTATGAAAGAACATTCCCCTGAGGGCAAGAGATGGACCTGGATGATGGATCACAGAGAACAAAGGAAGTGTGTGGAGGGAGTGATCGGCCAGAAGGGACTGGATGGTTCAGTGGGCACTGCAAGACCAGTGGACTTTGCCATTAGGGTGAGCTGGACACGGTCACCCTAAGCCCTGCTCAGCACATTGCTAAGAGGATACACACACACACACACACACACACACACACACACACACAAACAGCAAGCCACGTGGGAGCTATCCCAGGGGGCTAATGTAGGTCAGACCTTGGAAGATAATGGCATACACCATCAGCTGGTGCTGCATGGGGCTAAGAGGGCTCTGGAGTCAGCCCTCCATGGGTTTTGAACTCAGCTCCTTCACGTCCCAGCTGGGTGACCTTGAGTCAGTAACCTGAATTCTACAGGTCTCAGCTTCCCCACGTCTAAAACGGGGATAATCACAGTCAATATTAATCAGGCACCTTCCACAAACCAGGTCTTATTCTGAGAACTTGATAATTAATCTTCTCAACAACTATATATGTTGATATGCTACTTTCCCCACATTAGGGAGCTAATTACATTTCTGAAAGTCACATAGCTGCTACGTGGCAGAGCCCGGCCACAAGCCGGGCAATCCGACTCCAGAGCCTACTCATTCACCCATTAGGTTCCCTTATGTTTGTTTTCAGGTCACTTGCGACAATGATTAATCATAAGCCCTTCTGGGCCTCTGAAAAATGTTCTAAAGCAAGAGCTGAAGGAGCAGGGCTCATTCACCTAAGATTTGAAAAAGCATGAACAACTTGTCCATGGCTATGTTAGACACAAACCAAATTGAGAAGTGGGGAGAGGGCTGGGGCCCAGGAGAGGGTGTCCTGAAGCTGATGACACAGGGACCACCAAGAGACACCAATGGGCTTCCGGACCCAGGAAAGCTGACCTGAAGGGAGCCAACAGGAAGAGTCTTCTACAGGGAACACTGTTATCGCCAGGAAATGTGACTGGCAATCCCAGAAATGACACCAACCTAAAAGTAGCTAAAATCTAAGAAGTTCAGTTCAGCACCCACCCTGGAGAAGGCTAGACGGAACAATCACCACAGGAAAACCCAGAGGATTATCTATCACAGTGCTGCCTAGTGGAAGGGTTTAGAGAAGGGAAGGTTAGAACACAACCGGGCCATTTGAATCTCAGGGCAAAACCCAGAACAATGTTCAGCCATTATTTATTGTGTGTGCGTTCCTTTCTGAGTATATGTTAACTCGTGTCATCTTCCCAGAAAGACTAACAGTAAAAAGCCCTTAAAAATGAAATGAAATGCACATATTTTAGTGAGAACGTGGAAGTAGGGTTGATGGAAAAGATGCGGCCTGCTTTGAAGACAGCTCCAGGAGAGGGAGAATTTGGAAATGAGAGACAAGCAGGCCAAATCCCAAGGGCTTATAGGTTCAAGGAAAGAAATATGTGGGGCTGCAGGGATGGATGCGGGGTAGCTGGAAGGAGGGCTTGTGTTCCTGGCTCATGAACCCCTCGGTGACTTCACAAAGGGCCTAGAAGGGTCCGCGGATAGAACTTAGCACCACAAAGGACACAGAAACAGAGTGCTACTGGCTGGCCACAGCCCACAATGTCCGAGGAAGGGTCCAAATCCACCCTTTGTTTTCCCCCCAAGTCACCCTGGAGTCTACACAGAATCAACTCCAGACAACGAGGCTTCACCCTTCCTCTGTCTCTATCCTTCTGAGGGAGACGTGAACAAAAGGGGAGGGTCTGGATCTCTTCAAGACTAAGAAAAGATCAGAACTGAAGCCTGCTAAAAAGTAAGGGGAGAGCCTGGGAGCCTGGGGGCTGATCCTGGGAAAGCTACTGAGGGGAGCTGACAGATGCTGGGTCACCCCAAACACCCCCCAGGCAAGGCAAAAACCTCTGTCTCTGACACACAAGCCTATAGCAGCCAATTCTTCTTGGGTGTCCAGTGAGCATGACGCAGCCAGCATCGACCCACCACCGTCTGATCCTTCATCAGGAAAGACACAGAGCCCAGGTGTTTGTGCAGACCCATTGGCCTACCCACGTGAACATGGGTACCTGTTAGTTAAAGAAAAGGTGGAGAGAAAGGACATCTCCATTGAGGGCAGATTAAACAAATTGGTTCAAGACCTGGAGGTTAAGTTTAGAGACTCCACCTGCCATCTCTACTTGCAGCAGTAGAAGCAGGCCTAGCTAGGACAGTGCTGATCTTCAGGGCAGCATAACAAGGCCAACTTCTCTTTGCTAATGTCAATCACCTGTCACGGCGTCACTGCAGCACTGGTAATTAAAAGGCTCTGATCCCACCAGGTGTGGAGGATCTAGTGGAGAGGAAAGGAGAGGAAGGGAGAGGAGGGGAGAGAAAAATCTGTCCTGCAGCATCTAAACAATACATCAGAGTTAGCCTCTTGCCTTCTGTGTATTTACCAAAGATCAAAAAACAACATTTTACAAGGAATAACAATTACATCAAAGTTATATATTCCGATTTCTGAAATGAGGTGCAAAAAAAACCCTAAATGAAATAAAATATAAAATACGTTGTGTCGTGTTTAGCATATAAAGTGATCATTTTTGGGTAACAAACACCAGTCACTTAGAGATGACTTTAAGTGAATCCACACTGCCAAATGTTTAAGTAAAATAGGAACATTAGGAAACATGACCTGTTTCCCTCTGTTAACCATGACTTGCTTGAGACCAATTTCCTGATTGACTATTGAAAGCATCTAAAGTGCAGATTTCAGTAAGAGTTGCATGAGACTTCGCAGACCCAACTCGAGGCAGGTCTGTAAGATGGAGCGTGCAAACACTGAGACTCGGAAACAGCGAAGCAAAACAGCAAATCAACATCAGGTGGCGACTCTGGGCCAAGCGAAAAACGTCCCCTGGGCAGGGATTGTCCTATTGGGGCGAAAGGAAAACGTTCAGTGCTCTCTCCAGAAAATTTCTGTAAGAGTCTGTACTAATAGTGTGGCTCAAATAGAAAAAACTTTTTATATGTTCTACAGGAAATAAGTTTTGAGATTAACGATATTTCTGCCCTCAGCCACAAACAAAGCTCACCCTGCCTCAGGGGAGAAAGCATATTGTTTTCTATATAAAAGCATAAGATATTGGGCTAGGCTGAAAGCAAATTGGGCTCTACTTCAACAGAAGGCAATGTAGCGTGGAATTCAAGGATCCTGGTCTTTCGGAGTCAGAGAACTGCCTGTGGAGCCCCGTTCTCCATCCTGGTTGGCAGACTTAGGCCTGCGGCTCTTTCCGCCAGAGACGCCTCGCCTATAAAGGGATCTTCTGTACAGAATCACTATGAGAAATGAGAGAGATTCTTGAAGCTAATGCTTAGAGATTCTCAGTGAGATACTCAGATTGCACACATGCATTTATTTCATTTCTTATCTGAAAGAAATGAAATAGATATAAAATTATGAGGACAAGGAGTACGAGTGAGGAGACAATACTGGACTAAAAATGTCAACTAACTTGAGGGAGAGATAGACAGTGGATGAAAGAATGTAACTGATTCAACAGATTCCCTTCAGAGAGGGGTCATAATGAGAAGCACATTGAGCTGCTCCCGTGGAACCCCAAAAAGACTTCAGGTTAAAACCCCCAGGTTCTAGGATGTATGGGTGGGGCATGAGGGGACTGAGTGGAGGGCTGAGGCAGAGTGGGTGGACCCCTGGATTCCCTCCTGACCCCAAGCAGCAGCCAACGACCAGTTTCCCATCTCCAGAGGCCATCTGATGTGGACACTGGCCTGCAGTGTCCACGGCGTTGTGGATGAGACGAGAGGAAAAGGGATGGCACGGCCACTCTCTTGAGAGGAGAGTGCCCCGACCCTTGCCTTGACAAGCTTTTACTGGGTTCAATTTGCACAGGAATATGGGGTGTATAGGTAAAGCTCATCAATCATTGTCAGGCTTAAACGATAGATATCATTCAAAGAACTCTGAGGGCCTATTCCGAGTCAGGGTCAGATAGTTAAAGGGCCATAAAACTTTGGGGAACAAACTCACTTCATGCTTGGACCCTTATCATTTAAATTGAGGGTATTAGCAAAGCAGGTTTCATAGGATTTTATGCATTCTTTCTTAGGCCCGATCACCCCAGGAAACCCACCCTTTCCAGAACAGGGCCGCACCCATCTCCGACATTGTTTCAGGCCTAAGTCAGGCAGGGGAAGGAAGGCAGCCAAGAGATTAGGAGACTTCTTACAGACAGAATGAGGACTCTGGCTATGTCAAAACTGAGGGGTGAGGGTCTATTACCTACTTTTTCTATATCTCCCCAAGCCCTTCTCTGAGGGCCCCTTCCTTGAGAAATCTTACCCATCACTGGCTAACCAGTCATCTGCCTGGGGCCAAGCAGGGTGAGGTAAAAGTGGGGCAGAGGTGGTGCCCCTACAAGGAAGATAAGCTTTGTCTCCTTAGTGGCTTGTGGTCCCAAGGTCTTTTTACTCTGCCTTAGCCACAGGGGGTTACAGTTTGTGAAACCAGGCAGGGCGGTTCCCAGCAACCATCGAATCTGTATTTTCTGGAGCAGTTAAGACAGAGAGACCTGAAGGACAATGGGTGTAAGTATAGGACCAAAAATGAGGATTCCCTGGAAGTCTGCCTACTGAATGGTGAGACCGCAGGCTCACTCTCCTGTTGTGCTCCCAGATGCTGACATCCAGGCACATGCCTCTGTACCATCCTTCTTCCAACCCCAATCACACCCCTAACAAAAGATTGAAAGACGCACTTTTAGAGAAACTGAACAGCTTCAAAGGATAATCCTATACGCTTAAGGGCCCCCCCCAACAAAAAAATCATCCTGAAGTGGTAAAACAAACAAAAAAACAACCCCACGAAATACACTGCCGGGCATGTGTATCCACTCAGAGGTCCCTCCGAACTCGTTAGTGCCCCGCCTTTGAATTGATAACCAAGGATCTCCAGAAAGGCCCAGGAATATGTCACCTCCAGCAGGAACAATAGAGAACAAAACAGACAAATGGGGGACAAGAACTAGAGGGAGAAACAAACCAGGGACCAAAAAAAAGATAGAAGATGTTGTAGCCATAAAACAAGAACAGAATACTTTTTTTAAAGGAAAACATTAGAAAATATAATAAATGTTCTGTAATTAGTAGCTATTGTTATGCTCATTTTTATTACCATGCACCACCCCCAATGGCTGCCCCATATAAAGATATCTTTTCTTAAGTCCACTGCTTAGAAACTCCTTCACTCCTTATCCCTCACTCCTTACCTTATCTGACCCACTTACTATGACACAAGAAGCAAGTCAGCTTCCTGTCCCTTCTGCCTGCTGTCCTTCTGCCTTGACCACTACATGCTGGCTCCAATTATCAGATCTCTAGCAAGAGGCTAGATCTCATAGCTGAAACAGGACCTCCTACTACTATCTCTTGTCATTCTTTTATGATGCTTCCTTTTCTTCACAGCACTTGCTACTGTATATGCCAATTATGTGATTTCTTGGTTGCTGTGTCTCCTGCATTTACACGAAAAGTAGTCCCTAGCCTTTAACCCAATGACTCTTGCATAGCATGTTCTCCACAAACATTTATTGAATGAGGAAATAAATAAAGCTTAATTGTATTAGAGGAAAAGGTATGCCTACAAATATTCACCAGAATATATAAACCATCTTTTTCTCCCCCTGAAGAGTCAAAGAGCCAAAGGCGGTGAGGTTTCAACTTAGGTTGCTGCTTAAAAAAGTTATAGTTTATATTTCCTTTCATCTGAGTTGTGGTGGAATAAGACATAAGGGTTATCATTATTTACTACTGTGACAACTGGAAATGTCAGGGGTGAATATATTTATGAAATGTGAACATTGTTTTCTATTAAGAACACCTGATTTCAGAGAGGTACATATACTCCATAGTATTTACTTGGCAGTAAATACTTGGTCAATACCATGGAGGTACGTATACTCCATAGTATTTACATAGGCAGTATTTACTTGGTCAAGAACTCAAATTCAGAACCTTCCCAGTTTAGAGTTTTTCAGAGGGACAGGCTCATTGGGAAAGCCTTTGTTGAGCCTAAAGGAGTCCATACCTTTCTGTGCTTTTTCCTTCACATGTGCCACAGCCATAAACCAACAAAGGCAACACAATTCAGGTGTGTTCTTTATAGTTTAAAATTCTCCCTCCAAATCTTTCATTTAATCTGATGTTCACAAGTAATAATCAATCACAGAATCTTTGCACTTGGAAGTCACTGTCTCACACAGGAGAAAATGAAGGCACAAGGCAAAGTAGTACAAGCTACCGCAGACCATCATGGCCATTTGGCCTCTCTAGCCACCAGACCTGTCACTGCCTGGTGGGAGTTGGTCCTCCTTACAGCCTCAGTCCACCGGAGAGAGAGGCTACAGAATCCACTGGGTGCCAAACCAGACAGGGTGTCCGCCCTCAAGCAGCTAACATTCTCGGGCGGGAGACAATAACTTTGTAAAGAAGTCAGATAATCGCCATTCCTGACCAGCTCTCTGAAGGATAACATAAGCTAATGTAGCCCAGAGTAATTGGGGTTGAAGATGTGAGGAAGAAGGCCTCTCAGAGGGGGTGAGAATGGAGCTGAGACTTGAATGATGAGGAAGAGCCAGCCATGGAAGACTTAGGGGAAGCACTGCAAAGCCCTTACATGGAAACCGGATTGGCACATTCTGGGGACAGACAAAAGCTGGAGCCTAATGAGAAAGGGTAGGAGGGAAGGTCTGAGACAAGACAGTGGCTTGGGCCCTGGATGGCTGTGGCAGTGGAGATGATAACAGGGATGTTTCCTGGGATGGAGCCAACAGGAAAAACTGAAGGAGTAGATGTAGAGGTGAGAGGAAGAGAAGAATTGGTGATAACTCCTACGTTTGTGGATGGTGATGCCACTTACCCAGATGGGTCATGCCTGGGGGAGAGAATAGATCTGTCTAGATGGATTAAGTGTGAGGTGTTTCTTGGTCATCGAGGAACTGCTGAATTTATTTCCACATTCTCTTCTTGTGCCCCTCTCCCTCCCTCATCACATTCAGCCACTCTGACCTTTCTTCAGTTCTTCTAACATGCAAAGCCCCTTCCTGCCTCTGAGACCCTGCAAATGCTGTTCCTTTCACAGGAACTCACTCTTTGCACGACTTCTCTTTTACTTCCTTCAGGCCTCAGCCTAAACGTCCTCCCTTCAGTAAGGCCTTGGCTAACTATCCCATTGAAATCAGGACCTTCCCCTTATTGTCTATCTTAGCACTAGGTTTCCTTCAAGGGGCTTAGCATAATCTGTAATCATCCATTAGTTTACTTTTATCATCTATCTTTTCTCCTGGAATGTGTTATAAACCAGCACCTAGAACAATACAAGGCACATAATCATTGTACATTGAAAATGTGGTTAAATTAATGGAGAGAAGCCCTCACTGGGTGGCTCAGTTGGTTGGAGTATCATCCCATACACCAAAAGGTTGTGGGTTTGATCCCCAGTCAGGGCACATTCGGGAGGCAACCAGTCAAAGTTTCTCTCTCTCTCTCTGTCTCTCTCTGTCTCTTTCCCGCCTTTCCCTTCCTCTCTCTCTAAAATCAATAAAAACATATATCTTAAGGTGAGGATTAAAAAATAATAATAATAGGGGGAGAAAACAAAAGATATAATTTGAATTGGCAAAAATAAGAACCATTTGTAGGAGAAGCCACGTAGACATGAAAGCGGGCCCATGAGGGTGTGAAGGCCAGGAACCGGGCCTGGCTTCTGCAGCTGCTCTCCGTACCCGCTCTCCCAGCCTAGCCCTGGCCCAGACAGTTCGCCTCAAGCCCCTAAACCCTTCACCTCTACGTACGACACATGCTGCTCACATGCAACAGTCTTGGGGATAAAGAAGGTACAAGACTTTCTTTCCTGTGCCACCGGCTTCCCTGGGGGCCGCCTTCTCCACAAAATCTTTCCGAAAGCAACCCAGACAGCCCTTGCGATGGCCCAAGGATAAGAACAGGACTGGAGCTACAAAAACAACTCACAATGGGTAACACTCCCTGTCCACATTGGGCACTTTAAGTTCATGCTCAAAATATCTTGCTAATAGAATTTAATCTGCTTTATTTTTAAATAAACTTTACTATTCATAGCAGTTTCATATTCAGAGAAAATTGATGAGTACAGTGAGTTTCCATACACCCCATACTTAGTTTTCCCTATTATCTTATATTAATATGAGACTTTTGGTACAATTAATGAACCAGTATTGATATACTATTTTTAACAAAAGTTCATATTTTACTCAGATTTCTTTCCTTTTTTTTTTTAACCTGATGTCCTTTTTCTGTTCCAGAATCCCATCTAGGACACATTAATTTACTCATCATATCTCCCTAGGCTCCTCTGGGCTCTGACAGTTTCTCAGACTTTCTCTGCTTGATGACTTCCGCAGTTTTGAGGAGCTCCGGGCAGTTATTTTGTAGAATGCCCTTCTATTGGGATCTATGGGGGCTTTGGGAGGAAGACCACAGATGCAAAGTGGCCTTTTCATCCCATGATATCAAGAGCACATACTATCAACATGACTCACTACAGATGGTGACCTTGATTATCTGGCAGAGGTGGTATCCGTCAGATTTCTCTACTGTAAGGTTACCGTTTTTTCCCTTCCTTTCCACATTGCACTTCATGAAAAGCAGGCACTATGCACTGCCCACATTTAAGGAGTCGAGAGTTATGTCCTGCCTCCTTGAAAGTGAAGATCTACACAGATTTTTTAGAATTTTTCTGCACAGGATGTTTGTTTCTTCTTCCCCACTTATTTATTTACTTCGCACCAGTGCAACTCTTGGATATTTATGTAATACTTTGGGTTATAATCCAATAGTGTTTTATTTGTGGCTCAGATTACTTCAGTTTTGACCACTGAGAGCTCTTTCAGTTGACTCCTATCTCCCTCTGGTGTACTCCCAATCAATGTACAGTTTGGTTTGGTTTGGTTTGGTTTCGTTTTGTTTCGTTTTGTTTCATTTCGTTTGAAGCATGGTCCTACTTTCTGGCATTACAAGGTGCAACCTGGTTCTTAAATAATGCCCTTACCAGACCCTGATTTAAGGCAGCCCCATAAGTAGGTAATTAAAAAGATGTCCTTGCCATTTACCCAAAGAATGGGGTATTTCTAGACTATTTGGCTCCCTAATGCTCACTTTTATGAGGTGTTTGCTTTGCCTCTCAAACAGAGGTCATTTGTCAAGTGTCAAAGGGCACAGGAAGCCACAGGACATGAGAAGTGCTAGACTATCTATAGTAGGAGGGGCACCAAAAACACAGCCAGAAATACTGGGATTGGTGGTGTCCTCCACACTAGCTGAGTTACCTTAGATCAAGTCACGGTATATCCCTGAGCCCTGGTTTCCTCATATATTCCTTCCAGGGCTTTGTGAAGATGAAAGATAATGCAGGTGAATACGTAGCACAGTGCCAGTCCCAAAACTATTGCTTTAAAAAAATGGTGAGCCTTGTAGGAGAAAGAATGAGAAAGTGGGTCCATTCTACAGGGATCTCTGGGTCGAAAGGAGCATAACTGGCTGGCTCCAGCCTCTCCAACCAGCCAGGCTCCATCAGTTCAAAACCAAACAAATGACTCACGAATTCTAATCCATTCTTCTAGTTTCAGCTTCCCTCCTTCATGCTGGGATGCCAAATTACAGTGTTTTATTATTTTGCTTCTTTACTGTGTATTTTATTTTTCTCTGTTGTGCTGCGTAGTTTTTGGCATTTTTTCAAAAGCCATACTCATTCCTCCCTGCTATTTATATTCTTGGTAAAACCACCAGTCACTATAATGTACCTCTCCCAACCTTCAGGAAGATTTCTACCTTGTATTCTTGCCACACTGATAGCTTCATTGACCTAAACTGGATGCTGAAATTCCACTTACTATTTTGATTTTTTGTTGCTGTTGTTCTATCAGTAGGTTTGCCTTTTCCAGGATCAGAGATTCTGTTCCTAGACAAGTGGCTGCTCATAATGGCCCCCACCAACCAACCATCAACTGAATAATAGAATAGTTCTTGATATAATGAGCTCTTGATATAATGAGCTTCTGATAGAATTGACCTGAAATCAGGAAAGGCAAGAGTGCTATGATCAGTGGTCCTCTGAGCATGAAGCCCCCAGTACACAGTGTAAGTTGGCATCCGACTTTCCTTCACTAAGCTCCAAGAGGTCAGGCCCACCTATGTCTTGTTAACTGCTTATTCCTTTAGGGTAGCATAATGCCTGACACATAATAGGTGCTCATTAAGTATTTGTTGAATAAATGAATGAATGGGTTTACCCAAAAAGTAAGCACATTGACTTGTCTTTCATTTCCTGGTGGATTCAGAAGAGATCCTTTTGCCTTTGTCCAAAGATTAGTCCCATCTTTTGTGGCCCATCATGTTTATTTTGTTCTAAATGGTGATATGAGTTAGAGATTGGGAGACAGTGCTTCCCATTCAGGCCATGCAAGGGAAAAAAGGAAAGATGAATTTGAATAAGAATGTTGCTATAGACTGAACGTTTGTGTCCCCTCAATGTTTGTATGCTGAAACCTATCCCCCGATGTGATGATATTGGGAGATGGGACCTTTGGGAGGTGATAAGGTTGAGGATGAAACCCTCAGGGATGGGATTAGTACATTTCCAATCAAGATGGCAGCATAGGTAGATATGGCTCATCTCCTTACACAACCAAATCAAAAATATAACTAAACTACAGAACAACCATCACTCAGAACCAAGATAAATGAAAGTCTGACAATTATGAAATTAAAGAAAGCACATCTATCCAGACTTGTAGGAGGGACAGAGACATAGAATGGGCTGGCACCACATCCATGTGTGGTGGATGAAAGTTTGGAGGGATATCTTGGAAGCTAGGAGCCCCAGACCGACACCAGGTCCCCCAAACAGGGTTCCAGTGCCAGGAAGATAAGTTCTCATAATTTCTGGTTGCAAAAACCAGCAGGGATTGAGTCAGTGAAAGAAACTTCTGGAGTTCCAAGCAGTTCCCCTTAAAGAACCAATGCACTGACTTACTCAGATTCACTCCCTCTGAGCTCCAGCACCAGGGTAGCAGCTTGAAAGCATCAGTGGCACACAGGGAGAAACTGAAGCATCTGATATGAAGGCCAGAGATGGACAACAATTTCTCCCAGACAGAAAAGTGGGCAGAGGCCATTTTCTCTCTTCTGAACCCTCCCCTCACAGAGCCACAGAGCTGGCAGGCTGGTGCCATATCTGAGACTCCACCAAACTGGCTAACACTGTTTGCCCCACTCTGGAGATCCCCTGAGGCTCCATCCCACCCAACTTTCAGGCCCACCAAAGCTATTTTTACATATGAATGGCTGGTCTTGCCTCATGCTTCACAACTTCCTAAATCCTCTCAAACAACCAACAGCCAGCTTCAGTGAGCCTTCAGCCCTCCTACTGCTTGCTAAGTGACCCCAGGCCTGACACTAGCAGCAGCCAGTCTAGATTCACAGCTTGGCTTTGCCTGAGAAACTCTAAGCCCAGCACAAGTATCAGCCATCTGCAGATTGATTGCTTTATAGCTCAGGCAGGGTGGCCCAGGCAGAACACAGGTGGGGGTTGACCTTGGCCTGCACCCCCCGGGGAAACCCCAGAGCCAGGGTACCCAGTGGTTGTCTACAAACCATGTCAGAGCAATACCACCCTGCTACTGTAGTTGATCCTCCATAGAGGGCAGAGGTCATTGGTCAGTGGCATAACCAGTCCTTAAAGCTGACTGGCCTAGATAAATTGCCTCCTTAGACCTGCCAACAGCAACTAAGACTCAACTACAAGAGAAAGGTGTACTCAGCCCACATGAAGGGCTCACCTCAAGTGCCCAGCTTGGGTGATAGGGGAGGCTGTGCCACTGGACCCTACAGGACACCTACTAAATTAGGCCACACTGACAAGACATAGTCAAAGCAGCTCTACTTAATACATAGAAACAAATATAGGGAAGCTGCCAAAACAAGGAGACAAAGAAATATGGCCCAAATGAAAAAACAGATCAAAACTCTGGAAAAAGAACTAAACAAAATGGAGATAAACAATCTATCAGATGCAGAGTTCATTAGAATGCTTAAGGAATTTAGTGAGGACTTCAGCAACATAAAAAAGATCCAGTCAGAAATGAAGGATACATACACTATTTGAAATAAAGAACAATTTACAGGGAAACAACAGTAGAGTGGATGAATGAGAATCAAATCAATGATTTGTAACATAAAGAAGCAAAAAATAACCAATCAGAACAACAGGAAAAAGAATTTAAAAAAATGAGGATAGTATAAGCAGTCTGTGAGACAATTTCAAGCATTCTAACATTCACATCATAGGGGTGCCAGAAGGAGAAGAGAAAGACCAAGAAATTGGAAATCTATTTGAAAAAATAATGAAAGAAAATGTCCCTAATTTGGTGAAGGAAATAGACATGCAAGTCCAGGAAACACAGCTGGTCCCAAACAAGATGGATGCAAAGAGGCCCACTCCAAGATACATCATGATTAAAATGCCAAAGATTAAAGATAAAGAGAGAATCCTAAAAGCAGCAAGAGAAAAGCGGTTAGTTACCTATAAGGGAGTTCCCATAAGACTTTCAACTGATTTCTCAAAAAAAACTTTGTAGGCTAGAAAGGATTGGCAAGACATATTCAAAGTCATGAAAAGCAGGACCTACAGCCAAGATTGCTCTACCCAGCCAAAATATAATTTAGAATCGAAGGGCAGATAAAGAGCTTCCCAGTCAAGAAAAATACTAACGGAGTCCATTGTCACTAAACCATTATTCTATGAAATGTTAAAGGGACTTACTTAAGAAAAAGAAGATAAAAACTGTGAACAATAAAATGGCAAAAAAATATAAATCTCTCAACAATTGAATCTAAAAAACAAACTAAGCAAACAAGAACAGAGATGGAATCATAGATATAGAGAGCATTTTGATGGTTGCCAGATGGGAGGTGGGTATGAGGAAATGAGTGAGGAGGTGAGGAAATTAAGAAGTACAAATAGGTAACTACAGAATAGCCATGGGGATATAGTGTACAGTATAGGAAATGGAGTAGCTAAAGAACTCATACGCATGACCCACGGACGTGAACAATGGTGCAGGGATTGCCTGAGGGAGTAGGGGCACTGGGTGGAGGGGGGCAGAAGGGGAAAAATTGGGACAACTGTAATAAGATAATCAATAAAATATAATTTTAAAAAATAATAGGATTAGTGCCTTTATAAGACAGGCCTCAGAGAACTTCCTCACCCCTTCTACTTTGTGAGGGAGGACGCATGAGAAGACAGTGTCTATGAACCAGGAAACCAACTCAGCAGAAACCAATCTGCCAGCACCTTGTCCTTGTGCTTTCTAGTCTTCATCACTGTGAGAAACATAATAAATAACTGTTTATACCCAGTCTATGGCATTCTGTTATAGCAGCACAACCTGACTAGGCCAAATGTCCTCTCACCTTTTTCTCTGTTGAATTTTCCCAGTTATTCATACCATACATATCCTTCCAGGCCTGGCCCCTGCCCAGCACCAAAATGTTTCTTTCCCATGAAGCCTCTCCAGGCCTGCTGATTTTGTCATCCTTTAAACCTGTAGCATTAATGACCCACGTGACAGACAAACTCTTTGAAGATACCTCTTATACTGTAATCTTCTCTCTTGCAATCTAGTTCTTTATGATTATTTCACATTTCATGGGTTCATATCTTATCTTCCCAACTACATTATAAATTCCTTGAGCAGAGATTGTGTCTCATATTTCTTTATAGTTCTCTCTGTCCCGGTACTGCCTCTGACACATGAAAAGTTCTTTCTAAAGTCATCCACCTTCAAAGCACTAGCCTTAATCACTTCATCACTTCATAAAAAAAAGTCAGATAAAGGAGGATGAGGCAATAAGGTCAGAAAAAAGAGAGAGAGTGAGAGGATGGGGCAAGGCAAGGAACATGAGATAATCAAAATAAAAAGAATTGAGCCAAGACAAGCCCTGCTAATAGGTTAGGTTCAATTCCACTGCCATACTGAGTGGATAAAGCACCCAGGGCTGCTGAAAGAGAGAGGGCAAACTTCCGTGAACCAGTGTAACAATCCCCCTCCCTGCCTTTCTCGTGTACATTTTACTACTAAATGGTGGAACCCCCTTTACAGAAGCTCCAACCACATGCCTGATACTGGAGCTGTGTTGAATTAAATACTACTTGAACTAAGTAGACAAATTACCACCTGCAAACCATAGAACCGCAGGCTTTCCAAGCTGGGAACAATATAAGAAACCAGTCAAGGTGACAGTTCTCAACCTGAAGTCCAAAGTCTCCTTCTAAAATATATACGACCCTCTGGAAATGGTTTGAAAAATCTAGTATAAAACCATGTAAACTTCCTCTGGGAAGAAGCTTTACTAATTTTATCAGATTCTTAAAGGGGTCACACTGCAAAAAAGTTACAGATCACTGCTCTGGGGTAAGTTCTTGATGTAACGGAAAGCTCTGACTGAGAAAGGTTAGCGAGTGTACCCAAGGAAATAGAGCCAGGTGGTAAAAGAACCAGAATTACGGCCCAGTTCTCCTGACTTCTAGCTGCCACTTTTCCTCTTGTACTTACACTCCTCCCTTTTTTGTTATAAAGAGATTTCCTTTGTGACAATAGGTGCTCTAACAGGATTTGACCTGGGGTGTTCCGGATGCTTTGCTCTGTTACATTTTCAGCGTCTTCCATCTGCCTGCTTTCCTTCACCCTAATGATGCCCACAGGGATGTAATTTTCTCACTTCTCTTTTTCTATTATCACCCTATCTGGCCTTTGCCCACTCTCTCCTCTGCTACGCATGGCATGTCTCTGGGTGCCCTTTTGTTCTCCCATCTGACTGCATGAGAAGTATTTATTTCCATGTTTTCTGTATTTGCCTGGATGTATTCTAACGGAGCTGATGGTGAAACTCTTCTGTCTCAGCAGGAAACGATTGCTCACGGCAATTATGCCTGCTGTCTTCCTTTTCATTTTCCTTCAGTTCTTGATGAAACTGTGTTTCCAGAAACCCTATGAATTCTTTCGCAGACTCTTACATAACTCGGCATGTTCAGCCATGTCTTTTCCATCCATATTTTTGTTTGTTTGGTTGATTGGGCACTTGGCTTATTTTCTCTCCAGATAATTTGGTGGCTATTTTGTCTTCAGCTTCTCTCACACCGGAGATAATCTCCTGCATCCAAATACATGGCTCAAGATTCAGATTTGGTTGGTGTTTCTATCATTGGCTGCAGGGTGAGTCTGTGAACCTGCCGATTGTCAGGTTCTTTGAGAGTTTTTATGAATTGTTTTTGGTGTGGCATTATTCGTTTGTTTGTTGACCTTTGGGGGGAAAGGATGTTAATTTTGGATCCTGCATTAGGGCTAAAGTTCCAAATGTGCTCTTTTCTCCAATTTATATTCTCTATATATTAAAGAGCTTGCCCCTTAGATAAAACTCTGTGTGTGTGTGTTTTCTGGGAATGATTCTGGAGAATATTTCACTGTGGCTGACATGTAGGTTTCAACATCTTCTCTATAAATAGGTTAACACTTGAGGATAAATTCTCAATTTCTCACCCATTACCCCACCCAGCTCTATACCCCCTTGCCCTGACCTATCTCCAGGTTAAAATTCTAGCCCTACAGAGTAGCACCAACAAAATTAAGGTAGAAATCAGGCCATTCCATACCACACTGGGGTTCAGAGGACCAGTAGAGTCACAAAAAGGGACTGGGAATGAGGTGGGGGAGAAATAAGGGAGAAGATAGTCCAAAAACAACTCAGTACCTGGGAGTCCTTTCTTTGGGCACTGGGGTTGACTGATAGTGAATGTGCCTTAAGAACAAATGAGAGAATGATGGATTGTGTCTGAGCCACTGGATCTTGGGACAGGAGGGAACAATTTAATTCTAAATTCCACTGAATAGGCAAGGAGTAGTGCCGGAGTAATATTGAGCCTTGGCTTTATTTCCTGATTGGTTCAGAAGATAGGACAGAACAAATTCTACAAGGAGTTCATGCTGACCCCTCAGAAATGGGTTGGGGGAGGCAGGGGCAGTGAGGCAGGGCCTGGCGCCCTATGGCAGCTGCTTGCATGCCCACTCTCCTCTGTGTGCACGGTACCCCAATGAACCTTGAACCCTGCCAGGGGTGCCATCAAAGTCTGACCAATGCGTAAACTGTATTTTTGCTGTAGTTGAGAGCACATACTGGCAGTGTCTTCCAGATCAACTCTTGAGCTGCATGGTTGCAGCGTGCAGCCTGCAGACCAGTATAAGTTCCTGCCAGTATAGTGTGATGTCAAATAGCCTGGAAGAGAGAGCCCACATCCAACGTAGCTCACTAGACCTTTGCCCTTATTAATTTTCAACATAGTGTAGCCCTGCCCATTAACAACTCTATGCAAATGGCATTTGGTGCTGAAAGAGTGGGCAAATAATGTGTCATCAAAAAATTTGTTTTAAGCCCTGGCTGGTGTAGCTTAGTGGATTAAGCGCGGGCCTGTGAACCAAGAGATCACGGTTCGATTCCCAGTCAGGGCACATGCCTGGGTTGCAGGCCAGTTCCTAGCAGGGAATGCACAGGAAGCAACCATACATTGATATTTCTCTCCCTCTCTCCTTCCCTTCCCCTCTGAAGATAAATAAATAAAATCTTTAAAAAAAAATTTGTTTTAAATTTTTGTTTTCCTCTGAAAGGGTGTTAGTCTTCATGTATGCTGCCAAAAAAATCAAGTATTCAAAAGGTCTCCATGAATTCAGAAAGAATCAGTGGAATGGGTGGCATGATTTTTGAACCTTACAAGTTAAAAAATCAATATAATAATTAGACATTCTCTTTCTCCCTCTGAAAATATCAAAATGTACCCAATGGCACTTTGAGAGACAATATAATGAAGCAAACATTGGCTTCTGAAAATAAAGGCTGTGACCAAAGTCTGACCTTCACACGGTCCACGGCCTTGGGCCGGCCACAGGGCTCTGGTCCTCAGCTGCCTCGCTCGCACAATGAACGCGTTGCACCTGGCCGGGAGCACACCCTGTCCCAGCAGAGGCCAGTTCAAGAAAAATAAACACGTCGATGGGCCAAATGTGTTCTTTTGCTCACTAAAAATGTAAATTGTTTTATTGATCCCCATGACAAAAAGCGAGTATCATATCAATTGTTTTATACATGAACAGAAGATATTAATGATAACAATCATTGCTTTTACTCTATTGAAGTATTACTATCTGGACATTTTTGAGAAGAGACCGAATAAGAACACGATTTTCTAATTTTTCCATCCTTACACCTGCTTCAATGGCATCTGAGCGTTCACAAAGTGCATCCATTGCCATTAATTCACTTCTTTGTCCAAGACACCCGGAAAGAAAAGTGTAATCATCATCCCCATTTTACACAATGAAGAACTAGAGGTTAGAAAAGCTAGAAACTACTTTTTAAAGACAGTGAGTTGACAGCACAGCAGAAGCAGAAGCTAGAATTAGTTCATTATATACGATGCACAGTACAAATATGATTTTTATATTGTATAACAAAATGTGTCAACATATAGAAGATTGGCATAGCTCAGTGAACCAATATTTTCCAAATGACCAATAAATAGCATAAAATCATGCCTGGGTAAGAGATCCACGCACAGTAGAAGGCAGATCAATAGATTTTAACATAACAATATGAAAAGCTCATCTATCTGTTCTCGGATTTTATATTCTAACTAGCCTTTAAGGAAGCGTCTGCGGAGTTTTAGAGTAGTGGATGAACATCCACGATCATCTGAAAAGGCCAAACAATGCTGCTTTCTTTCCAACTCCGTATCTGTGTGAAGCTGGGTTTTTTTTTTCAGCCTCAACCAAAACATATCCAAACAGATTAGTTGCAGAAGTAGATATGAGAATCCAAGTATCTTCGAATAAGCCAGACATTAAAGAGATTTACAAGCATGTAAAGCAATTCCACTCTGCTCACTAATTTTTTTGTTTCAGAAAATAGTAATTTTAAAATTTTTAAAATGCTATTTTAACATGTAATAAGTTTATTGCTGTTACTGTTAATAAATTAATAAACATTTTCATCTTCATCAGTTGTCATTTATGACATGGTAAATATGGATAGATATAATCTACACAAATAAAATCTCTTGGGGTTTCTCAATCATTTTTAAGAATGTAAAGGGACCTCAAGACCAAGAAATATAGAGAAGGCCACTATATAATAATAAAAGATTCATTTCACCACGAAGGTGCAACAATTCTAAACTTTCATGCACTTAAAAAAATAGCCTCAGAATATATAAAGCATAGAAGTTGCAAATCCACGGTTATAATGAACGATCCCATCTACTTTTCTCAGTTATTGTTAGGTCAAGTAGGCAAACATGAGTCCAGAGATCTTACAGTTGGGTCCTAGCAGACAGTGATGCCACACTCAGATGAGGTGAAGAGAGAGAGTTTATTAAACATTCACAAGTTCTAGGTGAGGTTTAGGGACCCCGACCAAGAATGGGTGGAGCAGTACGCCGAGAGTACAAGGGCCTAGGCCTAATGTGCCCAGGCTAGTGCTTGGTTACCAACCCCGGTGAGAGCTGTGGCTAACAGAGAGGGTGTGTGACGGTCTCTACGACCCTTGACAGGGGACTGTAGTCTTCACCAAAATGGTCCAGCAGGAGCGGGGTGGGTGAGTTAACACTCTGACATTTCTATCTCTTTCCATTCTCTGTCCATATCTCCCACTGGCTGAGCCCAAGGAAGGCAGGGGTAGAGAGTCCTTGATAAAGCTTACACAGGGCAGCCTCCTGAAGCACAAAGCAGGGTGAGGAAACTTAGGGGCAAATGGAGAAGATCCCGCACAGATATACCTTATTTGACAACATCATTTACAGGTTTCATTTGCTGGATGAAAACAGAACCCTGGATCCAACAATTAAAGAATTTGTATTCTTTCCAGGCAAGCACAGAACATTTACAATTGACCACATTCTGGGCCCATAAAGCAAGTCTCAGCAAATTTCTCCAAAATCCATGTCAACTAGAACCTGTCCTCTGACCACAAAACAATTCTATTATGAAGGATTAGAAGTCAATGACAAAAATATGGGGAGGAACCACAAATTTGGAAATTTTAATAACTTCTATTAACTCAAAAAAAATCATAGAAATTTAGATAAACCCAGAAATAAATAGTAATAAAAATACTACATATTAAACCTTGTAGTTGTAGCAAAAATAGAACATAGAACAAAAAGCATATCTTTCAATACCTGTGGTAGATAACACAAAAACTAAAAATTAAAGCACTAAGCATCCAGCTCAGGACATTAGGTAAAAACAAAGAGGAAGATAAAATATAAATGGAGAAATGGAAAACAAAAATGAAACAGAGACAACCAACAAAGCCAAGTGCTGGTTCTATAAAAAGATTAAAATGAACTTCTTATAAAATCAGCTTTTAAAACAGATGAGCAAGCAAGAATCCACAAACAAATGTTTCATCTCCACTTCCTTCCGCATGGCCTCAGTCCCCAAATGCCCAACCTCCAGCTGTCATTTCTTTTGCTTTACACGAGCTGAAAGGGTGTGTTTGAAATTATATCCTAAATGAGCAAAGTGCACAACTGATTAAGTGACCGTGTGGAGTCTGTGGCAGTTCTCCAGACTCCCCGGCCTCTCCGGCCAAGCAATAATGGCTCTGGGTCCTGTGCTCCTGGTGTGTGAGGGCACCAGGCTGCTGGCAGAACAAGCTCTTCTGTCTACCTGAGGACAAGAAGAGCACAAGGGAGGCTGCGAACCTGAAGTGGAAGAAGGTGGAAGTGAAGCTCCTGGAAGGAAACCGGTGCCGACCTGGGAGTCCACACCAGTAGATGACAAATCCGAGACGTGCCTAGGTACTTTATCCAGAGCCAGCCCTGCGCTCGCTATTCGTGAGGCCTGTGAACATCCCGTTCAGGCGGGATCCGGGGTGCTGAAGGGGCCGCCGTGGCCGCAGGAAGTCTTTTTGTTGTGGCATTTGGGGAATTTTCTTTTAGCTGTATGTTTTCCATGTTTCTGCTGCTGCTTTACAATACCTTTTCTACAGGACTGCAAACCCCCTCACGGTCTCCGTCATCTTTATAAAACGGAGGCCCATTCGCCAAGGCTATCTCAAGATGTGCAGACCAGAAAGAAAACACTCTCACAAATCACCCAAACCACGTGGTTTCATTTCCAAGGAAGACTGTGAAGGGTACAAAGAACTGTGAACCAGGTGCAGAGTCATTTCCAGCTTCATAATTACAGAGGGGAAATGTCATTTCAAAACTGTAGGTGTGGAACTGAGGTTGGCAGAGGACAGAGGTGCTGTTACACAGGTTAAATAATTGCCAACTCCACCAGACGTTATAAACTAGTAATAGCAACACTCTAACTTTGAAATCTATTTGTTGTTAATGTATCTTAACCACAGCTGAATAAACTCTTAAAATGGAAATACAGGAGCTCATTTTCTCACATCAAAAGCTGGTTCCAGTCCTTTTGACTCTTGAAATGATCAGTCATTAATCTGCTAAAATATTCCATGTAGTTGGAGAGAAATCCCTGCATTTCAATTTATTGGAAACTCAATTCAGAATTCAATTAAAAATATCAATATTCTCCATTCAGAGAAACATCCTCCAGATAACTCTTTCATTTCCAATTTTAATTAAAAGAACTGTCTAAGAATTTTATGTTCTGTTGCTTTCCACAACCATTAAAAAACAAAAAGGGACTAAAAGTGATTGATATTATCCTCACAGTAATGACATTAAAATTCTCACCCTGGTCATTTATAATCACCATGAGTAAGTGAAATACATGTGTTTGTTTATTTAACTTCTAAGGAAAGAGGCCTCATTTGCTCCCCAGTAATTTCTTCAATATAATAAAACTCTGACTTGGAAAAGAATTTTCTTCTGTTTCTATACCTAGGTACGATCTCTATGGACCGTTATAGTCTTTTTTATATCTTAAATTTTGATTTATTTCTGTATACACAAAAGCCACCTTCTATGCTTTTTAATTCTCTGACACAGAAATCAGAAATAATATTTATAAATAATATCTGCATCTGCCCAGTTAATACAATATATAGTGATCTGACTGACTGCTCCAAGGTTTGTATTATATTAGCATTTGTGTTCTTACTACATATTAAATTTAAGACATAGATAAAGCAATAAATCTCTAAGCTAGATCTTATTACATGAGACTATAATTCTCATGCATTCTTCTTAAAATTACCATAAACAAAATGTATTTTCTTGTTTCAACGTATTTTCCTCCTTTGCAACCTGAGCATTATTTTAGCTAAGAATTATAATATAATTCCATGATGAGTCTTAGTGCGAACAGTTAGAAGTACATGTGCAGGCCCGCACTTAGGGTAAAAGCAGCTCGTCTTATTTAAATAAAACATGGCTCCCATGCAAGAGCAACAGTGAATTTTCACCCAAAACTGTCTAGCTTGTAAATGATGTGCAAATGAAGTGCTCCCCAAATAGGCATTCAATGAGCATTAAGAGGGGAAACCATAACAGTCCATCATTTCAATGGTCCCAGTGCAAAGTGCCTGAGTCGCTTTGAACAACAGAGTGTGACAGCATTGTTCAGGCAGTGGAGTCCAAACTCAGTGAAAAAGGGGGAATGAAAATAGGACCAAGGGTCACTGATGGCTACAGCCTGGGCCCCTCACCCCAGAGGGCACAGCCGGTCACTTTTCTGGATTGGGCTCACCAACCTGGTGCCAGGAGGGAGGACTGCCTGTGGTTATTCCTTAAGTAAATACTGAGCGACTGATATGGAAATAAGCCAATCAGTTGACTTTTTGTTTGAATCCAAATCCAGCGCAATATTCTGGAGACGCTCCCCCAAAGGACTGGAAGCGCTCCCTGAGACAGCACAGACTGGCAGCTCCTTGCCTTGCCTCACGAGTTGAAGGCGTGCAGGGTGAATGTCAAATGATCATCTTCTCCATGGGGAGTTAGATTAAAACGCTCTGCCTTTGGCCAAGCAAGGACTAACATTTGCACATCTTTCTCCATGAAAGGAGTCCCCATACAATAGTCCAACTTCACTAATAATGCATCCATCAAATAGGAAAGTAGGTCCAAGGCTATTATGGGGTCCCCACGGGTCCCAGTACCTTCTACCAAGTCTTGAACATGGTAGTATTCAGTTATGTTATACACATCAACCTTGGGTTACTAATTCTCAAGGATGGGTTTATACCATCCATCCACCCACCCACTTTAATCCAGTGCCCTTGGCTGCATCTGCCTCATGTCCAGATGGAGGTGGGGATGAAACCTGTGTCACAGAACACAATACCTTCACTCAGTTTATGAGAAAATTAGCCATAATTTGGCCTCATTAAATCATCTCGACTGTTATCATCAACCCACTAAATGTTCCATAAGAAAATTAAATACCTAAGTGTCAGTCAGCATCAAAGAATCTATTTCCTGGGCACACACACATATATTGCACAAGAGACACACACGTATGTATATTACACCAGACACATGCTGTGTAGTTATCTGACCTCGCATATTAGGTTATTTTCCAAATGACTTTTTTCAAGAGCAAATCTGGATTTCCATTATTTTTATGACATTTCTTTTTCAATATGGGAATATAATAAGGTAATTAAATCTTTGTTTAATATTTTGGGTTAACCATAGAAATACAAGTTAATGTTCTCACCTAGAATACAGGGGTGATCTCACCAACTATTAATATATACAGAACTCCCTTTTTTAGTTATACAGAAAGGCTTTAATTGTGGGGAGTACCTGTTTTGGGTTACTTTTCTGCTTTTTGAGGATTTGTCTCCTCAAACAAGAGAACAAGAGATTACCACTTTTCTCTGCCATCATGTGTGTGACTCTAGTGGTCTTCTGTCCTCCTCATCCCCCTGCCATCACATCACTATATTTTCTGCTTCTAAAATGCCTGTTGGAACAGTTCGGTCACTCCATTCTTCATTCTACAAGTATTTAATGAGCCTCTACTATGTGCCAGTCACCATTCCGGGAAGATCATAAACTCATTCTCATGAAACCCAGAGCTGGTGGGTGCAGACAGATATTAGGCAAAGACTCGTACAAGTAAATGCAACATCACCTCTGAGGTGAGAGGACAAAGCCTCCTTGAGCAAGCGATGAGTGAGCTGATTTCCTGAAGAGTGAACTGGGTGCACAAGGCCATGGAGAGCATTCCTAACAGAGGGAAACTCCTGCACAAGTGCCCTGTGATGAAAAAGAATGAGGAGAATCCACAAGAAGGGACCCCTGTGGCCAGCCTCTATCCTAGGAGCAGTAGAAGGTGGTTGAGGTGTAACTGAGTGGAGCACAGGTGACAACCAATTTTGCATTTTGAAAACACCACCTTGGCTGCAGAGTGGAGGACGGTTCGGACGAGGGTAAGTGTGCTACACCTATCAGGAGAGCGTGGCCATGGACCCAGTGAGAAATGACAGTGGCTTAGACAAAGGCAGGTCTTCTCTGTCCAGGCTCCACAGAAATCTGCAAACTTGGGTAGGAAAAAAAGCACATCTTTCCTTTCACCAACTTCTGACTGAGATTTAGTATCTCCTCCCATGCTGACTGTAGGCAGCGGACCGCAGTAGCACCAGCAGCGCATGACCTTTGCGATCACGGGGAATCACAGGTGTGTCCCGGTCACATCACACTGTTGCAGATAAATGAAGGTGTCATTTTCGCTCATCACTACCTGAAAATCACAGTAGCTGTTAGGCCTGTCACTATATGACATTATACAATGCATTAATAAAGAAGCACATATTATTGTAACTCAATTTTTAACATATTTTGCTAACTGTATTTTAACATAATTGCTTTCTTTTAGAATCCTATGTATTTTATTTAATGAATTCAAGTCTTATTCTGAAAAGAAGCCCATATGTCCCACAAGTAAAGAGCCCCTGCAGGTCAAGGGCAGCAGGAAATTGGAGAGCCATTTAGAAGGTCCGTGAGGCCGACCTGGCCAGGTAGGGGGAGGGGGAGGGAGGTGTCTGGGACCCCTGCTGGGGGTGTGGCTCATTCGAGTGCAGGGGCAGTGGAGCTCTGGTGTTTTATTCAAGACAGAAAACACTGGAAGAAGATCACAAGAACATTCATGGATGAAGTGCAAGGGCTTTAGTTAATAGACAGGGACATCCAGTGCAGCCATTTTTTTCTCACTTTTCGGCTCTCAGCTAAGTTGCAGATAATTGAGCAGTATTAGTAAGTTCGTTGTCACCATGAACACACACACACACACACACACACACACAGGGATTGTTATCAAGAAAATTACAAGTTTCTATTCATAAAACAATTCCCAGTTATGAAACACTTAGCAAAAAGGCTGCCACTTCCTCTACATTGTAAGGTTATTTCCCAGGGGAGTGCATTTCTTTTCCTGAAGGATTCCAGTTCCATTCACACCTTCAGTGAGGCAGTGGATGTCCGCACCCAGCGTCTCCCCAGGTCCCAGTTCTATTCTATTCATTTAAGACCAGAAGGTTCTACTGCTTCTCCTGAAAAAGTCAGACAGCACCAACCCAAATATCCTCATTAATTCTATTGCTACACATGAGCAACCTATTGACTTTGCCAAAGTAATTAAACAAATGAATCATGAGTCACTAGCCAGAGTTCCTTTGCTGACTTCATCCAAGCCTCTTGCCAGCTCTCCCATCTGGCATCTGGCCAGGGTAGGGCCACAGACAGGGGAATTTAAATTCATTGTGTGTTTCCTTTTCCGTTTACCTTCAAAACTGTATCAACCTTCTAACACGAATGCATTTGTAATACAGTTTTCAATATGAGAGTATTATGCTAAGTGAAATAAGTCAGACAGAGACAAATACCATATGATTTCACTTATATGTGAAACCTAAAAAAAAAAACAAAAACAGAAAGACTCATAGGTATAGAGAACAAGCCGAAGGTTGCCAAAGGGGAGAAGAGTGGGGGGATGGTAATAAAAGTTTAAAATAAGTAAATAAATAAGTAAGAGAGTCAGGATATCTAAGTCGTGGTTTGTCCTTGGCTGTGCAGGAACTTGATAGAAATGTTCACATTTTCTGCTATTTTTTCTTTCTCCTGTGGAAAGAACACTTTGGGCAAAATAAATTCAAAAGCTGGTACACGGTATCTGAGAAAAAGTGGTTTTCCTTGCCCTTACCTTTCTCAAGTGTCCGTGAACATTGTGCCAGCATAAGACCATTATAATGACTTGTTCCTTTTCATTTTTATCTACTCACCAAACCCCAATTCTTTGTGGGGAAAAATCCCAAAGAAATCAAAGCCATAGGAATTTTATTTTTAAGTCTCTCAGCATCAAGAACTCCATGATTTATGCTATGCTCAGTGAAATCGGTTTCAGTTGTCCTGCCTTCAAATTTCCAGAATGTAATACAAAATATAAATATTATTTGATTTATGTACCTATTATTGCTTTTGAGAATATACTCAAGACAAAAAAAATTTTCAAAGGCATCGATGTTATAACTGCTATAAAGAGGCTGGTTCTTGAGTCATTTCTTCTTCATAGTATATAGCATTTTAACAAAAATTCTTTGCATCAAACTGGTTAGTTTTGTTTTGTTTTGTTTTCTTAGTTTTCCAGATTAAAGTCTGTCTGGCTAATGAACTGCCTGGCAGTTGGATGAGCTTAGCCAGATGGCTAGACACATTTCTCAAACTTTATGAAGTGGGGACCCAAAAAAACCCCAGAAGTATCTTCTAGAGGGCAGGCCCCTTGTAGTACAGGCTTCCCCTGCTAGGTGAGTGTTCTAGGAACCCATCTGTATCAGGGTGCCAGCTGGTGTGCTTGTGAGAGGCTGTGTTCGGCTTCAGTGAATTTTTTTTGGAAGACTCTTTGAACACATTTCCCCATTTCATGACGGGTGATGTATGAGTATACCTGGCCACACCACTCTGAGTGTTCAGCAGTTTTTGACCAAAAATGACATGAACCCCATACCCCACCCTCCCTATTCACCTGATCTACCTCGAACAATGTTTTTTGTTTATTTGTTTTCCCAGGTGAAAAAAGTCCTCAAAGGGAAATGTTTCTGCCAATGTGGAAGAGGTGAAACAAAAAAAAAATGGCAGATGCACTAAAAGGCATAAAAAATTGATGAGTTCAAAAACCATTTTGAGCAGTGGGAAAAAATGTCTCCATAGGTGTAGTGCATCAAATGGAGAGTACTTTGAAGGTGACTGAAGTTTAAACATGTAAGAATAAATATACAATTTTTTATAAATAAATTCCTGGGTTTTTTTGTGTCCCACCCTTGTATTTTTTTTATTTACCTACTACATAAATGATACAGAATAAATGTTGAAGTAAGAAAGAACTTAGAAAAAATAATAGAGTGCTTGTAAATATACCTGCCTCTCACAATATAATCTCCTTTCTAAGGTAGAAAAGGCATATTTGCTTGTTGATCTAACAGAGCATAACATAATCTGCATGTGTTAGAATTTTTTTAAATTAATTTTTAATCATTATTTTTTTGAATAGTCATTTGCAAAGCTTCAGAACACAAACCAGCAAAGAAGAAAAAATACGCATCATTGTCTGACACCAGGAAGAACGGGGCCTCGGGAGCTGCTGGAGCAGGCCCTCGGACACAGCCAGAGACCTCCTCCTCCCGTCTTCTCCCAGGCTCTCCGCTGGCCGCGTCACTCCCTCAGGCAACCTGTACCTACCCCGCCAGAACCAGAGCCATTTACAGTTCAGATGTTTGCATTTTCTCCCCAGCAAGGCAAGAAAGTACAGAAACTCTTTTTCCTTTCTACTAGCTTCTGTTTTTAAAAATGACAAGGAATGCCCTGGCCCATGTGGTTCGGTTGGTTGGGGCGACATCCCGTAAACTGAAAGGTTGCAATTTGATTCCTGGTCAGGGCACATGTCTGGGTTGCGGGTTCAGTCCTTGGTCAGAAGCACTTGAGAGGCAACTGATCAATGTTTCTCTTGCATCGATGTTTCTCTCCCTCTCTTCTCCCTCCCTTCCCCTCTCTCTAAAACTAATAAACATGTCCTCAGGTGAGGATTGAAAAAAAATAACAAGGAAGGACTCTGACTGGCCTTGTCTCAGACACATGCCCATTCCCAGATTAATCACAGTTGCCGGGGAATATAGTGCTCTGATTGGCCTGGCTGGTGCCAGCTTCCTGCCCAGTGCCAAGCACACCATCAGGGAGCTGAGTCAAATTTAAAAAGCACAACTCCCTTTTGAATCATATATTAGACAAGGTGTGTCCAAAAACATTCTCAGAAGGAAGAGGACATGCTAGGCAAACAAAATAATAAATGGTCACCAATTTGTGTGGCAATCATGGTTCTTCCTTCTTTCCCAGGCAAGATACTGCCGTGGTTTGACATTTAAGATGCCAGAGATCAGTGAGAATTAGTTTATATAAAAGGCCTTGTTCCCCCAAAATAAAATTATAATTATGTAAGTCATTAATATGATGCAACATGAAAAGAAATAATTCTAGAGGGTGGGAGAGTGGGGCAATGGTCATGGGCACAAAATTTCAATCACACAATTTCAATTATGAGTGAGTTCTGGAAACCTGATGTACAGCATGCTAACCAGTTAATAATACTGTATTGGGTATTTGGAATTTGCTGAGAGTCTAGACCTTAAATATTCCCACCACAGAAGGTAACTATGTGAGGTGAAAGATATGGTCATTAGCTTGATTGTGGTAACCATTTCACAATGTGTATGTGTATCAAAGCATCATGTTGTACACCTTAAATGCATACATTTTATTTGACAATCATGCCGCAATAAACCTGGAAAAAATAAATTGATGTAGCTCATTTTCAGATTTTCACAAAAAAACGATTAATTCTATAGTGACATTAGGTAACCTCCCCCCCATTTCAACCATTCTCTGATATTCAAGTAGACATTCCTGGAAGTAAAGCAAAACATTGAAAGATTCTTTTTTCTCATTATCTATAATAGGCTACATTAATAATTTTAGAGTACATTAATGATCTTTCCACATAAAAATAAATGCTCTAGAATTATTCTAAGTCAGCAACGCCAGCATTGCCCACGACACTAAAGGAAAGTACTGAAAGCACGGGCTATTAGCGGGAATGGCGGCTTCCTTCATCACACAGACCGAACTGGGCAATTCTCGGAGCCAGCATAAAGGTGTCTTTCCCACTCAGTGTTGGGACCACAACCGACTGACGCACAGGACTCGGAACCAGAGGAGCTGGAGGCTCGCCATCCCCACAGGCAAGGGGCTCCAACGCTCTGGACCACCCTCTCCTTGGCCTCAAAAATGATGGGATCAGGGCAGAAAAACTTAAAGGTGTTTTCCAGTTCCAAAATGATATAATTCTAACAAAATTAGTTGGCGTAATTGGGGCATAAAAGAGCCATTTGTTTTATCACTCAGAGTAAAGCCAGTTGTCAGCCTCTCATTTATTGCACATTTGCACGGCCTCTTCCCGCCCTCTGGGCCGGGCTTCTCGGGCACAGGATGAGTACATTGCAGTCCTTGTCCTCAAGGAGCACACAGGCTGGGCGGGAGGCGGGGAGACGGGCGTGTATAAGGATCATTAAAACACAGTGTTGCAAGTGCTCCTGGAGAGTAGCAGACAAGGTGCAGGGGGAGGAAGTGACTGACTCACCTGGGAGAAGCCTCACAGAAGAGGTACTATTCAAGAGGAGCCTGGAAAGGTGAGTTCGACACTACAGGGCTTCCCACAGGAGTTAGACACGCTCAGACCTGCCTTCCAGAAGCTCCCCAGTAGCAGAAAGAGGGTGTATCAAGGGGAAAGGGCCTGAGGGCAGGGCCGCTGAGCCGCTGGGAAGCTCCTGCATTAATGGTTGCATTTAGGCAATGGCAGGGGCAAGGGAGAGAGAAGACAGGTGTTGCTGAGGGATGGGAAGGGTCTCCCAGGGCCCATGAACTGACTCACATTTACCCTGTTGAGGAGGAAAGACTTTTATTGTATCCTCTTATGTTTAGTACCCAGGGGTGTGTCATTAAACTAACAAAAGGCACATTAACAGGAGAAAAGGCACACAGCTTTTGTTAATATTTACATGCGTAGGAGTTCACAGAAGAAAAGTGAAACTCAAGCAGTCAGACTCAGAGGCTTACACACCATTTTAACTAAGGAAAGGGGGTTTGGGCTTCGAGGGAGGATAAATCATAGGGATGTGACTAGGAAAGGTAAGGGGAACTAATGGAAGATCAGTTAGTTTAGTAAATTCAGTTATGCAGGTTTATCTCAGAGTTGACTGTCCTGCTCTTCCCTTCCTGGCGGTGGGGCAGGTACCTTTATGAAGAAAAATTTATGTCTCCCTTTTAGGCAGATGAGGGAGGGCAGAGAACTCTTCCTGCATCTGTTGATTCTCAATCGCCTTCAGGTCACACTAACTCTTGTGCCAAACTGGCATGTCGTGGGTGGCATATTCTGATCCCCTCCAACCACAGGTGTGGTTTTGAGTTTGACCTCACTGAGCCTCACTTTTTCACCTCCAAAATGAGAAAAAAAAAACTTGACAGATGTGCAATTAAAACATAGTAACACAATCCATGTAAACCACTCAAGACAATAGTAAGTGTTCAACAATATAAACCATCATCACTTTGTTATCATGCACCACTATCCAGTCCTCCCCAAGGGCACAGGCCCGAGCAGAGCTGACCAGGTCTCAAGACATTAGCATGGGGTCCGCTCGGGCTGGGGCTCAGTGGGCAAGTGAACCCAGAGTGACCAGGAGTAAAGAGAGTGGGAAAATGAAGGACGAAATGTCCTTTGGGTGCCAAGGATAAGAGCTACAAGGCCAGAATCTGTCCCCGAGGTTAAAGGACTAGTATGGAGGCTACAATAGGAAATGAAGACAGGAAGGTCACGAAGTCTCAGGGACTAAATGGGAACCTGGAACAAGGTTTCGAAAGAGGAAAGAAGGTCCCAGAACAGCTGCCTCTGTGGACAGGGCTGAGGAGCCCGGGGGTGGGTGGCCCTTTTGGTCAAGGTGGATCAAAAGTCAGGCTGGACCAGAGCAGACACTGCTGACTATCACCCTCTAATGACCTTGAAGACCCCTCCCAACAAAAGAGTGAAGAGTCGTGTTATGAAGAATATCTCCACTTTCAGGAATGAGAGAACTCAAAGCCTTCCACTGACCCTCTCGGCAACAGGGACGGCGCTCCCTCTTCCTCACCGCTCTTCCCACCAGGATGCAAGATCTGAGGGATGAGATCACTGAGCAAAATAACTTCAGACTGACTTACCGAGCCTTGTTCTAAATGGTTTTCCCAAATCAATCCTTTCATCCTCACAGGCCCACAAAGTACATGCGGTCATCACCCCTGTTTAGGAGACGAGTAAGGTGAGGCTCAGAGAGGGTGCGGAACCTGGGGGAGGTCATCCAGCTGGTAAGGTCCTGGATCTCCGATGCCGGAGCCGCCCTGAACAACTGCTCTACTGCCTCATGCTGGGGCAAGACGCCGGGGAAGCTGGAAGAGAGATGGAAGTCCGGACTGCTCCCTCTGAGGGCAGAGGGAACGTGGACAAGGGGAAGTATCTGAGAGCTGCTGGGAGAAGAAGGAAGTTGAGGTTGTTGAGACTTGACAGTTGATATTTTCTCATAACACCCAAGCTTGGTTTACATGAAAGAGTTGGAAGTGGGTAATGGTGGGAAAGCATGAGGCCAAGGCTTTCCTGGAAGGTGCCCAAGACCCTGAGAGGCTGCAAGGAGGGCTAGTGGTGGGTGCTGCCCTAATGAGGGCGGGCCTTCCTGGGACAGATGCTGCTCCTAGAGTTAGGAAACCCCAGGGACATTTAACAAGCCTGGTGCCAGAGTTCTGGTCTTTTTAAATGATGATTTAGGGAATCCAACACAATATTCAGGGAGCCCCATTCTAATGTTTGCCTGTAGAAAGGGTGAACCTTGATACTTTATGATGCGACCCCAGTTCAGCAGTGGCAGCATTGCCTGGGAGCTTGTCAGAAAGGCAGACTCTGCCCCCGCCCCAGATTTACTGAATTAGAATCTGCATTTCAACAAGACCTCAGGCCACTTGTGTTTGCATGGGGGTGGGGATGGGGTTACAAGTACTGCTGTTGAAGGCAGAACACCGAACCCCAAAGCAGCTGTTGAAGCCTCAAAGTCACAAAGTCCGGGGGCTCATTACCTTGATTCCAATGACGTAACTCTCTCTGGAGAATGAGAGGTGCTCAAGCTGAGTCAACAACTCTCACAGTCTGAGTACCGAAGTGCAGATGGAAGATGGTGATCTTCCATCTCTGATCTCTGAAAGAAGCAGGAAGCGGATCTACATGTGTAGCCTCGCACAGGAGAGCATTCCGACCCTCGTCCTACAACCCCGGGGCGTTTCCCTCGTCATCCGGCCAGTGCCGAGCACTACCGTGTGCCAGGCACTCTCCTAGCTGCTGGGGAAACCGCAGCAAATGAAACATGCAAAAATTCCTGCCTTCAAGATGCTTATGTTCTAAGAGAGAAAATAATTCAAATCAGTCAAAAATATTCAGTTTGCTAGATAGTTTAAGTGCTATGGAGGAATATAAAGCAGGAAAAGGTATAGATAATATCAGTGGTAGTTTGCACTTTTTAATGTACTTTTTCAATGAAGAAGTTGACTGTTTTAGTATTAAACTTCCTTGTTTACCTGCAAGACTGCTGCTTCACTGTATAAAAACAGCACCAGCAAACTCAGTGTGTTGCAAAATTAAGATAGTATTATTTGTCATCTGATACTAATGATGAGCAAAAACCATCTCCACTGCCAGCTATTTCCAATGGAAAGATTATTTTGACCCAAATCAGAGATGGATATAAGCTAGTTACAATATTATGTAAGCCTTAAGGAAACAATGTTATCCTTGAATTATGTAATTTTTATAACTAGATTTTATCACAGATAATTCCAGGAATTCTGATATTATATCTGGAGTCTAGCCTAAAAATCATAGGGCATTGTGAAAAAGATGCGTATCATGCTCATCCGTGATCATTATTTTATTCCAGTAGCATTGCTGTAGTTTCTTTTTCCATTGGTATTACTAGAAATTGCTATTTTAAATCTTTTATCTACCATTAATCTAAGACAACTGTACTAGATTAAATTGTTTCATGCCACTTTATTTAGGGGGGTTCCATTTTCACTCCTCAATAGACTGTATTTCTCATATGGTTCTTCATTCATTAGTGCATTCCGTTCTGCAGGGTTACTCAGTGTCGTCTTGATCAGCCAATCATCTTTATAACGAGGTCATGTAGGGATTGCAGGGTGGAGGGGGGATAAGGGGACTAAATGGTAATGAAAAAAATTAAGTAAAAAAAAAAAAGATTTGTGGATAGGTCTTGGATTTTCTGCAAGAGCTTCATTATTTCAGTCACTTCTCCTGATAGAGGAGAATAGAATTCACTAGCAGCTTGCATACTTTCCGGAGCACCAGACTCATCTTGTGCGTTCAATTTTGTCTCAGCTTGAGGCAGACTACAGTAAACAACATCTCCCAAAGCTTCCTGTGCAAAATGGCTGATTCTCAGTGTCCAAACACCGTACTCTGTTTTTGTCTTTTCGTGTTTCTCTGTGAATTTACACACAGAGAGCAGCTTGGGGCAGGTGCACAGTGCTTAGACAGCGCCAGCCCTCAGGGCCCACGGCCAAGCATAGGCTGCAGGCTGCAAGACGTGGCCCCATGCTCCATGCCACTGGGAGCACCACGTTCGTGGCGGTAGTTTGCGAGCCCTGTAGGCTTCCCAGAGAAGGTGATCTTACATTAAGACCCAAATAACTTATAATATTGTAACAGTGATCTGGAGGGAAGAGCATTGCAGGCATCATAAACAGCCAGTGCAAGGGCCCTGGGTCCAGAGTGTGGCTGGTTTGCTGGAAGGGCAAGGATTTCCGTATATCTGCAGAGGAACAAACAGAGGAGTAGGAGAGTTAGTCAGAGTCAGCCAAGGCCAGATCTGTTGGGCCTTACACAGCACTGTTAGAATGTTTGCTTTTACCAAGAGTGAGCTGGCAAAACAAAGAGGGTTTTGAGCAGCAGCATGATGTGGTCTGACTTGTGTTGTAACAGGATGTCTCTGGCTGCTGGGTCAAGGATAGGCAGAAGCAGGGAGTGCTGTAAGCAGGCTGCTGGAAGAGTCCAGCCAGGGGACTTGGAGCTGGGTGATAGCGGTGGCTGCGGTGAGGAGAGGCTGGATTCTGGATATTGAGTGAAGGTACAGCCAAGAGGATTTCCTGGCCTGTTGTTGAATGTGGAGTGACTCCAGGATTTTTGGACTGAGTCACTGGGAAGATGAAGTTGCCATCATCTGAAATAAGGAAGACTGCAGACAGGTCAAGCCAAACAGAAGAATCTGAACAGCAGAGCTCAGTGCAAAGTACCTGAGAAAAAAAACATGTGTCATGTTTTTATATCACCTGTTCTGGGAGCAAGTAGTTTTTACTTTTAGCGGGGAAAAGGCAATTTAGGTGTTTGCTCCTCCCTTACTTTAAAGGATGAACGAGAATATCCGATTACCAAGTCCTTGCCAGACGTCAGCAGTGAGCTGGCACCAAATGCATCTGAGCTAGTACATCGCCCTGGGCACAAACAGTGAGGATCCTGCTCGCTGCGGTGGAAACCATAGGCTGGATCGAAACAAGAAACTGGGTAAGCGCTGTGAGTCACGCTTCCTGGCACGCCTGCAACGTCATGCTTCTCTCGGAACAAACCTTTACTTAATGCCACTTGGTGCTTGGCTTCTTCAGTCCCAACTGAGAAGAGCCCTTCCCTGCTTACAGGGCCACTGACTGGGCCAGAAGACCTGTCCAGGCACACTGTGGCCAGGCTGATGGGCAGTTGGAGAACTTTTTTTCCAGCTTATAATTGACATATCACATTGTGTAAGTTTAAGGAGTACAATGTCATGATTTGAGAAATGTATGTACTGTGAGATGTTTGCCACAGTAAGATTAGTTAACACATCACATAATTACCATTTTGCTGTGGTTGTTGCTACAGTGAGAACATTAAAGCTCTGCTCTCGCAGCAACTTTCAAGTATGCATTATAGTATTGTTAACTATAGTCCCTGTGTGGTACATTGCATTCCTGAAACTGATTCACCTACTAACTGTAAGATCACACCCTATCACTAACATCTCCCCATTTTCCTCACCCATCAGCCCTGGCAACCGCCATTCTACTCTGTTTCTATGAGCTCAATAATTCTACATGAAGTGAGATCGTGTGATATTTGTCTTTCTCTGCCTGACTTACTTAACATAAGGCCCTCAAGGTCCATCCATATTTTTGCCAATGGCAGGGTTTCCTTCTTTGCTGTGACTGAGTAATATTCCATTATATAGATATGCTACATTTCTCTATTCACTCATCTCTTGATGGACACTTAGGTTGTTTCCATGTTTTGGCTATTGTGAATAATGCTGCAGTGAATATGGAAATGCAGGTATCTCTTCAAGATAGTGATTTCATTTCCTTTGGATACGTACCCATTAAATGGAATTACTGGATCACAAGGTAGTTCTTTTTTAAAGATTTTCAGGAACCTCTATACTGTTTTCCACAGTGACTGCACCAATTTACATCTACCAACAGTGCACTAGGAATTCCTTTTCTCCACATCCTCGCCAGCATTTTTAATCTCTTGTCTGTTCAGTAATAGCCATCCTGACAGGTATGAGGTGAAATGTTAGTGTGGCTTTGGTGTGTATTTGCCCAATAGTTAGTGACGGTGAGTGCCTTTTCATGTACATGTTAGCCATTTGTATGTCTTTGTTGGAAAAATATCTATTCAAGTACTCTCCCATTTTTTAATTGGACTATTTGGATTGTTTTGCTATTGAGGTATATGAATGTCTTACATATTTTGGATATTAACTTTATCAGGTATATGGTTTGCAAATATTTCCTTCCACTCCATAGGTTGCCTACTCATCTTTTTAAAAAGATTTTTATTGCATTTTTTCCATTACCATTTAGTCCCCTTCCACCCCTCTCCCTGCCACAATTACCACACTGATGTCCATGAATCCTTTTTCCTCTTTGCTTAATCCCTCCAACCCTTCTCCACCGCCCCCCCCTGCTTAGCTGTCATCCTGCTCTCTATGAATATTTGTTTTGCTTGTTAGTTCAGTTTGTCCATTAGATTCCACATATGAGTGGAATCATATGGTATTTGTCTTTCTCTGGCTTATTTCACATAGCATAATTTTCTGGACTACTACTCAGCCATAAAAAAAGAAGGAAGTTTTACCCTTTGTAAGAGTATGGATGGACCTGGAGAATATTCATCTTTTTTATTGTTTCTTTTGCTGTGTAGAAGCTTTTTAGTTTGATGTAGCTGCACTTACTGATTTTTGCTTTTGTTGCTTGTGGTTTTGGTGTCGTATCCAAAAGAAAATCATTGCTAAGACCGATGTTGAGAAGCTTTTTTTCTGTGTTTTCTTTTGGTTTTATAGTTTCAGTTCTTATGTTTAAGTCTTTAGTCCATTTTCAGCTAATTGTTATGAGTGGTATAATATAGGGGTCCAATTCCGTCTCTGTGCCTGCGGATGTCCAGTCTGCCCAACACCACTGGGCAAACTGAAGAGACTATCTCTTCCCCACTGAGCGTTCTCAGCAGTTGGAGACCTCTTTATTGAACCTTTATGAAAATTAATAAGAAATATGCCAAGACCACCTGACATTCAAATCTGGTTGTCATCTTTTTAAAAAAAATCACAATTTATACACTACCCTCTGAAGAACATTTGGCTTATATTATGCATTTTCAGCACTGGGATCTTTTTCAAAATTCATCAATTTAATGAGTTTACAGATGGTGAAAAGAACCTATAGATTAGCCAGAGCTACACAGCTAGTTAGAGGCAGAGCCAAAACAAAGACACCCCCACCCCGACTCCATCACAGCAGACTTCCAGGACCACGCTGTGCAGCGCGCTGCGGGCCACAGGCGCACACAGGTAGGCCAAGAAATGGCGGTTCCCACAAGCTGTTGCAGAGAGAACACATTGAACCTGCTTCTTATGTATCTAATCAAAACTATGTTTGACTAGGACTTGCATAGCTCTCTCTGGAAACACCCTAAATTGCTAATTATTACTTTGGCCTGTGTGAGATTTCAGTGAAGCAGCTGCCTCCAGAGCATGCTCTAGAGCAGGGGTGTCAAACTCACTTTCACCGGCCTCACAGTTGCCTTCAAAGGGCCAGATGTAATTTTAGGACTGTATAAATGTAACTACTCCTTAACAGTTAAGTGAGAGCTTGGAGATGCCGCTGGGTAGAAACAAGGTGTCAGGCCAGATAAAACAAGGTGGAGGGCCAGATTCGGCCTGCAGGCCTTGTGTTTGTCACCTGTGCTGTAGATTGATCTCACCACACAGCACCTTCAGGGCATGATCTAGAGTGATCACACCACACAGCACCTCCAGGGCATGATCTAGAGTGATCTCACCACACAGCACCTCCAGGGCATGATCTAGAGTGATCACACCACACAGCACCTCCAGGGCATGATCTAGAGTGATCTCACCACACAGCACCTCCAGGGCATGATCTAGAGTGATCACACCACACAGCCCCTCCAGGGCATGATCTAGAGTGATCACACCACACAGCACCTCCAGGGCATGATCTAGAGTGATCTCACCACACAGCACCTCTAGGGCATGATCTAGAGTGATCACACTACACAGCACCACCCAGCTGGGCTTCTCAAATACTGTGAGTTTTGTTGGTACCATGATAAGAGAAGGGTAAATAACTTTCCCATTATTTTTTCATATTTTATTTTTATAATAATCTTAAAATATATTGATGTTGATACCTCTACTTTCTAGCCAATCAACCCCTGAAAGATATTGCATGTTTCTTAGAGAGCATGGCTGAGAGTCATCTGGGACCAATCCTCCACTCCAGTGCCCATGAAAGACGCTCAGTGGGGCACCGCTCCGTGGGGCACGCCGTCAGGAGAGGAGAACATCCCATCACAGGCGTCAGCCTCACACGGTATGACCCTGTTGGGTGTACTCAGGCTCCAGGAAGAAACCTAATGCCCTTTAGACTGCGACTGATTTCCTCATACTAAATGTTAAAAATTGCTCTCAAGCCCTGCAATACTGTACTTGTAGGGTTTCTCGGACTCTTTCTTTCCTCACTCTAGGTCCATTTCTTTAAGTCTTCCAGATTCAATTTTGTTAATTTTAGGGATGAGGCATGTGTGAGCTGGCATGAAAAGTGTGTCCAATAAATGTGTGATGAAAGAATTATAGTAGTGAAATTTATAAGTTACACGACAAAGTAAGATGTGATCCCATTATCAGCTTTAACTGAGTGGTACAGAGGAATTTTCTAAGTTGTAAGAAAAATAGTAAATAGGTTCATTCAACAAAATAAAAGAAACAAATGGTAATGGACAAAATACAATAAAATAAAAAATAGATTCATTGAGATGAAATTCAGCAGGTACCATCAATGCATTAGCATTAAAATGGTGTGATGTGATGTGTAGAATATTTTTTAATAATCCACAAAACAACCAAATGGTAGAATGTCTCACTGCCTTATTTAAAGAAGAATCACTGCTTCAGTATTGTATCCAAGGATGATGGAAATTACCTGGAAATCACTGTTACGTTTGAAGCACTGGCGAAGCCTTCTAAAGCTGGAAATATCAGCTGTAGGTGAGAGACACTTCCACACTTTGACTCACTGTGCATTCTAATGGGATTTCAGTTGTACACAACATGCTTGATTTCTTGAAAGAGTTATTTAGTTAAAACTTTCCTCTCCGCTCTTACATTTAAGCTCCTCTACTTCTTTCTTTTGGGGAGCAGGGCAACAAAAGTTCCCAGAGTGTCATGTCATATGGATATGCAATCGATATTAACACAAAATCACTTAAACAGTATGTTTTCCACAAAAATAGGCCTTTGTTACTTTTTATACTCTGAGTGAGCATTCACACACAAACACAAACACAAATCCCCTACAAATTAACTATGTGCATTTCAAGGAATATTCATCAAAACAATACCATAGGAACTATTCTAGCCTGGATTCCTACCCCTTTAACACACAAACACAACAGCTGTATGCCTGTCAGTGAACTTGTGGGAATACCCTATTGCATTTATAAGTACTCATCTGTGCTGCTTACCCATCCTTCTATCTTCTTCTGTATTGTCAGAGACTGTGCTAAGCCATCCTTTACTACGTCACCCTGCAGTACTGCCCAGCAACCAGTGCTGCATGCCATATGAAACCTCACTGTTCCTTGACTGGCACACACAGACTTCTCATGCCTCAGCCCCCTCGCTGTTGGGCAAAGCCACATGACCAAGGGGCTGTGGGAAGAAGGGAATATCATTTCTGGGATGAAGCTCCAAAGAGCCCAGGGGGCAACCCCCAGGGCGATGAGGAGGCAGCCTATTCCAGATGATGCAGCTGCGAGAAGGTGGAGCTCTGTGTCATGGGTTTCTAGGTGACTGTGTGGAGCACAGCCTCCTGCCGAGTGGGTGGGACATACAACCGGAGCTAGAAATGAAGGTTACTGTGTGAAACCACTGAGCTTGTTTCTACCGTATTCTAAGGAATCCAATGACTGTAGCTGGCAGTTTCGAAGCCACTTGGACCAGGTATTCTCCCTATAATGTTCTACACACTCTCAAGCAAGCCCCACTTTCCAGCCCTGGGGAAGGATACATAAATTCAGTCCCACAGACCCAGAACTCCTTCAGGACATGCCTTCTACTCAAGAAATACCCCCTTGCTCTGGCCTGCCTCACACACCTGTCCTGCCTTACTGCAACACGCTCAGGGGCATTCTGGGAAGACAATTGCTGGTAATCTCAGCGCAGCCAGGGCTCACTTCCAGGAGCCTCCTCCCAGGAAGCTCCTGCCCAGACACCAGCTCCCTCAGGAAAGTATCCTTAGCTGGCCTCCTGGCTCCTCTCCAGCCCATTCGGCGAGTTCAATGCACAGCCAGTTTTTCCAAACAGCAGACCAAGACTCACCTCGGTGCCTAGTAGAGGGGCCACTTTCTCCCTCTCTACTTACGTAAACACTCATATTTCTGCATTTCTCTCTCTTCTACCATAAAGGAATCAACCACTTCCCACTGAGAGCCAAAGCCGAAAGCTGAAATGCAGTCCTGAGGTCACCAGGATGATCTCGTAGCTTGTATCATCTCTTCCAGCGCAGGCGATTCCCATGCAGACACTGCCAACTAACCCTCTTCCAGGCTCCGCTTCTGATTTTCCAGGGTTTCCTTGTCAGCGGAAGCCTGCCCCCTCCTGTTATTTTTAGATTTGATTTTACTTTAAGACTATCAAGGGCCAGGGGTGGGGATGGGGAGAATATTTTTCTTTTTAATTAAAAGCAGATGACAAAGACAACTCAGTCATGGAAAATAATAGGAGTCATAACGTCTTGCTGGCTCCCATTTGCGTATTTCCTCCATCAACCGCGACTGAGCAGAGAAGCAACAGTGCTAACTGAGTCTCCTCTGCCTCTTCTAGAAGGTACACAATGTCTAAGCAGATGTCCACCAGGATTCCATTAGAAAACTACACACGCTATTCTCGCCTTTCCAGTCCTGTTCACAGAAGGGTTGTATTTTAGAGCTGGGAGGACGCTTGACTGTATGTTCTATGACTAAAGGGAGGGGCCCAAGGCCAAGGGCAGTCAAGGGGATGGTGACTGAGAAGATCCCACCTATTGAGGTCTGTCCATTCCTACCTCCACACCACTGGGCCTGTCTATTGAATCCATGTTTCTCAGCTGCCCTAATAGTCAAATTAGACCAAGAGCTCCTTCAAATGAGGCCCCTGCCTCGTATGTTTGTTCCTCGAGTTCTCAGGAACTTGCGGGATAGATAACTGTTCATGGTGAAGCCATGGGCTTTCGGTCAGTCTTCCACGTATTCTTTTTCCAGTTTATCTCCTTTCTAATTTTTTTCTCAGCCAAAGTTAGCCTTGTGCACACTCCATGAACTTGAACGTTGGCATGCTTGCCTGTTTGTTCACTCAAAGACAGTTTAGTTCCAGATTTTTCTGCTAATACTTTATTTACAGGTAAATTCAGCCTTCAAAGTCACATTAGTCAATGCGTTTACAGTGAAGACATTCTAGTATTACATATAATAATTCAAAACTCCTGCCCTCTGCACTCAGGTGACTCACGTGGAACAGAACACAGCATTCACTCGGGCCGTGGCATGGGGTCTGGTTTTGTATTGTCAGACTCATGCCTTTCTTCCTTGTTTCTTCAAATGTAAGAAGGCCAGGGGGTGAGAGTGACCAGGTAAAAGCACTTACAGGTTATCTGTGCCCTACAGCACAGCGAAAGCACGTGTTCTGGAACCCCTGTCCTGCTCGCTAGGAAAATAAGCACTCTCGATTGTCAAAGATGGAAACCCTAAGCACCCGTATTTTGCCATGTATAATGTGCGCTTTTTGGCCAAATTCTTGTGGGAAAAAAATAAGGATGCACATTATACATGGGTAGTACTAAGTCTGTATCTATATACATGTTTTTAATTCTTTTTAAAATACCTTGTATCTGTTCTTGTGTTTTGTAATTATTAGTTACATAAAATTTCTTGCACCATAATATGTTCAAAAATAAATGCTAAAATTCCTTTATAATACAAAAAACAAGTATCTAAATACAAACAAATTCAAAAATGGAAACATTCAGGGTTTTTTACCTGAAAATTTGAGCCAAAACCATAGGTGTGCATTATACATGGCAAAATAAAGTAGCTTGAGCAAAAAGGAAACTGTTATGAGAAGGCTAAAATCCTCATCTGGGAAGAGCAGAGATGCCATTGCATATCAGAGACAGTGGGGACCAGGCTGGGACCAGAGACAAGCCCCCAGAATGCCCTTTTCTCTACAGCTCTCTCTGAGTCAGTGGTATTTCTTCCAGGCCAGCTGTGTCTACACAGTGGAGCCGTGAGCTCTCCCTCATCTCCAGTTTAATCATCAAGGACAGATTAGCTTCCTTTCCCCACTTCCAGTTGCAAAAGCACCAGTGAATGACGTGTCTGGCGCGACGAGGGCCACGTGCCTCCCCCTACCCTTGGGTATCGGAGGTCTTTCTCAGAAGAGGGAAAATCGTTGAGGCCCCACAGTCGCCTTAATTCATGTCTACCAACCTGTGCAGCAACAGGCAGCTGCCTTCACTTCTCTGAGCCTCATAAAATGAAAAAGTTGGAAGGCAGCAAAATAATACCTTCTTCAAAGAGCCGTTGATTATTTTACGTCAATAACCCATGTCAAAGGCTGGTGTAGTGTCCGGTATATATGAAATATCAATAATGTTCATTTTTATTTCAAGGCGAGTCTTGAAGTCAAGGAAGAAGTCTGCAAGTTCAGATACAGAGGAAAATTATTTGGAGCACAGGACACTACATGGGAAATGCTATACAATTCAGAGTAAGAGGCACTACAGGAGTTGTTAAAAGGACGGTAATTGAGCCTTAAATCATCCCCACTTGTAAATCACCCATGAGATCTATATTCTAAAAAAGGGGGGCCAGAGTTAGCTATTGGGAACCTATATTGTCAAGTTGACCAATTAATCTTCAGCTTGTGAGACACTCTTTGCTCTCAAGGGGAAGACTATTTCAGTCAAGTAACATTTTAGTGCCCACGTAAAGAGAACTGTAAAAGATCTGGATGTTGATGAACTCTGAGGAGCAAAAACTGTATTTGTGTGTGTTCCCTTTTGACCTTTTTAACTTTTTGGAGTTGGGCCAATGAACATACCCAGCTATGCAAGGATAAATTGAATTGATTACTAGTAGTTCTACAAAAACATTCCCTATGTTGTCTTCTCTCATACATCTCATCCTTAAGATTTTTTAATTTTATTTTTAGATTTTATTTATTTACTTTTAGAGAAAGGAGAAGAGAGGGAGAAAGAGAGGGAGAAAAAACAGCAATGTGAGAAAGATACATTGATTGGTTGCCTCTTGCACATCCCCAACTGGGGACCTAGTCTGCAACCCAAGGATGTACCCTGACCAGGAATTGAACTGGCAACCCTTCAGCTTGCAGGCCAGCACTCAATCCACTGAGCCACACCAGCCAGGCTCATCCTTGAGTTTTATCAGAGGGAAAATGGACCTCATATTATACATTTCTTAGGTAATATTACTACACCAGTGAAGCACTGAAATCAAGAGATCATAAAATTTCCAGTTTTTCCAAAGCTCAGAGAATTTAGTACACCCAAGTTTTGGCATTTTTTGGTATTTGAATCAATTTCACTCACACCAACATCTGTTCTTATAAAATAATATGGAATATAATGTCTGCATGATGGCACAGAATCAAACTTCACCCCTTCTCCTTGCTTCTTATCCCTTTTTTCGATGGTCCTCACCCATGTCCTCTGCCCCTCCTGCTGGTAAATAACTATGTCTGACAACTCACTGGAACTCACCTGCCTCAGGTCCCCATTTCCCTAGATGCATGAGGGCTACTAATGACATCTTTTGAGGTGTGTGGCATTTGTACAGTATCTTGCACCTTAATACCTGCCGGGTTCATCCCAGCCCCTTGAGCTTTGACTCAGCCCAGATCCTAGCTCCAAGACCCACTCCCCTCAGTGAAGTCTTCCACTATTCCGGCGCACAAGCATGTTCTCCCTTAGGCTGTGACCTAGAGCATCAGTACTCTGATCTTAATCAAAGTATTGCTTGGTACTACGAATTAATTTTTACTTGCCTATGCCTGAGGTCTTGCTGTGTATTGTTCCCTGGTACCCAGCATAATGCCCATACACAGCAGAGGTTCCATAAACACCTGATGATGACGCACAAATGCATGAATGAATGAATGAATGAATGAATCAAATGTTTTTCTCCACAGCTTGGCATTGTTAGTCTTTGGGAATTGAGGTCAATGTCAGACTTAAGTCTAAAGACAGCAGACTTTGACTCAACCCTGTCAGTTATTCTTCTAACAAGTTGTCCCATGGGTCTGGAATAAGTATATGGAGATAGAAGGAAACAAGGTTTCATTAGGGACGGTGTGGAGCTGTGGCCAGGAGATGGGCAAGCATCCCAAATCCTGGTCCAGGGACTGAATGACCTGCATTCTGATCAATCACCAAAAAGCAGGTTCTGTGATCTAGGACAAGTCATTGAATCTTTCTGAACCTAAGAAAATGTATAGACATCTACCAACGTATATACAGATTCCCCCTTGGCAGCAGCAGAGCAAATTCCTACAGGGCTAAACAAGCATCCATTTGAAGGTCTAAGTCAGTGGGTCCATTGTCAACCTAACACAAGATCTGCCACCCCAGGAGAAAGCCACCTGCAGGCCTAGCAGCTGCTGGGATAATCATGACGATGTGGGCAGAGCCATCAAAACCACTGACAGGTGACCCTCAGAACTAGAGACCAGCGAGCCCCTTCTCTCTGGACATAGTGGGAGCCCAAACATCCCCCTAGATTGGCTAGAGGAAGAAGAGCTGGGACAGGAAAGGAGCTGGCGTGCTCCAAGAGGGGGAGCACCAGATCTGGGGAGATTTTAAAGCTCTGGCTGCTCAAGTAGCACCCCATACAGATCCAATCAGAACATCCCCAAATGTCCTGGGGTGGGAGCCACGACCAGTGCAATAGGGAAACTCAGACAGATAGTTAACCAGCCAAGCAGTTCACTGCCATTTAGTAAATCGAAAAATCCAAGCCCTTATTGTATGAAATATTAAAGAGACTTATCTAAGAAAAAGAAGATAAAAAACATGTGTAGTAAAATGACAGCAAACTCACAATTATTAACAACCACACCTGAAACAAAAACAAGAAGAAACTAAGCAAACAACTAGAACAGGAACAGACACACAGAAATGGAGATCACATGGAGGGTTAGCAACAGGGGAGTGGGAGGAGGAGGGGGGGGGAAAGATACGAAGAATAAGTAGCATGGATGGTAGATAGAAAATAGATGGGGAGGGCAAGAATAGTAGGGGAAATGTAGAAGCTGAAGAACTTATGACACATGGACATGAACTAAAGGGGGGGAATGAGGTTGCGGGAGGGTGTTAAGGGTGGAGAGGAATGAAGGGGGGATAATAGGACAACTGTAATAGCTTAATCAATAAAATATATTTAAAAAAAAGAAAAATCCAATCTTCCCTAAACCAAGGACACAAGAGTAAATGGTTTACACTTCTCCCCAACCAGAGGGTAAATAGCTTAAATCACCCTACTCAGGGAGACAGATAACAAAAATCCCATTAGTGCTTCCACACCCAAGGAATGTTGAAGTCAGGCAAATAAATCTCATTTTTGTGCATCAGCATAAAGCTGATGGATATTCCACTGAGATCCTCCCCTAAGACCTCTCCTAAACTCCCAGCCTGCAAAACCCTCAAGATGAAGGACCCAGCCCGTGCTCTCCCTCTCCTGGCTGCACCACCCCCTCCCCTTCCTCCCAGGAGCTCCTCCCCTGAGCTCCAAGGGCCCTTCTTTTTCCTCTGAAACTTGTTTCCTGAGCCCATTTCTTCTACCGCTCACTTTTACTACCTCTGAACTTTCTAAATAAACTTTCTCTTATAATTTGAGTTCTTGGCTCTGAATTATTTCTCTGCCCAACTCAGGAACCAAGTTCCAACTTTGCCAGTAACAACTGGTGCTGTTTTGCCACCTGCAGTGCCGCCAACAACTGCAGTGTGTAGAGAAGTTTAGGGACCACTCCCAAGTCACCCAACAAAGCCCCTGAGATCAGACTTGCCAGAAAAGATAAGAACTGCGAAGTACAGGAAATAGGTAGGGACAGCAGAGGGCAGGCCCAGCAGGAGACGATGATCCGGTAGGCAATGAAATGGCTAGAAGGGCTTCCCAGAAGTCGCTGGAGGACAGAGAGCACACACTATTTGGATACTCTTCAAGGATCAGCAAGAAGCGGATAGTTCAAAACAGGAAGGATGAAGGTTCTCCCCCACACCACAGGCCCTTTCCGAACACACTCGAGCACTGTTAGCATCCTATGATCATCACCTGACCCTCTAATGGGGTTGGGTGAATAGCTATGGGGTAGACTGGATCCCTGGGTGCAGGATGATGGTGAAGAGAAGGGGGACGGAAGGCAGGGGGTGGGGAAGAGGAGGAGGAGGAGGACAGCTGACCTCCTTCAGAGTTTCCTATATATTCAGGGCCTCAGTCGTTTCCTTATTTAACCTCACACAGCAACTCCATTTCACAGTGGGCAGTGGGCAGTGGGCAGTCTTGTTACAGAGAGATCTGCTCAGATCCCTGGGGAGGTGTTGGAAGGGGCTATAGGGGGAGGTCGCCCAAGGCAATGGTAAACAGCCTAGGATGGGACTGGCTGAGAAGCTGAAAGCCTCCAGATGTGAAGGCTACCCAAGGAGCAAGGATGCTAGGGGGCAGGAAAGAGACCCTGAGAGGGCAGATGAAGGCTTCCAGAGGCTTGGTGGGGCTGGATCTGTAGCCTGGAGAAGCACTTCAAAACTCAACTTCACCATCTGGTCCAGTCCAGGTGTGATATTCTGGATCGTGGGGACAACACGATGAGGGGGTTCCTGTGGGGTCTGGAGCAGCCCCGGTGAGAAGAGGGTGTGGGCGGGGCAATCTACCAGTGCGCATGGGCATATTTCCACCTTCAAACAACCCGAATGCACATCAGTGTGTACCAGCAAAATACGAGTCCCAGTTTAGCTTGCCACAGATACACAGCATAAGGCTTTTGTGGTTTAGGAGATTTAACATTTTTTTAACATTTTTATTTATTGATTTGCGAGAGAAACATCAATGTTTTGTTGTTCCAGTTATTGATGCATTCATTGGTTGAGTCTTATATGTGTCCTGACCAGGAATCGAACCTTGACATATTGGGGATAATGCTCCAACCAAATGAGCTACCTGGCCAGGGGGAGATCTAAATTTTTAAAATCTGGCATCCTCTTTAACCCACCTTTAATGAGGTCCCAGAAGTCTCAACTGGACCACGAGCATAGGCACCTCTACCTGCATCCGGAGGACACGGCTCCCCCGACTCCACCCCAAAGCCATCCTGGAGCTCCGTTTGGAAGCTGAGGACAGTAATTGTTGCATATGAAGAACCTGGTAGGTGGAGTGGTAGGGAGAGAGGGGAAGAAGCTCCTGAAACATTACCCGAATTTATCTCAGACTTCACGTTTGAGCTGGGAAAAACACACCCAATGTGTCACCAACAGGAGCAGCCCATTGCTTTGCTTCAGTGCTGCAAGTTTTCAGTCTGTTAGGCAAGACTATCACAGTTTTGACAATTTCTGAGAAAATGTCACCCAGTGCAGGGGGGTGGGGGAGGAGGGAGGGAAATAGGGAAGAGGGAGGAGGGAGAAGAAAGGAGGGCACAGGGAGGAGGAAGGAAGCCCACGGGAATGGCAGAGGATTGCAGCAGAGCTGGGTGGGTGTCGCAGTAGGATACAGTGAAAACAAATCACGAGTTTGCTGCTTCAGAGATGCTAACCAAATTCTGGAAGAAAAACTGTAAAGAAAATATGGGCTGACATATCTCGTTTGGGCAGTGCTCTGGCAATCATTTTACACAGATTGAAGGAGCTCAGAGCACAAGAAAAGGGGGCCTCCAGTGCCAGTGCCCGTGTCAGGCAAACGGATGAGGGGCCCTGGTCTGAACTTGAGCCAAGCCTCGCCCATCAGTCAATAGTTACAGGGTTAACAGTAAAAACCGAGCTCTTTGCTGTAACACCCACCTAGAAGCTGAAGGTTAGCACTACGGAGATTCCGGTTACTGAGCAGAGTTTACAGTCGGAACAGCCAGCACTCTCAGCGCCCACTGAAGGGCACCTGCCCTGCTGTGCTCTGGACGCCACCTCATGCAGCCCATCCCAACCCACCGGCAACACCAAGTGCAAGGTGCCAGCCCGAGTCCCGTGTTATAAAGAAGGAAGCAAGGAGCCCACAGGGCGGTCTGTGGCAGAGTCAAGGTTTGGCTCCAAATAGCCAGATTCTAGAGCCCGTGATTTTCTTATAGTTATGGGCCTTTTGCTTCTAATATTAATCGCTAACATGTACTGGGCACTTGTTATGTTCCAGACACTATCCTCAGGGGGTTACGGGTGTTAATTCATCTAATTCTCATTGTTATGAAATGCTATTTTCAACCTATTTTTATTTTATTTATTTATTATTATTATTTTCTGGTAAATGGGAAAACTAAGGCACAGAGAAGAGAGGTAAATTGCCCAAGATCTCACACGTCGGATGTGGTGGAGCCAGCATTCAGAACTCGGTGGCCTGACTCTGGGACACATGCCCGTGATCAGCCAGTGATGGCCTAAGAAACACACCCGTCAGGGGAGGGAAAGCAGTCTCTGAGATCTGAAAGCGTTCAGGAATTCCCCTGCCTGAAATCCGATCAAGGTCATGAGTGGGGCACACTTCCATCTGGCTGCCCACATTAGGGACACGGGAGTCACAGGGACATGTGATAAGCACACTCCTTGGGGTTACTGCCATGTGAGCTGGGGCCCCGTGTATCAGGTGTGGTTTTGCCCCGAGTATCCCCTCTCAACACAGGTGGGATGGCTCTCCTCCCGGGTCAGGGCATTCTGTTTGTGGTCTCAAAAAGTCAGCCTGTGTGGTTTCCCCAGCATGCAGGTCTGCCCTGACCAGCACCTCAGGTTCCGGGCACTGCAGCCCTCACCGGAGAACCTCAGCCCACACCCCGGCTGGAGGGAGTGACGGGTACAGAAGGATGTACTTACTCTACAACCTGGCCTTGGACTTAGATGGACCACCAGAAAGGGAAGTACCTGGGCGGTGTTGTCCTGGTCCCCGGCAGAATTTCTTCCCTTCAGTTGCGTTTAGACATTTTGCTGTGAACATTTATCAAAAATCCTTTGTAATGCAGTCAAATGACACTCTTACAGTGTTTGCAATGGGGAAAATTGGGGGGACATTTTCCATTGGGGCACCCAGTCCCCATAGGAAAGATCACAGTAAAAAAAAAAACCTTTTTTTTTAAAGCTGAAAAAGCTTTATTAACCTTGAGGAAATAACGTTTCATCAATTTTAAGAATGCAAATTATGTCCTAGTGCCCCCCATCCCCCAATCTCATTCTCAACTTTTAAAGCAGCCTGGAAGCTCGGAGTCAAACTTGAAATTCAAATACAGCACAGGGTCTTTGCAGCTTATCCCAGGGGCCTCAAGCGTTTTTTCCTCACCAGCTCTATAGGAAAAAAATTAAGGACAACCCCCTACAGTGGTTATTTATCCATCTATTTATTTATAAATTATATGCACATACCTGATTATGTTATTACCTGATATTTTAAAGCACAATGTACAGAGAGGCCAAAGTTCACTGTCCATGCCTGAGGACGTAAATCCATATTTCAAAGTGCCTCCTACACTTTCAGAACTGTCCTAGCCCCCCTCAGCCCCTGCTAGCCTGAACTGTCTTCAGATTTACTGTTAGTGAGCCGACAAGGAGCTCGTCGGAGGAGCACGAGAAGGACCAGCTCTGCCGTTTTCCTCTTGGCTTGAAGGGAATACTAGGTTGACAAGCCAAACCAGCCGTTTCTTTGCAGGGGTATTTTGAAGCCACTGTCCTTTAGTGAGGCTGTACATAAATGGGTGATATAAGCAGGAGTCCATGCACTGGTCCCACGTGTGGAGCGAGATGTCACAGCCTGCCAAGAGCACCAAGCAAACGAGGTGGCCTTCTGGGGCGGATATCTGCCTGGGGCTCCTCCGACACCTTCCGAAGTGTCGCGGGCAAGCCGAGGGACGAAGTGACACGTGTGTGGGAGATAGCTCTGATTCGTAACCTCTCGTTTCAGGACGAAAAATGCCTCTCACTGAGCATCCCCAAGATCTCTCTCCCCAGGCCACGTTGGTCTCGTGCGTCCACACCCCCGGAGCCCGCCATCTGTGCCTCTGTCCGTCCTCGCCCTTTCGGGGGCCCGGCCTCCTCCTCACTCTACTCCCTGCCCTCACTCTGCTTTCACTTATCCTACCATTATGTTTGGCCTGTGTCCTACACCCTTTAGGAATGAGTGTACACTCCTGCGTGTTGTGGATAGACCATATGAAAAACTGACCAAGTACTCTTTCTCAATGTCCTGTCACTTCAGCTAATCGTGTATTTGGGAATCTGTACATTTTGGATTATCCCACGGACCCATCTCTCCAACACTTGAAGGTCATGTTCAGAGGAGTAAATGTGAGCTGGCAATGATGATTGACTGCAACTGAAGTATTTAGGCTTTAAGATGTTAAGTATCTACCAAATCAGGGTAGGCTTGGTGACAGCTTTGGTGACAGCACACAGTGACTTTAACACACTAGATTTTATTCTTTTGTTTCTAAAGAAGTCCAGAGGCAGGTTCTTTCGGGTTGGGGCTGGCAGCTCTAGGACATTATCTGGGACTCAGCCACCTTCCATCACTTCCAGGATGTGTTCTTCATCCCTGTGACATAAGATTCCCAGGCTGGCAGCTAGAGAAAGGGGGGTGCCCCTTAACTACACTCTGCAGGGGGCCCCTCGTCACCTCCCTGACAGCTCCTTGGCCAGACTGCAGTGAGAAGATCTTGTGGACGGTGGGAAACAGGTACTAAAAATCAGGGAGAAGGGATGTTGGGTTAACAATGGTCTCTGCCGCATCTTCAAATGTGAGATCTCCATTAGCAAAGTGCAGGCCCCAATATTAGAACTACATTCAGCAGAACTCTAATTCTAGGCTATCAACTTATAACTGACTCTGGTCTCCCCCCCTCAACTTGAGATCCATTACCTATTACCACCCGGGGGTATTTAAAGTAAGAATCATCTCAGAAATGCATCGTACATCATAAAGCCCTGAAAATGTCTCTGTGAATGCAGAGTTACTGCAGACAGTCCCAAAGCCTTCTTCTGTCTGGTAGAATCCAGGATAGGTATCTCCCTAAGACACTGTCGTACCTCGGAGTTTGCAAATTTAATCCTCCTTCAAATACATTAGGAAAGTTTGCTATTTAATGAAGTCCACGTGGGTGGGGGGAGGACTTCCACTTTTCAATGTGAGTAATCGCACCCCAATGCATCTGCATCAGAGTTTGAAATGTCCACTTATCAGATTTCCCTCAGTTAGTGCAATGTCACCACTGATTGTAACAGACTGCAAGGAAGCCTCTGAAACAAACCCAAACTACAGATCTCCTACTGGGCCCTCATTCCCCATTTGAAACCTCATCCCGGCCACTGCTGTGTGTCTCATGGAGACCCTGCTGGGGAAATGGTCATGGAGGGTAATGCTGCCTCCCCATCAACTGACTTCAACAGCTGGAGACGTGGGCAGATGCTGAGGGACAGTTTTCTGTTGCCGAACATGAGTCAGGGAGAGAATTCATTATGCAACAGCACACATTTCTCATCTTTCAGATGCCAAATGTTCAAAGCATAAAAATACCTCAGCTGGTCACTCACCAGAGTGAGACTGGCAGTGTTCCATTCATGAGCTCACGCCACAGAAGTGACATCACACTCCAACCATGAGGGCCTGTGCAGTTTATAACCCATCGACTAGGACACTTAAAAGAGAGCTTCTCCTCCTCGGGGCCTCACCAGCCTCACCAGATCTGGAGTGCCTGCTCACCTGAGTTTACAGGACCCACCCAGGAATTTGGAAGAGTTCCACTGAGCTGAAGAGTAACACACGCTGGGGACAGGGGCTGACTCTCACTGTGTGCCCATGAGTAACGACACTGCCATAGGAAGGGGTGTGGTTTCCAGAAAGTTGACACCAACTGATCACATGCACTCCACCCACCGACATTGACCTCCAACCCATAGGGAGCAAAGAAAATCTCTTCCTGTGTTTTATATTTTTCCCCTTTGAGTTTTCAGGGAAAGGGGAAAATTATAAAATCAGGAGCCTCCACATCCCCTGAGACATTTAAATGTAAGCTGGACCAAGCCTTACCCGTGTATCACAGGCAACAATTTCACCCTGGCAGGGAAGTGGACTAAGTGACTTAATGGGTATTTTCCATCTCTAATTTCCATGATTAAAAGAAAGAGGTTGAGAGGGGTACATGTGGAGCCTATTGTGAGTTTGCCAATGAATCCTAATTTAGATCAAAGGGAGTCTATGTGACACTGAACCATAAACACCCTAGTGTGCGTTACTTCAAGGGAGTTGTTAGCGTGTCCCCGATGGCTATTATGTGATACAGTTGCGCTCTCGAGCCTGCATCCTTTAATTACTAATATAGAAGAAAATCCCATATAAGAGGGAGGAATGTAAATGAGACCTCTGCTCTTTTGAACATTTTATGCATTTGCTAAATTAAAATTCGCTGTGGACTTTGGTTTTTCCTGATCACTGTTGGTAGTGATCATTTGGCTCTTGGGATTAAATCCGACTTTCCAAAAACTATTTCCGATCAGTGTGCGGATTTCAGATATTTATGTGTGCTTTGCACTGAGACTTGGATCATCAGAACCAGATTGGGAACAATTTCTTTGAAGTTTTCAAAGGTAAGAAGAAATCCTCTTTTATTCTCATCTTTCCTCATGCCGAGCATTGTTCAGGGCAGGTTGAGGGGGCCGCAGCAGGGAGCAGGGCCTGTGGAGACCAGAGGAACAGCATCATACCACACACGTGCAGTGCTCCCGGGACATGCATGTAGCTTCTGTGCAGAGAGGACCGTGCTGTAGGGACGGGGGTCTGGATCAATGTGCATAACCACACTCACTGCCGTGGGGTCAGACCATACTGAGTTTGAAAGCACAATTTCAAGGTAAGGACAACCGCAAATGTCAACTTGAACTGCCTAATTTTAATGGCCCTTCCTTCTCTGGGATTTTCCCACCCTCAGCTTATGTGTACAAAGAGGATTGATAACAATGTTGCACTTAAAATAAGAGCTGCATGTAGGGCCTGGGCCTGCACAAAAGTGAGGATACTTAATAGACAGAATGATTACTGAAGACATTAACCATTCAGGGAGATCTGCCATGCCGGATACTGCCTCTTGTTCTATAAAGCAAACTCTTTCTTTGCCATCTGTCTCACACTACAAAGAGATAATAATAATAAAATCATTGCTTAATGAGTAAACTAAGTAGAGGATAATTCTCTGGTAGATCACATTGACGTTCTTCTCCAAAGGATGCCGTGTTCTCAATGAGGCAGAGAACACAGGGGAGAGTGCGTGACCATGCACAAACGGGAATGCCTAAAATCAAAAACCAATGCAGCATATGTCAGTATTTAAATCCCCATCAAAGAAACATCCAACTTTTCAGCTGTAACCCAAATATAAATTTTCCTTACCCTGTCAATTAGTAGATTACAAAACTTCTGTAGCAGGAAGACCGTTCTGCCAGCAAAGCCGTAGTGTTTGGAATGGGTCCAGGTCAGACAGATGGTGTGGAAAAGGGGTGCAATGAGACGTTCCCTGTCGGCAGTCAACTGCTCTTCCATGCAGCAGGCATAACCTCTGAAGGGCGGGGCCACAAGGTGAAGTGCGCCTCCCGCACAGCTGCACAAGCACACACACATCTAGAGGCAGAGAAGCAGTGAGTGTGACAAGCACAACGGTGGGCTGGCACAAGGGAGGCATTTAGAGAAGAAAAATATGCAAAACATTAAATAATTAGCAACCTTGTTCTTTGGCAACTAAAAAGTGCCCCCCCACAACCCTAAGCCAATGGGCACGAAGAATAGAGCCCTCTCTTCTCCAAGTAAGACGTGATTGTTAAATTAGTACAATAGGAAATTTTTGCTGTCTTTGGAATGCTGACTCCACTATACACAGTCAAATGGTGTAACCACAAACGGAAGACAAAGGATGGTCGCTCTACTATTATCACACGCCACCCGTACAAGTCACAGTCTGTTTGCAGAACTGGCTCACTCACAAAGAGCACCTACTGAGTGCACAGAAAGCCTGATTCGGAAGTCGATAATTAATGAAGTTACTATGCACAGTAATAATCATAGCCCACAGAATATTAAAAGTGAGTTTTAAAATGTAAACACTAATTGATGCTTTTTAAAACTTTTTAAGAATTTAAAATCCCTTTCATTAAGGTCAAAGAAGCCAAGCTACTTTATTAGCTTAAATATTTTTAGGTAAAAGTGTCTTTGTTGCTGTCTCTTTTAAATTAATAGTAACCAGCCACCTGTAAGCAGCAACAATGCACCTCTTACTTTATGTGTCAATGTACTTAATCCTCTAAATAACCCTGCAATATGGAATTGCTCTCATCACTTTAGAGGCAAGAGATTAAAGAGCTGAGAAAGGAACATGGCCAACTCCGGCAGTAACTCAAAGCACGGCTCTTCCCGTCCCTGGGATCTGGCTGGAAAGCCTGTGTTCTCTGCTCTCCAGGGCAGTGACCCTCGAGAGGGAGTGGGCTCCTCACATATTCCAAGGCCAACCTGTGTCTTCACATGGAGAACTACCACCTGATGAAGTGCAGATGAACAGGCCCAATGCAAAAGAGCCAGTGGATTTATGACCTGGCTCCTATTTTAGCGAGTCCCAGGGCCTGGCTCGTGGAACCTGACTGTGCACCGTGTGAAGCTGTGTGAAGCGATGGGGGCCAAGCAGGAGCCAGAGTCGTAGCCTTAGGCCGTTCTTCCCACCGCTGTTCCTGCACGGCCTGGGAGATGCTTCCACCCGATGCCTGTCTCTGCCAAGTGAGAGGTATGCGACATCAGGTGGTCACGGCACTTTTTGCCTTCCCAGTGCCCTTCCTCACCGAATCTGATTCTTCTCCTTCTGTTATTTTTACACCCACTCACAGAAGCTGAGGGTGGTGCTCCATGTGGAAATAGTGTAGAGAGGACACTGAGGCTATTATCCTGATGATGCTAAACTAAATTCTTTTCAGCTTGCTTTAGCAAAAGTGGAGTTTGCCTTCATACAGAGGCTGGTTTTTCTTCGACACGATCTTGATGGAACAAAACAGGAGAGAACTCACATGTCACAATCTGTCTACAATGGTCCCCTATTAAAGAGAATATAGACCTGGCAACACATCTGATGCTACAGAGATTTCAGAGCCAAAGCACAGTTGACCCGCCAAGCCTGCTGCGAGATTTTATGACTAGCACCACTGTTTTCACTTCCGAACAACCCATCAGAAAGATGATCCAATGATTAAAACAACAATGAACTTGGTCATCAGTTTAAACGTTTCAATCCAGGCCCCTGCCCTGTATTTAAACCCTGTGAAGAGAAGGAGAAAAAAAAAGCACAAAGCCTCATAGAAGTAACAATTGCCTATTTTAATGTTGGCAACGTATAAGTGACAATTATGTTGTTAATTGATAGTTATTTCAATGAGTTGTCATCCATGTAGATTGTTCAGATTAGCAATGTTGTTTTTGCATGATGATTAAACCGCTGAGTAGCTGCATGAAAACTGTTGTGTTCTATGGTAGATACATTCTACGTGCTCAGAGGAAAAGCAGGACAGGCCTCTTTAAACATACAGAGGACTTTTAAAAGAGGCTAGGAGATGCGAAGTCTTGTTAAAATGTGATTTTTAGCAGAATGCTAGATTAATGAAATGCAATGTTTAACCGAAGAAGTTTCTCTCTCTGTGTAAGTGAAGTATTAATTAGACAGAGGCAATAAAAGAGGGAGAGATAGTTAGCAGCATGGTTATTGAGTAAACCAAGGAAAACATTAGCCCTACCTCAAAGGAGGTTCACAGAGCCCCACACTTGTCTCCGGAACTCTCTCTCAAACTCAGAGCTGGTTTCTTTTTAGGGCTAGAGATCAGAGCAAGTACAATTCCAAAGAAGTCTGTCCTGAAAGATTAGAATAAGTTTACAGCCCAAGAGTAAATAGTGATTGTTAACTGTACATCTTAACAACAACAAAGAAACCTCTACCTCTCATTTAAGTTTTCTGTGGCTTTCCAATCTTGCAAGAACAGACTGTTTTTCAAAGTCTTTCTACTGTATAAAAGTTTTAAGCTATACCATTTGATTAGTAACATAAAAAACTGACCTCAAAATCTGTGGGCTGCAACTCCAGGCCCATGGGCCCCTTCAGTCTCACGGGCATTCCTGGCCACAAGGTGGCGGCTGCCCAAATCTTGGGTCGTGTGGCTTGTTGAAATGAAACAGTTTAAAAGCCGTATCAGGCGCTCTCCTTTGAGAGAGTGGCCAGGCCACTCGGAGGCACCCTCCCCTTGAGAGGGTAGCCATGCCGTCCCTATTCCTCCACTACTCGGTAGTCCGTGTGGATGTTTTTCTCACCACTTGTGAGCCATCTACAACGTCTTCGGTCCACCGTGGGACGGTGGACTGCAACACTCTACCATTCAGCGGTGAAGTGTTCTAATTGCTGCCCATCTCGTGTGAGACGTTCACGTGCCCTACCAACCACACTCAAGCAGGCGTTACTTCTGCCGGACCTGTATTGTGTGTGATAAAGCAGCCTATGCTGGAGAAGAGGTGCTTTGGTGGAGCGTGGTTTGGTGAAAGTCTCGGAAACCACAGCATTGAAAAAGGAAAAGGCGCAGGCGCTCCGGGGGACAGGTGCGGCCCAGGCCCCAGAGGTAGGAGAAGTGAGCGCC
>CM052541.1:44848961-45123548 GCA_028533065.1 Trachops cirrhosus | reverse complement strand
GGGTGGGCTGGAAAGGGAATAAAGGATAGAAACTGTACTGAATAAACTAAAATAAAAATTAAAAAAAAAATAAATAAATAAAAGCCGTATCATAGTGTCCACATGAATTCGGACCAAAAAAATTCAAGTTGTCAAGCTTCTATTTATTTCTTTTGTTAGGTCAAGCTAACAAGACTAGCAATAACTCTTGTTAAATTGGAGCCATATTCCTTTTCCTATCAACTATACATACACTTTTAAAAATTGCCCTTTTTGTGGTCATTCACATCTGTGCAGTAAACGAACATTTCCCCTCTCCACCCCTATGCCTGTCAACACGGACACTACTGTCCCATCCGATGGCATAGGTGGACGTGAGTGCGTTTAACATGCCCAGAATTGTTTTCCTTTCTTCTGATACCTGGACTCCAATTTTCCTTTGGAGAAACATCCCTTATACATACCATTCCCTGTGGGTGGAGGAGGACAGTCACCCCTCCCAGGCTCAGGGGCGGGTCCATTTCTCAGGCATGACCAGTCAAACGGCCCCAGCCCTCTGGCCACAGCAGATGGATCAAGGATGAGCACTGATCCCAGCCAGTCCAGTAAGAACACATCTTGGAACTTTTTCTGGAACTTGTGGGAAAGAGAAAACAGCACTTTCTTCAAGGATTATTGGAGAATGTAAGCTCAAAGATGCTCGGCCACCACACGGAGAGTGCCTGACCGAGAGAGGCTTACACAGCACCAAGCAGAGTCGAGAAAGAAGGGTTACTCTTACAGAGGCGTAGGTTAGTGATTTGGGGACTATACGTTTCCACTAGGGTTGAGGAAATATACAAATACAGATAAAGAAAGATACAGATAAGGTAGATAAAGAAAGGCAGTTTGCTGTCAGAGTAAGAAGTTAAAAATAAGGAAAGAGGGGAGGCTAACTAAACAATCCTGGGATTTTGGATTGGAATTGGAGATAGACACAGAAATAAACATAGCTGTGTGTGCATGCACAGGTTAGTATATTTCCTCACCTTGACTTCTGAGGAGGCCTTGATGTAACAACATCCCAGCGGTAGTGAGCACACCTACCACCCAGATCTTGGGTTCTAAATACCATCCTCCAATTGAAATCCAGCCCAAGCTCCCCTTGCCAAGCCCTGCATCCTGGAGGGGGCTGCCTCTCCCAGAGCTGTGCCTTTCTCTGACTGTAGCAAATGTTTTGCAGTGACAGCCCTGCACCAAAGTAATTTTCAAGCCTGTTTCGCCTATGGAAGGACAAGAGCATGATGATACTTCCTGGTGACGCAACCTTCCACTTTGCGGAATGTGACAAGAGACTTCGTTGCCTTCTACCTCAACTATGTACCCAGGCCACTGTCACCCCAGTCACCCTCCTGACACTCAGGCTGGTTTTGGAGGAGGCAGAAGGGAGAGGACAGGAGGCTGTCACTGAAGAAAGAACTTCACAGCAGTTATCACATTATTTTCAGTGACAGGGCTACTGGAGCGAAGTCTCTACTGGAAACTGTGTGTGTGCTGAGCTGCTGTCTGGGGTAGTTAGAGGAGAGGGACAATGAGGGAGGCTCTCCTTCTACCAGAATCCTAGTCAATGAAAATCGAAGACAAAACATCTTTATCCTATTTTCTGCTACATTATTTACTGCAAACAATGCTAGAGGCAAAGTTAGAGAAATCACTGTGCCCTGCAAGTTACTTCTCCCTACTGCTTTCAGAACGGTGTGACTTTGCAGGACGGCTTCTAACATATTTTGACAAGAGAAAGTGAAATATCAGTGCATTCTCTCTCTCTTTAGAGCACTATGGAGGGGTTCAGAGAAAATCCCGTCTGGCCTTAGAATATCTTACCTGGTGAAGATAATGAGCAAATGCTCTTTTGGGTTTTGCCCAAACTCTTTTCTGTGGCTTTTTCTCTGGCCATTGGGCAAAGCTGAGGCTCACTTTGGAACAGTGAGCTGCCAAAATTGCTGCCACCTCCACAGAACACTGCACACCCTTGATGAGCCCAGGCCAGAGCCCAAATTCCACTTGTAACAGGAGATTGTCACTAGCGTTTATTTCCTTGGGTTTTTCTTTGTCTCCCAATGACATGATGCAGGTACTGAATACAGAGCAGGCAGCCACCTAGGAGCTTTTAATTTGGAACACTATCTGCCATTAAGTTTTCCCTCCCCAAAGTCGGCTCCTGCCCCAAATATTTGCATAGGGTCAAGGTATGGTGTCTTCAAATGGCCCCACTAAATGCAACGAGCATACTTTGGAAGGATAGAACATTAGTAGCCCTTTCCTCAGTCATGCAATGAATGTTTAGTGACTGCCTGTTATATTTAATCAGGTCTCCGCTGGGCCCAGAGAAAACAGTGGTCTCCTAATTGGCCTTTCTTATCTATCAAATTCTTTTTCATCTTCAGCTCTCATCACTCCTCCAGGAAGCCTTCCATGAGGCCCATCTCTGGTTGTAATGACCCTCTCCTATTCCTCTCTAACGTTCAGGGCATGTCCCTATGGCACCTGACACCAAAAGGGAACTCCCAGTTCCCAGGATCTAAAATAGGGGCAAAGGTTAGCTTATATCTCAAAATCTCCTTTCATTTTCATTTCAGTTGTAAAAGATCACACACACACACACACACACACACACACACACACAAAACCTCTTAAAACATCATTTGTAAGCACTACTCAAAAGGAGGGAAAAATTGATATTCATTGCACAAAATCTGAAAAAAATAGTCTATATTGCTCATAATGGCAAGTGTGGTTGTGGCTCATGAATCCGGTCTAAATCACTAAAATCCATAAAAGTAGTTACAGCTTGTTCATAAAACACCTCTTGCGAGACTCTGCATGAGAAACTTTAGAAGGTAATGAAACATCAGATAATGGGGAGAGCTAATTAACTCTGGCGGAGACTTGATGGGCGCTGCGTTATTACCGTAATTAGGCACGTCACGAACACTGCGCCCCGAGACGCACGCCTTCCCCACCCCGTTCCCAGTGCTGACGAGCGGAAGGATAGGACTTGCCGCCCGCAGACCTACGCAGCCCAGATTTCATGTTTTGAGTTTCACAGTGTACCCTCTTCTGTCTTCCTGCACATTTTGGGGCTACCGAATAGAAGGATTTCGATGAATGGAGCTTACAATTGAGAATCGAGACCGTTCAAGGGTCCAAGTCCCATGTTCAAAATCTGAAATCAAAACCAGGCCTACAAATCATAGTGAAAGATGTAACAAGAAAGTGAAACCAGAGGGGAGAAAAACCATCAAACAGGCTAAGAAAACACTTTTATGTCTAGCTTATCTCAAGTGTTGAAATGCACAGAACCTTGGATTCAGAAAGCCCTCTTTATTATTTCTCCACCTAGCACTATGTCTTAAATCCATGATGGTTCTCAGCTTTCCCAGGCCCATTAGCCACTTTGTATGACCGTGGTATTTAGTATCAGCTTGAGCTCCCGACAAAAGTAGAGCACGGAGAAGCATTTGCTAAGGACTGACAAATACCATTTGCACATCCCCAAATGGAGCTAATGTTGATGCGATAAAATAAAGTAAGATTACTGGGTATCTGGGCTTCATAATGACCCACCTGATTTCACAAAATAATTCAAAGGAAGGTAGGGAAATCCACCAATTAGCAACCGTCAAAAGCATATGAAGAGGCATCATGGCAAGTGTGGAGTTATTAGGTTAATCTACGGAAACTCTGCTTTCTCTGGATTTTCCCTCCCCGGTCTTCGGTTTGGTATTTACTCTGTTGACGGTGCCCTTTAATGCCTAAGAACTGTTTTAAGAATCTTGAAACAGGAAAGATAATTAGCATATATTTGTAACAGAAGGTGTATAGATACTGATGCTGTAATTATATATCACAATAAAGGATGTAATTCAATGTCCTAAAAGACAGCTTCCCTAAAAACATGTAGGAAAACACAGACTTGAGCGTAAGTTTGGGGACGTAGCAATTTGGTAGTTGGAAAACAATTTAGGCAGCAAGCAATGTGGTCTACTCATCCAAACCACAGAGCAAATATAATTAAAAAGGGGAATGGAAAATACTGTGGGTTTAACTAAAAAAAAAAAAAAAATGGGGTAGGGACTTTTCCTGACTGACTATAATCTTCTCTTGTTACAAACGTCAGCATAAAGAAGTAGACTGATGCAAAGAACATGAAACGGTGGCAAAGCAGATTTTACCCAAGACTTTCCAGTTAACACCAGAACATAATCCTGAGGTCTTGAAACAATAAGGTTGGTATAACTAGGTCATATTTTACTATCACATACCACCAAAGCTACACTCAGAAGTAGAAGGACTGGTTATTTTTCTTTTGTTAAGGTCAGGTTCCCCAAGGAGAGGTGCTGAGGTGGGGTGAAAGCATGGGAACCAAGAGGGCCATGGCGCCAGGAGCTGGGGACGTGAGGTGGGCTGGCGGAGCCAGAGAGCGATTGGGTTGTGCAGATGCGCAGGGCAGTTCTTTGCTTTGAGCTCAGGCTCACTATTGCCATCAATCCGTATTTCTCTCTGGGACAGGAAGTGAGAATAAATCCTACTCAGTGGGCCCCACGTGCTCTACAAGGCACAGTAAGCCTTTCCAACGGACATTTGCTAGCTGGGGCTGCCCCTCGCCTGGTGCACTGAAAATGAAATAGAAGCGCCTCAGAACAGAATGCAGGACCCACTGAGTCATCAGGCACAGTGCCAGGTTTGCAATAGGTTTAGGGGCCCATGAAACTATTTTTAATTTCTCTTAAAATCAGGAGAATAATTAATCCAGCAATTCCACTCCTAGGTGTGTGTGTGGTGTGTGTGTGTGTGTGTGTATAATCCAAGATCATTGAAACAGGCATTCAAATAAATACTTTTACACAAACGTAACAGCACTCTTGACAATGGCAAAAATGCCCATTAGTGGCTGAATGTATAAACAAAACGGTATACTGAATTACATGGTATATCCATGTAATACAATATTATTCGGCCATAAAAAGGAATGAAGTACTAATACGAACTACAGTATGAATGAACCTCAAGACATTATGCAAGTGAAAGAAGCCAGTCATAAAAGACCACATAGTGTATGATTCCAGTTACGTAAAATGTCCAGAATAAGTAAATTTAGAGAGACAGAAAGCAGACTAGTGATTCTCAGAGACTGGAAGAAGTAGGTGATGGAGAGCAACTGCTTAACTGGGTACAGGATTTCCTTTTCAGGTAGGATTTTGTAACTATTCAATAGACAGAAGTGGTGGTTTTACATTATGACTGCATTATGCCACTGAACTGTACACTTTAAAATGGTCAATTTTGCCATGGCTGGTGTGGCTCAGTTGGGCATCGTCCCACAAACCAAAGGGTCACAGGTTCAATTCCTGGTTGGGGCACATGCAGGAGGCAACTGATCGATGTTTCTTTCCCTCTGTTTCTCTCCATTTCTAACCTCTCCTTCCCTCTCTCTGGAATCAATTAAAGAAAATACATTTTTTTTTAAGATTTTATTTATTTATCTTCAGAGGGGAAGGGAAGGAGAGAGGGAGAGAAATATCAATGTATGGTTGCTTCCTGTGCATTCCCTGCTGGGAACTGGCCCGCAACCCAGGCATGTGCCCTGACTGGGAATCGAACCGTGATCTCTTGGTTCACAGGCCCGCGCTTAATCCACTAAACTACACCAGCCAGGGCAAGAAAATACATTTTTTTAAATGGGCAATTCTATGTATGTGGATCTTGGTAGAAAAAAAATGAATCCAACCTAGATTATATTAACCTTTGTACCAATATAGTCATAAAATAGAATTTTTTTAAAATTTAGGAAGGGGCCCATGAGGCCAAAGTGCCAGAGCCCACAAAAGTCACAATGTAACCACAACAGAATACACCAAGCCCAGAGGCAAGCTGGAAGGAACGGGAGACACCCGAGGGTGTGAGAAGGCAGCGTGGCCGGGGAACAGCACGTGCAGCTGACTCATCCGAGCGGCTGACAGTCAGCCAGGGACCAGGCAGACCTCAGCAAAGTCTCAGTGAGCTGTCTAAAGTGCCAGTGGAGTCTTAAGAAAATTACGATTTTTAAAAGATCACTCTGGGCTGCTCTGTGGAGAGTGGACTAGTAGGGGGTCCATACCAAGGGTTATGGGCAGCCTGAACTACAGGACATTGCTGGTGAGGCTGCTGACAGAGATGTAGAGGGAGCCACGGCCTTTGAGACACTTGGCCTGCCAACAGAACCCATACAGGGGATGGGAAGGAGAAGGCTGTCAACGGTAATTTCCACTTTTCTGGCATGAGTATTTAGATCATATGATGATGCTATTCATTAAGGTAAATACTGATTTGGGAGCCTTCAGAAATTAGGCTTTGAACATATAAAATTTGAAGCACCTGTGAAATATCCAATAGAGGGGCCAAATAGGTAGCTCAATATCTTGGCTGCCACTCAAGTGAGAAATGGAGGGAGAAAACTCAAGCTTTCCATGTCTGGAGTAAAAGGCAATTCCCAGAATGAATGAGGTCATCCATCCTTTACATTAAAAAAAAAAAGTAAAGTAAAGTGAGAAATCAGCTCAGGATCAAGGCTTGAGAAAATGTGACATTTCAGTGTCAGGTATGAGAAGAAAAGCTGGCAAAGGAGAGAGAGAAGTGGAAAGAGGTAGAAGGAAAGTCAGAGGGGTCATGGAGGTCATGGAAAGTCAGTGCTTCACAGAGGGGACAGCCAGCTGACCGGAACTCATGAGGTCAAGCAGGATGTGAATGTTTAAATGTTATGAGGTTTAGTGACACGGAGGCTATCTTTGACCTTTTCAAGTGCATCTTCAGTGGAGTGGCGGGGCAGAAGCCATGACTTTCCAGTTAACGGAGAGCAGGTTGGGAGAGAGTAAACTGCAGTAGAAGAGGACATGGAGTGTGGCCAATGCTCTTGAGAAGCTAACTGGAAAGGTGAGGAGTGGGTGAAGATGAGACAAGCCAACCCCGACCTCACTCAACCTAGCTGCCTGTGTTGTTTTGCAAGAGGGAAATTAGGGCAGAAGAAACGTTGCTAAAAACAAAGGCGTTAGCAACCTAGTGCTGTTGATTCTTAGAGATCAATGAGGAGCATGACCTAGGCCCTTCTGCAGCTGGAGGCCTGTCTAGCAACTTGAAAGAAGCCACAGTGTGATCCTGTTCAATTTATGACTGTTTGCAAAGGGCTAGTTTTCTCTGCCCTTCAGAGCAACACCAAAAAGGAACTTCAAGTTTGCAGCTTGCTCCCAGCAGCTCTCAAGTTTTAGGGCAAAGCCTCAAGAACAGAGGAGGTATGATCACATTGGGCCAGAGTCCAAAAAGCCACCTTCCAATAATGCTGACTCAGGAAGCAAGAAGTTGGCTCTCACGAACAATGCCAACGGTTCTGTATATACAGTTAAGAGGACACTCAGTGCTACAGGCTGAGCTTGCCCAATCCTCCTGTGCATTCCTCCACCCCAGCTGCTCTTCACTGCTCACTTCCTTCCTCCAAAACTCTCCTATGTCCTAGGTTTAAATTCTGGGACACAAGGATATCTCAAAAACTGTCCCTTTATCTTTTGCCAGTTGAAAAGGGAACCAGCCCAGTAGAAAGGAACCCAGATAGTAAGAGGCCCCTGGAGGTGGGTGGAATATACACCTACTACCCCTTCTGCCGTGCGTCATCAGTCACACAATGATCTTACAGGGCAAAGTAGTACGTTTTCCTTCATCGCCACCTGTGATTAGAAAGTTGGTCAAATGCATATGTCACTGCCATGTAGTCTCTAGTTTCCATTTCGGGGCTGACTCACTGTCTGAACTATGAGTGTAGATCTGAGGAGACTTGGGCCTGAAAGACAGACCCCATAAGCAACTTTTCTTATGTTTGTTTTTTCCTACCATGAGTTTGGCCTAACAAGTTCTCCTTGAGCATCACACAAGAGCCCGAGCAAATAAGCCCCTACGTTCTCTCTTTGGATGCCATAAAAGGTTTTCGAGTTGTCCTCATGAGTATAACCTTGTGCCAAGCAGGCAGAGACTTCGCTCAGCTCTTGCATGCTCAGAGTGCCATGTTCCAGATGTCGCATCTGTGGACGCTTAGCAGGGGTATGCTGTAGTTCTTAGAGGATCATGTTTAAGGAAAAAAAGCTACTCTTCCCCAAACTTTGAAACAAAAGGGAGTATGTCGCTCTAATAGAAAGAGTACAGGAAGTGAGATAAACCTTTTTTTTTTAATTTTTAAAAGTCAGAAAGGTAATTGTAGTGAGAATGTCATCAGCCTCTCATTATATCCTTCATGATAGAAACTATGAATTATCATTTTACCCCAAATGTTTGCTGCAGGAAGGAGAAAAATGCCATCAATCCTGTAAATTCTATGAAGGCAGTTGTGGTCCCTGGGATAATCACACAGGATCTGAAGTCAGAAGACCTGGATTTGAGTTCCCATTCTCTAGCAATGACTTTGCGTGATACTTTATCTAAGCCTGAACTTTAAGTGGAGACAGTGCCTATTCTGCCTATTTCATAACATCAGAAAGACCAAATAAGATTGTATGTGGGAAAGAGAAGTAAATGCTCATCAGGGAGAAGACAGAGACGTCTGTTACCACCGCTTCTATTTCACATTCAGCTGCTGATGCAATACTTCTTCAAAGGAGATATCAGAATTGGAAATGAAGAGACAAACATCTTCCTATTTAAAACAACATGACTGACTCCACCGAAAACTGTATGGAACCTACAGGCAAACTACTTGAACTAGCAAAAGAAGTATGTGAGACAAAACCAATTTACAAAAGTCAATGGCATTTACACAGACCAGCACTGACCAATGTACACATTTAACTCTCAAAAACGCCTATTCCCCAGAACAACTTTGAAAAGGCTACGTAGAAATAAATGTAAGAGACATGCAAGACTTTTCAAAGAGAAAACAATAAGTTATAAAAGGATATTAAAGTAGACTTGAATAAAAGAAGATAAAGAATATCCATGGGTAGGAAGATAACATTCTGCCTCCAAATCAATCTATAATCTCAATGTAATGCAAACACAAGTTCAAACATGACTTTTCGATGGTACCTGACAATTTCATCCTAAAATTCATAGAAAGAGCGAGAGCTCAAGAACAATCAAAACCATTCTGAAGGACAGGTTAAGGGGTGGGTGGCGGAGACCTGCCCTACCGAATGTCAAAAGCTGACACACAGGGATGGGGGTTATTCACGGTCTCAGTACAGGGAAGACAGGAAGGAACAGACTGACACCAAATGGAAACTGCACACGTGGCAGAGGCAGACATCACAACACGTGGGGGGGGCTGGCTGCTCAATGAAGTGCCTCAACAGCTGATCACCCATGCGGAGGGCAGAGATGTTACACCGCAGGCAAAAATTATTTCAAAGTGGATTAATAAGCTAAATTAAAGAGAAAAAATCATACAATTTTAAAGGAAAATATTTTTATGACACCAGGTAGAGAATTTCTTCAGAAAGACAAAGTTTCAACTCACAGATTCGATAAAACTTCTGTAAAATACACACACAAAACACCAAAGTTAAAGGGTAAAACTGGAATATTAACAGCCTATATACCTCTAAAACATGCACCCAGAATTTATTTAAAATGTTTAAAAATCAATGCAGAAGTGTAAATAAGCCCAAAAGGCAAGAGGGCAAAAGATTCAAATAAGCAATACCCTTCAGAGGAAACTAATGGATTGATTATGCACTTAGTGAAAAGACGCTCCACCTCACCAGCACACAGGGAAACGAGAATCAAAATCAGGAGCTATCCCTTCACACCCATCATGTGGTGTCTCTCTCTCTCTCTCTCTCACACACACACACACACACACACACACTCACACACACACACACATGCACGCACACAAGTGGCAATACTGGGGCCTCTTCAAGAAAGCCTTTCTTGTTTAAAGTCTGCTTATGCAGCTGACTGGCTGATCAATGAGTGCTTGAATTGGGGGTGGGGTGGGGTCGGAAGGGAGAACTGGAGAGAAGAGGGCAGAGAGACAACAGGCCACACAGTGCAGTGGCCTATTCTCCCAGCCCTTACATGAGGTGAACACCAGGGAAGGCAGCTAGCTGGCTTGAGCCTTTACATTTCATTCAAGACAACGGTCTACTGCGCCAAGAGACCCTTGCAGTGAGAGGCTGGGGGAGCACCCTACTAGGGCAGGGGTTGAATGAGGTAAAAGGCAGAGCCCTGGCTGGTGTGGTTCAGTGGACTGAGCACAAGCCTGCAAACGGAAAGTTTGCTGGTTCCATTCCTGGTCAGGGTGCATGCCAGGTCCCCAGCTGGAGGCATGTGAGAGGCAACCACCTGTCGTTTCTCTCTTCTCCCCCCTTTCCCCCTAAGAATATATACATAAAATCTTAAAATTTAAAAAAAGGAAAATAAGGAAAGCTTTAAAAAAAAAAAGGTGGAACCAGTAAGAAAAACATGTGTTGTGTTACAGTTAACTGCTTGGGTATGCCTACTGGTACCAGTCTCTATATATACAGGGCTGTGTTTCTGATTCCTTTGTAACTTCTTAGTTACACTGGCTTTTCTCCCAGATGAATTTTATATCATTTTGTCAAATTCCAAAATAAATTTATGTTGTTTTTCCACTGGAAAGAAACATCTGCCAAAGCCAAGGATTGGGGAAGGTGCAGGAAAATGAGAACTCCTATATACTGCTGGTAGGAGTGCAATTTGGGATGTGCACTGTGGAGATCAATTTGACAGTATGTGGTGAACGGGAAGGTAAGAATATCCAATAGGCCAGTGATTGAAGTTCCAGATACATACCTCAGAGAAACACACATGTGCACAAGGAAACAAGTATTTCATTGCAGCATTGTTTATAACAGCCAAAAATTGGAAATACCTTAAATTTGCACCAAGAAAATGGATAAATTGTGATACACTAATTCAGTGAACTACAGCATTTAAAATGAGTAAAGAGATGTGTTAACATGGATACACCTCAAAAATGAGTAAAAAGAAAGTGCCAAAAGGTTACGTACAGTATGTGATACCATTTATATAAAGTTTTAAAAACATAAAAACACTCCTACGTATGTGCACATGTAAGAAGAATATAAATCCATTCATGGTATCATTCTGATAAACATCAAATAAGAGCAGCAATAATCTCTGTGAGTGAAGGGATAGATTTTAACTATAACTATAATCATTTCTTTTTTGAAGAAAACAAGCAAACATTTATAAAACAACTGCAAAAGCTGGATGGTGGATGCACAGGTATTCATTGCATCTTCTGTATTCTTTTCTGTACATTTGAAATGCTTCATAATAAAAAAGGCACAATACAAATGCTAGCAATTTTATTCATAAATGTTTGCTGACAACTGTGTGGATCAAAGTGAGTGAACACATTAATACAGAATGGGGATAATTATTTCCAAGTGTAGAAGGAATGTTGATCTATCCAAGGCTTATTTACTAATAGTTAACTATGTGTCAGGCGTTGTGGGAAGTGGCTTACATGCATGAACCCATTTAATCTTCCCTATCACCCTACGAAGATGTTACTACTAACTCCATTTTACACATCAGAAAACTGAGGCCCAGAGTGGAAAAGCAGTCAAGATCACACTGCTGGTTAAGCAGCAGAGCCAGGACATGAACACTGGTGTGCTCTGTCTAAAACCTATGCACTACGTCATACTGTGAAAATTACTAAATGACTCAAGATGAAAAAGCCACAGAAAATTGTCAAGAGTAAAAATGGGAAAGAGCCAATTAAGAATTTTTAAAGGACTGGGGTGTGAGGTAGACTAAGAAGGTGGGTTTACACAATTAAAAGTGAGGCCCAAACAAAACCTGAGCCCAAATACCTAACAAAAATATAAAGGGAAGACCCTGTGGTGTGAGATATTAACTATGAAGCTAATGTTGGCAGAAAATCATTTCTTAAGACCAAACACAGACAGAAAGACACAGCCCTTTGATAAGAGAGTGCTGACTGCAGATGGACTTGTAAGCCTTTTAATCAGTTCTCTTCGGGACGTTTCACCGGCTCCTCAAGGTCCACCCTGCTCACTCAGGCTCCACACTAAATTCACCCTCATCTACCCTGACTCACCCGGCACTCACCATGACTCTTTGCTGGCACTTTCTACAGGACCAAGTCATCAACTATTTCAAATCCCTGTATTCCATACAACAAGAAAGAACCGTATCTCAGATGTTTCAGTTGGCATTATTAGGCAGCAAATAACAGGCTCGCAAATTTGAGGAAAAAAAAAACAGTGGAAGTGGGGCAGTCTCCTTGTAAGGTTTTAAGGGTGCCTTAAGGATCCCAGGAGTAAGAAATGCAAACAGGTACAAAACACTGGAATAAAAACTAGTTATCAGGAATTCAGGCATTTTCATCTTTTTCTTCTGGGGTTGAATCAATCTCATCTTTGCTTTATTCCTTCTGCTTCACAAGCGTGTTCCAAATGCAACCTCCCAAGACATTAGCTTTCCCATTTCAAATTCTCAGGAGAAATCATGACGGGCTCAGATTTGACCAGATGTCCATTCCTTATCCGATCACCTGAACGGCTCATTCCTGAAAGTGGCAGGAATATTCAAAACACTGGACAGAAGTTGGGCAGATACCCTATCTACTCCTTCAGTTATCTACTCTTAACACTTCCTTTATTTCCCTGTTGTGTAATAATTGGAGGCTTAACACATTTTTTGAAGAAATAAGCTGCATTTCTTTGATGGCCTTTTTCAACTTAAGGTTGGAACCACTAAAAGCTAAATTTTATCTTTCAACTGAAATGAACCTAAAAATTCTTTGGCTGGCTTCTAGAAATGTTTAAAACAAGATAGAATTCTACACCACGGTGTAATTTCTTCAAGACACTTCTTTTTGTGCTTCATTCTTTTCTTATTCCATCCTTTCTAAGAGGCAGTCACTTCGGACACGTTGTCCACTATCAATTTAGATTCAATTGTTGACTTTCCACATTTCTACATTGAAAACAAAACTACCCCTTATTCTAAAAAAGAAAATCAACACATGAACCAAACAACAGAAACTCCAAAATACTCCTTTCACTACAGAAAAGTAAAATCTCCAAAGTTAACAGACGTGAAAAAATATACATACCATTTATAGAGTCTGTAGTGAGTCAGACACTATGCTAAATGCTTACATTTTAATCCTCACAACAATCCTGATGGGTACTATTGTTAGTGATCCCTTTTATAATGATGGAAATTAGGTTTCTGGGCAAGAAATCTACCCAATATCACACATCTAGTATGTAGTTTAAAATGGAATTAGAAGCAAGAAAGTTAAAAAAGCTGGGAGGTGGGGAGAAAAGGCTGAAGGAAATAAAGACCCCCATTTCAGCACATCATTTTTCACATTAAAAAACTGTACCTTAAATACCTAACCAGCATATCGTGCACTTTTTAAAAACCAACTCATTTTGTTATGCATTTATCCCTGGGTAGCTCAGTGGTCATTTAAATTCTTCTCTCATTTTCTAATACTCATCAATATTGTATGCTTGCTGTCTCCAGAGCCTCTTCTGTGCCCCCAATCAACTTACTCATACCAAAACACTCTCAACTGCTTACAAAACCAGCAGGCAACTCACTACCAAAACCGGAAGCCATTTCTCGCTTTTCATCCGACTTAACCTCTCTGTACTGTATTCTGGGTTTGTCACCACCTCGACAATTTCCATGGTCTCCTTAAAGCCTCTTCTTCCTCACCAGTTTCCTGAGTGTGACTATTTCCAAACATTCAGACCTTAGCTCAAAAATGCCCGGGCAGTATTTTAACACCATGAACTTGAATGAATTTAAGGTGCATTTTTCTAAGACCTATGAGCCCCCAAAAGATGAAGATCCGCTGGTAGGCTAAACTCAACTCCTTTGCAATTTCACAGCCCCTGCTCCAGAACTTTGCCACTCCATCCCTCATCTCGCAAACTTCCCCGTTCACCTGTAACAAACCACATTGTACCTTTGCTAATGCCATTTCCTCTGCCTGAATTCTCCATGCAGAATTCTGCAAGTTCTAGAGCACTTTTTATCTGCCACTAGTATAAATTTACTACAACACATTTGATGACTGCAAATCTAACTGAACAAAGGGAAAGGGCCCAAACCAATGTATCTTTGTGTCTCCAGCACTAAATAAAGGTGATTCCACTAAAATATCAAATCCTGTTCCCAAGGTATTGACCAATTTGTTTTGTGCTCATTATCAGACCAAAAAAAAAATCACTCAATTTGTGGCAAAAAGTTCTGAATGTACTATTTCATGAAACAAATAGTTCTTTAACGCTGAAAACAATTTTTACCTAGTATCATTAAAACCGAAAACCACATTACCTACTACTAATAGGTAGTATGAACATGTCAACATGTATTTTAAAATCAAATGTTAATTATAATATCCCCAAATTTCTAACCATATTGATAATAAAATTTTTAATAAAATAAAAACTTACGGATTGAAGAGTCAGTATTAAGATGCTAAGGGATGCTTGTTCTGTTGAAATGATTTCTAGTCCAGAAGTGTTTATCAAAGACATTTGAGAAGCTGTTACACAACACATAGTCTCGCCATCCCCAGGGACGTGGATTCAGCAGGTCGAGGATGAAGCTAGGCCTATGGATATTGTAAAATGCTCCTAGCATTTTCTGTTGAATAGTGGCTAAGAAGTCTTTCCCATGAAATATGTTTGACATGCCTTCAGTTTATACATACTTGTATGCTTAATATTTAAGTGACTTCACTATTTGAAATATTGTAATAAGCATTTTGTTATTTGGCCAATGTTACTTAAGGGAACCTAACTTTTGCAATAGGTGTACTCCTTTAAAGCTTTATATGCCTTTTGGTTAATTGAATTACTTTTCAAAGGCCTTAACACTCAATATACAGGAAATAAAATTTGCTTAAGTGATATTTTCTTTAAATTAAGGTATAGAGTACAGAGAGAACAAGTCCACTAGATGATTATGTTCTGATAAATATGAATTATTTCTATATAAATACACCGAATATGCATTAACTCTAGCTTTTACAAAAATAAAGCAATTAACAAAAGTAACTATTAAAGAATATACAGGGGTGGGCAAAAAGTAGGTTTAGAGTTGTGGGTATGCAAGTTTATATCATTGTATCATTATTTATTATTGTATTATTTACCATATGAACTATAAACCTACTTTTGCCAACCCCTGTATTTACAATAGTATTACACTCATAAACATTAGACTTAAAACTAGAAAATAATGACTTTAGGGTAATTCTTCAAATACTAAGTTTCCAAAGTATATTCAACATCTTTTAATACAAAAATAGAAATATTTAAAAATCACCTAGTGAATACTAGGTGAATGTAAATTTACATTACTCTTGTAAATTTACATTCACCTAGTATGTAAATACTAACTTTGATTTCTTTGTTAGGTAAAAGATTCAAAGTTCACTGATGAATCTTTCTAATGAGCACTCAAAAAAATCCAAAAACTTATTTAAATGATTTTAAATACTACTTACTTTCTTTATTGCATTCATGCTCTAAGAACTGATAAAATAGGCTTGGAAACTCATGGATCAAAAACACTCTATAAACTTACTGTAAAATTTCAGTATTATTTAAAAACACCTCAACTATCACTAAAATGCTTTTTAATCTCCTGACTTATGGGTATTTTGCTTAGTGAACAACCTCCTAATGTAATCCTCTTCACACACCCTCAATAATAATAAAAAATTATCTAAACGAGTTTAAAGATTCAAAGTCTAAGGCCTATAACTTCAAAATAACTGTACAACCAATTGATTAATTTCTGTAATTCCAAGTCCTATTTCAAATCACAAGCTTAACTTTCATTCAGAAAAACTTTGTGTTTATATGTATTTCTAGAGTTGTCCTATACAGTCAAAGATATTATGGACAGTGTCAGATTGAACCTGGAAAACAATGGAAATCTTTACCCCCACTGTATACATGTGGAGAGAACTGGATTTTTATTTTAAAAGTATCTAAAATACAGTCATGTTAATATTGTTAAATTTTCCTTTCCTCCTACCCTGCTTTTATCAAAATTAAGACACACAGATTCAAAACATAACCTTTTCAAATAACATGCTATTGTTACCAAAGCTTGTCTTATGTTTTCATTTAAAAGAACCTTCATGTAAACTCAAGTTTTTGATAAATCAATACATCCTGCATTGCTTTAATAGGGAGAACAAGTAAATAAAAAACAAGGTTTGCAAAATGACATTGATGAAATTGGTATTACTCAATATGGGCAAAAATTTTTTTCAAAAGTTTATTCTTAGGTGAAAAATTAGAACTCTGCTGATGCCTGTATTCTTCCCTTTTTAATTAAATATACCCAAGAGAATTTTGGTGTCTGAAATCAACAATGGCAAATAAAAGGCTAAGTTGAAGAAAAATCACACAAATTTTCTTACCCCATACCACTGCAATATTTTAAATGCATAGGAATACAACAAACTCAAAAGAAAAAAAATAGTGTTTTATTAACTACCACACTGTTATAATACACTTTAAACGTACAATAAGGTAGCCTTTAAATTTGAGGTGGTCTTAATAACAAATGAACAGAATTCCAAATTTTTGAAATAGGTGAACTGCTGCAGTTATAAGTATACATTTAGGAAAATTGTATAGCTCTTACAAGACCAGCAATGAAACTTTATTTTGTACATTTTTTTAATAATTGAAAATATAAACAATTAAAAAATAAAAAGAAAATACAGCATAATAAAAAACATATGTTTCTCAATTAAATGTACTGATACATATAAATTTTAAGGGAAGAAGCAAAAAAGGAAAATGGTTGATATTTAAGTGCAGACTGACTACCTAGACAAAAAAAAAAAAAGACTTAAAAAAATATCATAAAACCACTAGTTTTCTATGACTAATATCCATATGGTTGGAGTATCGTCACTATGGAAGTGATTTTGTTATGTTTGCATATGTTATACTTTACTGGTAATTTACATGATGGCTTTTAAGGCCCTGGCAGACATATGGTTTTTGGAAACAAGATTGGATAAAAAAGTCGCTGCTAAGACGCAATACACCTTATTTTTTGGTCCTCCAATATGCAAGAAAAGGGATATTTCACTATAACATTTTCTTACCACCCAAATGCCTCAACCTATACATTTTAAACTTTTTTAAACATTGGTTATATTGCCCAACTTCATTATTGAAAGAATATTAACAAGACATTATTTTGGCAAATCAAATTTAAACATGGCTTTTCAACAGGATTTAAAAGGTGACTATCCCTAGAGTTCCATGTTAAAATGTAGTTTTCAAAATCTTACAAGAGTAATGCTTAAAATATTGTACATAGTTAACCTAATTAAAATAATTAGCTTCAAAATGACAAATTGATAAGCTAAGTAAAGCCTACACTATGTAACATTTGCTTGGAAACTTGATTTGTCAGTTATGCATAATAAAAATTCCAGTCATCAAGAAAATTACAAAAAAATTTTTTTTATCATAACATGATTTCTTTCATCCACCAACTTTTTTTTATCTTACAATAGATAAATACCAACATGTTCTCATTTTTACACTAAACCACACAGGATTGATGCATTTGGTTAGACTACCCATTCTCATTGTTAAATTCAATTTTCTCTTTATATAACTTGGTAAAATTTCATTTCTTCTAGATTCCAAAAGTACCTACAAAACCCATGCAATTTTACCATTTTTAATATACTATGGAATATCATACAAAGTAAGGCATTTCAGTGTCATGTATAACCAAGTTACTGTCAATCCAAAAATTTTTGCACATCAATAAAAAGATATCTAAGAACTTAGGAACAATATTCTTCTCACTACTGTATAAAAATAACCACAATGAATAAGTATTTGTGTAATATTTACTCCATTGTCTCATTTCCAGAAACTGTGACAAGCTGTAAAGGTATTTCAGTGTTGGTAAGGATATCTTGATTGCTGGTGGTGGAAGTATTAACAGTTCCTATCCCTGAAACAGAACCTTGTTGAATATTTGCAAGGATAAGTGTTGTTCCTCCTGCAGTAATCAAAGTATCATCTCGTGCAGCTTCCACAGATGCCAGCACTGTACTGCTAGAGTGAATACCTTTTTTATTCTGATGTGTTTTAATATGTTTGGCAAGGTGATCACTTCTCATAAAGCGTTTTGAACATTCTGGACAAACAAATTTCTTCTCACCTGTTAGAAATAAAATTAAGTTTAGTTTTCAAAATTCAACATTAATAGATTGCTAATTCCCTGAGAAAGAAAATAAGTCAACACTGACAGGTAAGGACAAGGAACAGAGTTCACTTAAAATTGTAGTAATTTAATGAGATGCCTCTGCAAATTTCTCTCATAAAGTATTTCTCCTCAAAATCAATGTCATCTTTACTTTTCGATGAAAAGCAATCTTCAAACTTATTATAGACGGTCACTCAGATATTTTAACACCTCAACTATGCTAATAGTTTTGAAACATGTTACAAGATACCAACTACAAAATGATTATCTGTAGCATGTAAGAGGTCCTTGAATAAAATTTTGGTTTTTTTTGTATAACAATAAGAAGGAAAAAGTCTGACTCCTAGCAGGGCCAGCGTCTGTGTCAAGCACACACATTCTCATGTCTGCGTGGGTTTTCTCCAAGTATTCTGCTTTCCTCCCACATCCCCAAAACATGCGTGTGAGGCGAACTGGTGTGTCCACACTGTCCCAGTGTGAGTGAGGGGTGGTGTGGGTGTGAGCGCACCTTGCTCTGGAAGGGCATTTTGTCTAGGTGGGTTCCCTCCTCAAGCCCAGAGCTGCTAAGAGGCTCCAGCCACCCACAACCCTGAACCTGGGATAAGCAGGTTGAAAAATACTTTGTTTTTATTCATCTTTCTTTAAAAAAAGAAAGAAAGAAAGAAAATATATAGAGATCTCACACGTACTTCAATGTTTAGTATTAGAAGTGTTTGGGGTCTTTACATAGAAGTGCAGCGATGTTTTTGTGACCAAAATATGCCATAGGAACTTAACTCTTGTTTACATCAATTAGCCTACGGTAAAATTTTTTTCTATATTTCACTTCAAGTCTCAGTTTCCAAGAACCTACCGACCACACTTAAGTGAGGACTCCTTGTATTTCTTTCAAGTGTAGCTATACTTAAGGTATTGTTAACATGACATATCCATATTAAACCTCCAACTCTTTTATCTGAATTCAAGTAACTACAGAATACTTCTAGATTAAAGCAAAGATGCAAGCTTGAAGTTCACCAAGACTGAGTAACCCCAAGAGATGGCTAGCTGACTTGATTTCAGCTGGAATACTTAAGAACAAGCCTAAAATATCATATTTTAAAAGTTAATAAGACCATGATACCTAATTTTATCTCCCAACGTGAATAATTTTGTAGTATCTCCTGTTCCAGGACCTCTACTCTAGGTATGCCCTCATCAGAACTGATGTCTGAATTATATTGCAACAATACCCTTGTCCTTCCCTTTCTAATCCAACAAATCAATGCCGAATAAATCTTCCTTAAATACCAAATTTTACTACAGTACAAAACTTCACAACTCTAATAAATGGTATGGGAATGCAAGACTAACTTGCAGATAGCTAGGATTATGGCTTAACTGTACTTAACAAAAATGTGTTATACAAAATACCATCTTCACTCACGTCAAATGGTCTCTCAGCTCTTTAATTCACATACTATTCTCCTGAGAGGTATTTCCCAAAGTTTCTCTTGGGACATTAGTCCTGAGAGCTGTTCCATGGCAAATGGCACAATGATCAAAGACTGCTGGGAAATGCTACACACACTACAACCCACCTCCCTCACACACACAGAGATGCATGGTACTCATTAACATTCAATCAAAGGTCCTGAGAAGGTGTTGCCTCGAAGGCACATTAAATAACCCTATTTAACCCAGAGTTTCCCATACATTTCATCATAGACCTTTCCTCCCCTTTTTTGTATTGGTACATTGCTTTTTGTATTCTGCTGATGAAATTCCATTGAGAAAAGTCTGTTATAGGGCCATCTTACGGTCTACTATTCCAGCCAACTGCCCAAAAATGAATGCCTTTCTATCCCAAGCAATAATGATCTCTGCCTCTGAGCATGTTATCTACTTTCTTATAGTGTTCGTTGTAGTTACAAACAAGTTCATATGTCTACCTACCTCATGAGTGAGACAGAAACTTAAACAAGTAGAGCATCTGTGTACTACAAAATATTTCACAGGTTATTTTACATAATATTTAAAGTAATACAAGAGATGTGAAAGCAGAGTCAGAGACAACTTCTTTGCTTAACCTAAAGAGTACATGGATTCGAATACAGATCTAGGAGACTTCAGAATCCATAATGTCATCCATGTCATCATGTGTCTTTCTTTTAAGTTCTCTAGGGATTGTAAATACATTACATATTTTTCACTTTTTCAATGTTGAGCACAGACCGGTGAATACCTTGATCATTACATGGTAGCAAGAGAAAACTATCTTTAAGTTCTAGAAAACTAGGATTCAGTCTGGGTCATTCCTAAGTCCATTCAATATTAACAACCACACCCTCTATAAAAACAATTAAATAAAAACATCTTGACATCAACGATGCCTTGATTATTCCTCAATGAAATGTCTTTTGCTTACTTCACAGGTATTAAAATAAGAGAAAAGTGAAATACCTAAAATCATCAGAGAAGAAGGAATTATTCTCTATTAAAGTGAAGCCACACTGGCTTGGCTGGAATTTGTGTTTTTAAATTGGTATTACTGAAGGTAAAAAATTGGTGCGATTAGTCACATTAAAAAAATTTAGCTCAGTGACATATGCTAAAAAAACCTCCAAGTTAGTATGTAGCCTTGTAATTCATTTTTGTCTGTTAAAAGTAAACATTAGTAACCTGTATGTGTTCTTCTGTGCCTCTGTAATTCATCACTTCGAGTAAATCTTTTACCACAGAACATCCAGTTACAAACAAAAGGGCGCTCCCCAGAATGCCAACGCAGGTGAGCTCTCAGGTGTGAGGTCTTCCCATAGACTTTACCACATCCTGGTATGTGACAAATGTGTTGCTTCTTTTTCCCAAGATTGGTACCTCTAAAAAACACACACAGAATAATATAGACTTACATGAAAATATTCAAATGGACCACTTACACCATATCCCCATACTGAATTTCAAAAAGACATTATCACCATAAGGTCAATCAGCAACCAAGACGAATTAAAATCAATTTAAATAAAAACTTACATATCTCAAACATATAAGTTTTACATATTAATTTTACTCCAAACTTAATGCAATTGCTGTCCAAATGTAAATATGCTAAAGTATTATATAATTTAGATATTCCACATATAAAAAATGTACAATAAAACTATTTATTACTCTATCAGAACCATTCACAAATTCTATGGCATAGGCCCAACACCAATTTAGTTGTATGGAAAACTAAGTGGTATACTCAAAGTCATGCTGTCAACTAATTTAAAAAGGACATAAACCAAGCATGAATGCATAACTAATCACAGGTACAATTAAAAGGTAGATAGGAGCCTTAAGCAGACTTTAACATGATTTAGGTATATTTATTCATATATTTGTATGGCCACACCCTGAATATACACTGAAGAAAGGTTTTTAAAAAATCTGGACAAAACTTTGTCTTCTCTCCCTTAGCACTATATGAAGTAAATATAAATAAAAATTATCTTTACAGTTAAAATTCCCTTCATATTAATAACCATGTAAAGATATTGAAAATTATACATCACATATACAATTAAGTACATCGCAAAATTTGACATTTGTTGTATTTCAGTATTATCTTAAGAACAGTGTTTAGGAGATATATGCTTACATGGGTGAACAGGTCTTTTAGCCTAAGCAAGAAGAAAAAATTTTGATTCCAGAACTAATATTCAAATAATACTAAAGACTACTGAAAATGTTATTACTCAAGCTTTAAAAAAGAATAAAGCTTATCAAATAAAACTGAGTTCATAAAAAACATGACATTTTAGAATCCCACTTGTCATAATCATATTACATAAACTGTGCAATGCTTCTCTGAGATTAACACAGGTACATTTAAGAACCCCCCAACTTTCCCTCCTCCCCCAATCTGTCTAAGCTATAGCCTGTAAAACTTCCATAAGCCTGAAAATCCTCCTGTATATAACACACCTATCATTTTTCAAATTTTACTGGAAAAATGCGTATTTCCCCACATTTATATTTTAATGTACTCACACTCAGTAGCATGTGAAATTGCCATAGGACAAACAGTGCTAAACGGTGCAGTGCTGGCTGTTAGATGCCATAGGTGTTCTGAACAGGGAGACATCAATGTGGGCTCCAGTAGTTAGAGAAGGCTTCGTGGAGGAGGTGGGTAGGATTTAGATAGAAAGGAGGGAAGGCATTCCAGGCAGAGGAATAGCATAAGTAAAGACAAGGAGGAGTCATGCTGTTGTCTCAAGGGCAAGGATGTCATAATCTAACACAATTCTAGTTTCTGCTCCAGTCCACCCCCAATTTCTACAACTCTCTTAAAAGAGCTGAGTTGAGTGAAACAGGTTTTTCTGGCTCATCTGTAATGCCAAAGTCTTAACCAAAGCCAATATGGTTTCCATTTAATTTAGCTTTTTAAATTTATTTTTTCTTAAATAGCCCTAATAAAAAGAGCAAAGCCTGTGGCTGCTGGCACATAAATCAATTTTATATATTGTGTTCACCATAGCAATTTCACAGAGAACCCAGTTCAGTTTACTGTTGTACTCATGACCTCTTGCCTCTCCTCTAAGCCTACAACTTAGGTAAATTATTGTGCTTTTATAAACTCAAAAGTGCTGTTTTATTTACTTAGCAAAATTTAGCTTGAGAACAATGAGAAAGCACAAAATTGTTAACATATTACAACAAATCTGGGTTCTCAAAGAACCAAGAAGCCAGGGAAAGATAAAGATATTCCTTATTATTGAAGATAGTAAAGGTATTCCTCATTATAAGGAAATAAAATGTATCCACTGTTTGGAAATGGGACAGGCATCTAAGAAAATAAAAATGGAGACGGGCACACACAAATATATAATCTAAGGGAAAAGCTCAAAACCCAGGTCCAAGTATCCCCTTTAAAAAGGAAACTGTATTCCAGATAAAATCTAAATATCCTAGATATGGATTTATAGCATGTGATGTAAAGGCAGGAAAAGAATTAAAATAAATTTCTTAACAAACTTTAGGTGACAAAAGATTCAGCCTAAAGTTTCCTTGATTTTCATAATCATTCTGCTAATAACTTTATATAACCTGAAAGACAGTTTTAAGTTTCTACCATTCTTGAGTGCCTAAACATGCTCTAAATAATTTAATAATGCCAGGACAGAGTGATATAGAATAAATAAACTAAAGGTAGAGGGGTTAATAAAAAGCTAAATAAATCAAGTCTTTCTTCTGCTTGGGATGGGAGAAAGGGGACACAAACTGAAATGACCAAAAACAAAAACGGATTTTGCAAAATAACTTCATTTTTAAAATATGAATGTTTAATCTACACAAAACCTAAATAACAATGTCTTTAGAATATATTTTACTTTATTAAAATTATTTGTCTCTTCCACTAGAGTAAAACATTTCTGAAGAGTGGTTTTGCTTAATAAATATTGGCTAAATGGCCAAGTAAATACTATTTTTCATATTTAATTTTATTTTTCACCTTGCTGAAAAGGGTAAAACAAATGAAATTTAGTTTTCTAAATTAATGCCACCTTTCATATATTCTTCTTTTCCAAAGAATATGCCTGAGAAAAAGGCTAATATTCTAAATGTTTAAGTACCACCTACCTCACCTTTGCAGAACACATTGAAATATTTTGGATTTACTACATATTTTATGCTTTTATTACTCTGTAGCAACAATTGTCAATGATATAATTGTGCCTACCATACATATGCTGAATTTTGTTCATAGAGCTCTAAGGAACAATATAGTGTTTTTATTGAGAACATCAATTTTTGAATGCTTAGAATAAGTTATTTTAAAATGAACTCACAAAACTTCTGGGAACAAATATAAGCACTTCCCGAATCCTCAGGATTGAAAAGATTTTTAAAACGTATGATAAGAAAGTACCTCATAAAGACTGACCAACTAAATATTTTGTGCTTCGAAATATCTGCATGTGACAGAATTAAACACATAAATTAACAAATTCACAAAAGACATAGAAAAATAATTCACAAAATGAGTTTTAAAATGGTAAAATAAATATACCAAAAAATGCTCAATCTCACAAAGTAATAAAATATACTAAATAAAACAATATTGAGGTATTACTTTTCATCTGTCAGACTTTAAAAAGGTTTGAAAAAATAGTAAAATCCATTATTGGCAAGGTGTGGAAAAGCAGATGCTCTCATCATACACCACTGGTGGAAGTATACACTGATACAGCCTTTCCAGCACACAATTCCCTTTGATCCAAAATTCCACTTCTGCCAATTTACACTGATGAAACAATCAGACAAAAGGCAAAGATGGATGTGTGAGGTTTAGAATGACAATAAACTCCAAAAAAAGATGTTAAATTCTTATGCATCCATTCAATAGACTACTTAATATACAGCCACAAAAAAATTTATGTAAAATATATAGACTTGGAAATGTGGTCACAAAAGCTTTCAAAATAAGGACAGACACATAAAGCAGTGAGAATAAAATGATGGTGCTTTAAAATATATATAAAGTCTGGAAGGATGGATATATATACACATCACAGTTGTTATCCTAAAGTAAGGTAGGGATTTGATATTCTCTTAATATTCTTCTATACTTCTAAATTTTTATAAGCATGCATTAGTTTAACAAAAATATACTTTAAAGATTTTCATTTTAAAGAATAAGACACAGGTCAGACCTTGATCCTCAATTAGATTCAACTTTCATAAACAATTATCTTGAAAGTTCCTCTAAAAAATTAGTCAATTTCAGAAGTTTTTGCCTAACTAGAATTCCATTTACTTATTTAAATTGACCAAACTATTTCAAACACATAAAATTTCAAACAACTGAATAATTACCAATGAATACAGATATCTAAGCATCAGACATAGAAGCAAATACACGTAAGAGGCAGTAGAGTAGTAAAGTTCTGGAGTACGTGCCCATGCTAGTCAGTCATCCCTCTGTGCCTCACTTCTAAGACTATTTAGAACACAGTAAGCTCTCAATGTTAAAAGTTATCATTACTATTATTTCTAATTGGCTAACCAATGTACAAATCAGTTAGTAAGACCAACTCAAAAGCAGATAAAGTATTATATCAAATTCATTAACCGTATCAATTAGCATTTGGGTCTTACTTAAACAGGGCATTTCCTAGAGAAGTACATTAAGGCCTTTCACTATGGCTGGATATTTGGTGAGTATGCCTTTCCAGTTCTCAGTTTTTGCTCTATATATTTCAAAGACATGGAAAAAGATACCATGACTACTAAATCTTCTTAGTGATGAGTTCATATCATTAAAATATCCCTATCTATCCATTTAAAGATTTCTACCTTAATCCTACCTTGCTTAATATTAACATTGTTATCCAAGTTCTCCTTTTTAAATTTCCCTAATAAGTCTTTTTCCATCTTTTTAGCTTTAAAATTCCTATACCAATTTATTTGAGGTATTCCTTATAAACAAAATAAAGCTAGATTTTGTTTTTAAAATATGATCTGAATCTCCATCCATTATTAAGCTTAATCCTTCCACATTTAATATAATTACTGATCTGTTTTCAGTTTATTCCCATCACATTAGTCTCTTAATATTTATTTTTAAAAACGCTAAACTGAAATATTACAGTTTTACTTTTTAAAAAATTCCATCACTAAGGCTTATTATTTATTTGTTGGAAATGGAAATGCTTACGGTTATCAACTATTTCTGAACTTCTGATTTTATACAACTGCTATTCTCAAGCTAAGAATCAACTTTTTATCTTGGACAAATCCCAAGACCAATTTGCAAATATGCTGATTTCTGACATGGGCCTGTTAAATGACATCTGTTACACTAGTTTTGTTTTGTTTTTCAGTAGACAACCAAGCAATTTTCATTTTGAAAAAGGTGTTTGGATCAGAAAGTTTTAATTTCATATATTTTGTTCCCTTAATTTTTTCTGCCACACTCATACACATACACACAAAATGGTTATGTAATGAATAATATCCCATAAGTAAGTGATATGGCATGCAGCATTTCAAAAATTAGGGTGATGATATTAGCAGTCTTAAAAAATGTATGTTTCATGTGTGCATACCTCCCACCACCTTCTTTACAGTTGGGACAGGTGCAAGCTACCCTCCGAAGTCTTTTTCCTTCTTGATGTTGTTGGTCCCCTTCTTCATCTACCACCTGTACTCTTAAGTGTGTTAGATCATTGGTGTTCAATGTAGAATCACCACTGAGCTGCCACTCTTCAGGATCAGGTTCTTCTTCCTTGATCCTAATATCTAAAGAAGAAAACAAATACCAATGAGAAGCAGCCCATTGGCCCAAAAACACAGCATGAGTCCTGAGCCACACTAAGGTAAAGTGAATACTATATATATAAAAGTCAAAAAGCATCTGTTTATGGAGCATAATCACTGCTGCCTATTGGGGCTTATTCTTTCAAAACAATCTTTTATTCCAAATGTCAAATATTAAGCCAAAAAGGGAATAAAGCTGGCATCTGCTGTTTCAAAAGATTCATTAAGAAAAACAAGTAGTTTTTTTAAGCAAGCTCAGTCATAAACAATCTGAAACTTCAATTATAACTGTTCAATTAGGTTATAAATCCAATTTCAGTTCAGATTGGAACAAACTTTAATACCCTAAACCTAAACCTCTCTTTCACAACCTATCTGTAGGTACTATGTGAATGCAAAAAGAAGGGTGGCATTCACTTGAAACTGGTACTCACATACTTAAGCATTAAACATCAGTCATTACTAAAATATCCAGAATGGCCACAACATCACTGTGAGAGGACATATAAAAGTATGAGGGATAGTTTCTACTTTCAGTAAGTTTTTTATAAACCAGACTGGGAAACAAAATGAGCAATAGTGAGAAAGAGTGAATATGGCAAAAAGTTATGTCATCTTCTCAGCAGAGCTAAACATCTTTATTTATATTGATAATGATACAACATCATTTTCTACTAGTAACTAAAAGGGTCTTTTTTTCACCTTAGAAAACTGATTTTTAAAGAAACTACAATTTATAACACTGAATATAATGATTCTCAGTAAAATAAATTCCTACAAATTTTTATTTTGATTTATGCAAACTAAAAATCTCAATGAAAATCTATTTTAGATCTGCTAGTCACTAATAATTTGGCAAAAGAGCCTAAAAATATCAAATGTACCCCCAAAATCCTAAATTTGTATCAATGAAAACTAGAATGTATAACCAACAACCAAGAAAAATTGCTCAGGTTAAAACCAGTTTATCAGAATAACCACAACTAAGAATTGGGGGAAATATGGAAAGAAAGGGGACACAGGCCTGGGCAACAAAGCAGACAGATGGTAGTATGGATTACTGATATAGGAAACAATGGAGAAGGTCCAGGTAGAGATGCAGAAGGACAGTTAATGAGCTCAAGGTTGAAGATCATGGAGTCTAAACTGTTAATGACATACAAAAAAAAAAAGCTAGACCTACTACAGGTCTGGAACTCAGAAAGAAGTGCATGCTAGACATACAGAGGTTACCAAGTATACAAGTATACACAGTGATGGGGGTTCATCCAAGGAAGTAGGTTAAATCGCTCAAGAACTCTGAGTATAATGAGAAGATAAAGTGGCTTATGAGGAATACCAACATTTAAGTACAGGCAGAAGATGAGAAACCTGAAAAGGAAAGAAGCAGCCAGGAAAATGTACTACATTAAAGAAAGGGAGAGAAAAAACGTGTTTAAAGAAAAAGAGAGGAAGTGGTCAACATCAAATACTGCATATAATTCAGGAAAGAAACTGACTTAAACACTAAGGGAGAAAATGTTTAGTAACAAGTGTAGTTTGTTTTTCAAGAAGTCTGTCTTGAGAGAGACAAACATAGCAGTAGAAACTAAAGGGGACCTAGGAAGACAGATAGAGGAAGGGATAGTTTTGTTTTGTTTTTAAAGATAGAAAAGACCTGAACATATTTAAATGCTTATGAAAAAGCTCTATTACAGAGGGAGAGGTTGAAAACACTGGAGTGACATCCCTAAGGGGTCAGCAGAGAATGATGATGATCCAGAGCACTTAGAAGTTAAGTTTAAGCTGGTGAAGCACAAACACCTCTTCCTTTATTACACAAAGGAAGAAAGGATACAGGTACATTCATTCATCCAGGAAATAGTTACTATGTACCACAAACTGTGCTAGACCTCAGATGCAGAGAGAAAGTGATGGCTGGAAATTAAAGGGGAAACTGGTTTCTACTTCCCCAGTGAAATAATGACTTAAGAATTAAATATGTGCAACCATGCTCAAGCACACCCCATGCGCAAGCCGCAAAGCTATGGCTGCCCTGTGTCTCCTGCAGGGAGGTGCTCCCCAACTTCCTTCTGCGGCTGCCAGACCACTGGGAAGATGAGCTGGGTGGCCCCTGGCGGAGGAGCTCCCCTATGCCACACACGTGACTTACTATGGGCTAGAGGCCTCTGTATAGAAGGTGCTGCCTCCTCCCCAGCCACAGGCATGGATTTCAAGACTCAATATTGGTGTGCTAGGATTCTCCCAAGAAATGCCAACAGATGTGTATTTGAAGAGCGAGGTTATGGGGACTAGAAAAATCTGAAATCCATAGGAGAAGCCAACAATTCCAGCAAGAGTTAATGTTGCAGTCAGAAGGCAATCTAAGACAGAATTCCCTTCTACTCATGGAACCTCAGTCCTTCCTTTTCAACTTGACTGGATGAGGCCCATCCACGTTACTGAGGGGGATCTGTTTTAGTCAAAGTCAACTGTTTTCTATGTTAATCACATCTAAAAATGCCTTTACAACAACATACAGACTGATGTTTTACCAAATAGCTGGGCACCATAGTCTAGTCAAGCAGACACATAAAATTAACCATTGCAATTGGTAACTTAGTTCTCTTCAAACCCATCATAGGTTCCTTATAATCCCAATTAGATTCCAAGGAGGCTTCAAAAAAAAAAAAGACCGATTCCAAAATTCACATGAAACTACAAAGCAACTACAATAGTCAATAGTTTTGAAAAAGAAGATCAAAGTTGAAGGATTTACACTATCTGATTTCAAAACTTACCATGAAGCTATGGTGATCAAGACAGTGTGGTATTAGTGAAAGGCTAGACACACAGATCAATGGAATAGAATGTAATCTAGAAATCAATTCATGCACATTAGTCAACTGAGTTTTTAAAAAAAGGTAAAGGGAATTCAGTGGAGAAAGTATAGTCTGTTTAACAAATGGTGCTGGAACAACTGGATACCCACATGTAAAAATTTAAATTAGTTCCATGTCTTGCAACATATTTTTTTAAATAGCACAAAATGGATCATTGATCTACTGTAAAACCTAACCCCAATAAAAACGTAAAAAAATTAATGTAAATCTAAAACTATTATAATTTTAGAACAGAAATAAATCTCATGACCCTGAGTTAGGAAAAGAATTCTTAGGTATTACACCAGAAGCACAATTCATAAAAGAACAAATTGATACACTGGACGTGATAAAAACTAAGAATTTTTGCTCTTTGAAAAGACATTTAATTGAATGAAAAGACAAGCAACTGACTGGGAGAAAATATTTACGAAGATATAGCTAAAAAAGGGCTTATTTCCAGCATATACAAAGAACTCTCAAAACTCAATAAAAGAAAACCCATAAAAAATTGGCAAAAGCTTTTCAATAGACATGTCACCAAAGACACACCAAAGACGTGGATGACAAATAGGAACATGAAAACAGGCAGTAAGAAGATGCAAATTAAAAACACAGTGAGGTATCACTACACACCTATAAGAGAGACTAAAATGTAAAAGTCTGACCTTACCAAGCATTGGCAAAGATGTGGAGGAACTGGTGGTGGAAACACAAACTAGTGGTGGTACAGTAATGGTACAGTCATCTTTGAAAAAAGTTAAACAGATGCCCATGCCATAGCCGAACACTTCCACTCCTTGGTATTTACCCAAAACAAATGAAAGCATATGTTCATATATTTTCATTGTATACAAATATTTATAGCAGTTGATTGGTAACAGCCAAAACTTGGGAACAACCTACACATATCTCAACAGGTGAATTGATAATACACTGTGGTACAGAAGTCCTCACTTAACATCATCAATAGATTCTGTGACTTTAAGCAAAACTTTACATAGCAAAACCAGTCTTACCACAGGCTATCATATCTGATCACCATTATAAGGAAATGACAGTGAATGGAAGATTATTCAAGAACTTGCTATATATCCACACAATGGAATACTGCTCAGAATAAAGAAGAATCAACTACTGATACATGCTACAACATAAATAAAGCTCAAAATAATTATGCTGATTGAAAGAAGCCAGATAAAAGGACATATACGTGCATAACTCCATTTACATAAAAATCTAGAAAATGTAAACTAACATGTAGTTAAGTACTTGCACAAAAAGCTAATACTATACAGCATTAGCTTTTACAAGCTAATTAAAAGACATAGCATACCCATAGCATATGGCTATCACATAGCCAGCTTTGGTTAAAGTGCATTAAAATGAGGGGTTTTATCAAGTATCTTTAAAGCTGCTCATTTTACATTTGTGACAAGACATCAGGAAAAAAGGAGGACAAAATACTAATATCAAGAATGAATAAAGAAGTCTAAAGACAGAAGATTTAAGAACATTGGGAACAAAAAAAGCAACTGATGAGAGAGGGACCTTTACTGAGGGGATGAAGATATGCTCCTGTTGCTAATTCTCTTACTGGATCTACAAAATATGTTTAAAGAATGAGTCATGGACATGGATACTTACAACTTAATTTTCTTTCTTACTGAATCTGAATACAGGCACAGAGAACCTAACATGTACAAATTAAACACATCTTTTCCATCCACCGAAACTTTCTCCTTTCATAACAGCATTATAAGTCACCTTATTGCTTAAACTACCAACTTCAGGTGAGTCCTGTCAGTCCATTCCCAGCCTCTCACCTCTCTCTTGCCAATCCATCTTCTAATGGTCTCCAAAATTTTCTTCCTAAATAAAAATTCAATGGCATCACTTTCCTGATTCAAAACTTGCACTAATTCGCTATTTCCTACAGTATAAAGTCCAAACTCATTAACTTGGTATTTAAGAATGTTCTCAACCTGGCCCCAACCTGCTCTTCCAACTTGAGTATTAAAACACTGAAATTCTCATCATTTTTAGAACAGATGTCCTTTCTCAATGCCATGCTCTTATATGTACATTTTACCTGGACTGTTTTCTAGCTCTTTCATTTTTCATTTAACTAACCTCTTCTTATCTTTTCAAACTAGTTCAGATGTGTAGTATTCCACTGTGTAAATGTACCATAATTCTTTGATCCACTCATTTACTGGTGGGAATACTACACAGCAGAAAGAAAGAAGGAGCTCCTACCGTTCAAGACAGCATGGATGGATCTAGAGAGCATTATGCTAAGTGAAATAAGCCAGGTGGTGAAAGACAAAAATACCGTATGGTCTCACCTATAAATGGAACCTGATCAACAAAAAAAATAAGCAGGCAAAATATAACCAGAGGCACTGAAATAAAGAACAAATCGACAGTAACCAGAAGGGAGGAAGAAGAGGGATAATGGGGGAAAATAAGGGAAGGGGCATCAATGTTTAAATGACACATGGACAAAGTCAAAGAGGGTTAAGATGGAGGGTGGGAGACGGAGATGGGTGGGGTGGGGGAGAGTGTTGGGGGGGAAATGGAGACAACTGTACTTGCACGACAATAAAAGTGTTGTTGTTTTTTTTCAAAATCAAGAGTCTACCAGGAAAAAAATAAAATCATAAATGTAAAGACAAAAACAAAAGACCAGTTTTAAGTGTAATCTCCTTTATACATGCTTCTGGTAGAATTAATTAGATTTACTGACTCATATATTCTTGTAGATGATGACTGCTTCATTCAAAAGTGCTCAGAAAATACAATCTGACTAAATGAACAAACCTTCTCTGAGAAGGAACTTCCAATATAGAAGTTCTTGGAAGATTTTGCCCTCTACTTTTCTATGTTCCTTCTATCTGCAAATAGTACATAAAAAGAATTTTTTTTATTTTAAGAATCAGCTCATATGCACAGGATCACAAAGTGCTCACTAAATAAATAATTTGCTCAAACAATTGTTGCAGCCAATTTTTAATCATTTCACATGTTCATATACATCTGGGATATTTTAGAATCTTAATTATAAAATTAATTAATAATCTAGTAAGTCCTAAATAATTCAACTGCATACCAATTTAATAGACACCTTGAAAATAAGTCTTCAGTACCAGGCAGTCAAGCTTATTTCTTCCTCAGTATCTTAGTACAGGTGATAGGAAAATATTTTTTTCTGTGCTGTATTAATGTCCACTGTGGTCCCTAGTTATTCTTAGATATCTATTTATACGACTAGGGAGAAGAGAAAATAATAATCCATCAAAATGGCTCATAAAAGTATTAAAAGTTACTCATTATTATTAGATATCAAAAAAAATTAAATTAAAAACACAATGAGATGCTCTACACACCCACCAAAATGGCTAAAATTTTAAAAAGAGACCAGGCAAATTGTTGGCAAAGTAGTGGAACTGAAACTCTCCCACATTGTGGGTGGCTGTATATGGTAAATCAGTGTAACAACTTCGGAAAATCTTGTGACCATTATCTTCTAGAGCTTAACCTATGTATACCCTGTAACCCAAGCAATTTCATTCTAATAGAAATGCATACACATAACACTAGAAGTACAAAAATTCAGCCTAAACAGGAAGCAACTTGTATATCTATTAGTATTGAAATGGAAAATGTATCATGATATACTCACTGATACAATGGAATATGTTAAAACAATGAAAATTAAGTTATAGTCAAGAACAGGAATGAATGTCACAAACATAATTAACAAAAGAATGCATACACTCTCTCTCTATATATATATATATACACACACACACACACAGAGACATAAATATAAATTCCACTTATGTAAAGCTCAAAATGGGCAAAAAACGATGCCATGGTAGCTGTCTACCTTTAACAGAGGTAATGACTGGGTACAGGGAGATTTATGGGTTACTGGAAATATACAACTTCTTGATCTGGGTGTTAATTTTTCCTACATAGTTATTTCATAAAAATTCATCAAGCTATACACATATGATTTGTTACATTTTTCTGAATGTATATTCTACTTCAACATATAGACAATCTAAATAAAATTTTTAAGTAATCTATAAGCCATTACTTAGGAATCTTGTTAAAGACAGTCAGTCAATTAACATCTTTTGTTCTGGCTTCATTTCCAGTTCCCACATACCTGTATTTTTGGACCATAAGACATCCTAGGTTTTAGAGGAAAATAGGAAAAATTCTGAAGCAAAAAAGTGGTAAAATATTTAATAACATAGATAACATAATATTTCACCAATGTAAATGTAAACAGAACTCAACAGCAGCATTAACAATCATTATTCCTCCCAAATGGAGGGGCGGGAGTGCATTTCATAGTCCGAAAAATACAGTAATCAACTAGCCCCTTCCACAACAAGGATTAAAAAACAAAAACAAAAACAAAAACAAAAACAAAAACCCAAAACTTAAGATGAGTGTGCTCCAAAACTTAAGTCCATAATTTGAAATTCAGAATAAAAAACTCCTTCAACAAATACGCAAGTGACTACAATGTGCTGGTAACCCTTCTAGGTTCTAAGGATAAAACAGGAATTAGTTTATGTCTTTATTGAGTTTACTTTTTAGGTGGGAGAAGACAAAACAAGTAAACACATAGTATTTTAGGTGGTGGTTAAGTGTTATGGTATAAAGTAGGGTAAAGAGAGACAGGAAGTGAAAGGAGGGAAGTACTTGATATTGTAATAGAGTGGTCAGAGAAAGCTTTGCCAATACAGTGACATCTGACCCTTACTAAGGCAAAGGAGAAAGCAAGGGGGAAAGTATTACAGGCACAAGAAAAACCAAGTTGAATGTATGTTTGGTAGGTTCAGGGAAAAGCAAGGAGGCCTGTGTGGCTAGAATGAAATGAATGTGGAGGACAAGAAATAAGTTATAAGATCAACAAGGGGGTAAGGCTAAGATCAGATCACATATGAGATCACTATCCACTGTATAATAAACTACCTCACAAGCCACTGTAAGGACTTTACATTTTATTCAGAGTCAGGGATGCTAATGAAAAATTAAGAGTAGAGGGGGAATATAATTTCAATTACATTTTGTTAAAAAAATCCGGGATTACTGCAAATGTTGTATTAAAGAAACTGTTAGATTCAAAAGAACATAGGCATCCCTATGTTCATTGCAGCACTATTTACAATCGCCAAGATATGGAAGCAGTTCAAGTGTCCATCAGTAGATGAATGGATAAAACTATGGGACATTTACATAATGGAATACTACTTGGCCATAAAAAAGAAAATTTTACCTTTTGCGACAGCCATGGATGGACCTGAAGAACATTATGCTAAGTGAAATAAGCCAGTCAGAGAAAGACAAATACCATGTGTTTTCACACATATGTGTAATCTAAAGAAAAAACTGAACTAACAAGCAAAATAGAAACAGACTCATAGAGAGCAGGATGACAGCTATGGGGGAGGGTTGGAGGTGAAGGGACCAAGCAAAAAGAAAAATGACTCATGGATGTGAACAACAGGGTGGGAAAATAAAAAAGCAACTGTGGGGAGGCAAGAGGAGAGGGAGGGTGACTAATTACATTAGGTGACTACTGTAACTGTCAAAGCAAAAGACGACAGTGGACTAAAACTAGGGTGCTGATGAGGAAATGATAAAGAATGGTCAGATTCAGGAAATATTTTGTAGATAGGAGTGAAGACATTTGCAAACAGATTTGATAACAGGGTTTTATGTGAAGTGACAGAACAAGAAAGGCCATTCTAAGGTTTTTGTCCTGAATAACTATAAAGATGAAGTTGCCATTAATGGAAATAGGATAGGCTGGAGGTAGAAACGACTGTGGCAGAGGAGTGCCAATCAGGGGCCCACTTTTGAATATGAAAGTTTTGAGGTGCCTATTAAATATCCAAACACTGATGTTGTTCAGGCAGTTGATGTGTCTGCAGCTCAGGTAGAAGTATGACCTACAGATACAAATTTGGGAATTGTCAGTATATATGGTTGGTTCTCTGGAATGGAGTGTAGATAGGAAGAAATGCTGAGGCACTTTGAAGTTAACAAAGAACCAACCAATGAGGTAAGAGGAAACTGGTGTCCAGAAGCCAAGTAAAGAAGTTATTTCAAGGAGAACATAACTATAGGAGTCAGATGCTTGATGAAGTCAAGTAAAATGAAGACTAAGAAATGACTTTGTATGTAACAATGAGGTAATCACTGGAAATCTGGAAAGAGCTGTGTGGAGTAGAGAAGTGAGGACACATCCCCGCCAGAATATGTTCAAGAGAATGGAAGAAGATGAATTGGAAACAGTGCATACAACTCTTTCAAGAGTTTAGCTGGGAAAGTAAGTATTATAAAATTGGCATTGGCATTCCTAAACTAGACCACAAAGGCATATTAACATAAAAGAATAACTGAAATAGTATAAATTTACCTTTATATTCAGTAGCAATTCCTGTATAAGATAGACTAGCAATATAAAAAAATAATATGCTTATTTAAACTTGACTTTTGATTCTTAAGGAAAAAACAGATTAATGGAAAAAAATGTAAGCAATGGAAATAGAAATTCTCAAAGAGATCTGCGTACACGTTTAAGAATTTTATAAACTAACAAAAAGTTAGTTTATCGTTTGGCTGCTTTTGTAGTTTAAGAAGAGGATGAAGCCACTGATCTCAAAATCTTCCTGACTGCCTAACAACAGTAGTTTTTAAAAAAGTCTGGAGAGGACAAAGAAAATGTTGCAAAACATACAATGGAATAATGTGTGGCCTTTAAAAAGGAAATTCTGTCCCATGCTGCAACATGGATGAACCTTGAGAACATTATGCTAAGTGAACCAGGCCAGTCACAAAAGGACATATGCTATATTCTACCAATGGGAAGTACTGAAAGTACAAAATCATATGATAGAAACAAACAGTTGAAAAGTGGTTGCTAGGGGCTAAGTAGAAGAAAAGGGGGAATGGGTCCAAAGTTTCAGTTTTGCAAGATGCAAAGTTCCAGAGATCTATTGCTCAACACTAAGAATACACCGTATTTTTGCTGTGTATAATACCCACTTTCAAGCCCATATTTAAGGGAAAAATAAGGATGCACATTATACGTAGGTATGACGATTACACACCATGGGTATAATAATCCCATGTATAATGTGCCCCAAAACAAGGGTGCACATTATACTCGGGAGCACATTATATATGGCAAAATATAGCACTTAACACTACTGAACTGTACACTTGAAAATGGTTAATATGGGCCCTGGCTGGCGTAGCTCAGTGGATTGAGCGCGGGCTGCGAACCAAAGCATCACAGGTTCGATTCCCAGTCAGGGCACATGCCTGGGTTGCAGGCCAGATCCCCAGTGGGGACCACATGAAAGGCAACCACACATTGATGTTTCTCTCTCTCTCCTTCTCCTTCCCTTCCCCTCTCTAAAAAATAAATAAATAAAATCTTTAAAAAAAAAAGAAAGAAAATGGTTAATATGGCAAACTTCATGTTATATGTTTTTACCATAATAAACTAATCTGGGAAAATCTCCCTTGTTGCTTCCCGCTCCCACAGAGAGGACTTATTTTAGGAACCTCACATATAAAATCTTCAACCTCACAGGTAAGAAGTTCAGAATAACTATGAATGGTACACATCAAGATATTATTGCAGACAATATTCTTTCCTAAGGCTCCTGGATCCTTCCCCCATAAGCTTTAGAGACTAGTTTTCCTCTGTCCTTCACATTTTTTTAAAATAAAGGACTAGTTTAAAACTACAAAGTTTTTTTAAAAAGAAAAAATTGTTTCCTCTACCACTTACCTGGATTAAAATACCAAAAAGAATGATAGTTCCCAATAACCCCTGGCTTCCATCTAACAGCAAGAAAGTGATTTGTTACCAACAGCTATCACAACTGTCACTATTCAAACCCCACCAGTACACCAAACATTCATCCTAAGAGTAGTTGTAATTTTTAGAGACAGCTAAAGTCACATAATGTTAAGTATTTAAACTGAAAAATATAATATTGTTTTCTCTTGATTCAAAACAAAGTATGAGCATAATATAAATTGCATCCGACAGTAGTTTACCTCCCCATCACCAAATCTTCCAAACATTCTATCACTGAAATAAGCAAACACCTTACTTAGTCCAAGCACTCAAGGACAAAATACATGTTGCTTCTTATAGTCTTATTTAGACTAGTAAGGCCAAAAGTGAGAAATACAAAACATGCAGTAAGTTACCTCTCACAATCCTACTCTCAGTTTTCATGCCATCTACCCTGTATGTGTTTAACAGCCAAGACTGTTAAAATTGAATACACATAGCAGATAAATTAGGCCTTCTTAAAGAAAGAACCCACTTGGCTTCTAAGAAATCTAAACCCCCAAAAGTGAAGATGGTCACAGTGTTTCCAGCACAGAGACTTTCAAACTGTTTCCTTAAGGTCAACAAAAGTGCCAGCAGAAATAATAAATACATGGATGGGGTCACAAGTCCTCAACATAAATCAGAGAAGCCCTGTAAGGTCAGTTTTATACACTGGGGTTCTAAGACTTCATTTAAGGAATGGGTTCCACTCTAGCACTGGACTAAAATAAAACTGATGTCGCTGCCACTGCTGCTATGGTTTTTCCCCTACTCCCTATTTTAAAATAAATACTCCCTTTAAACAAAAGATTGCCTTTCCTCATCCTATGTTAGAAATGTATATTTATTTTTTTCTAAGGATTATTCACAACACTTTCTGTGAATTCTCAACTATCCTATTTTGCGTTGCTAATACCAGAAATAAGAAACAATGCTTTAAATGATCCAGTAGACCACACCCATGTATAGCTTTGAAGTTATTTCTAATGAACAAGTTACACTGTGTTCTAATTTTTCCTGTGTACTCTACCTACTTAATCTTTCTGCCATATTATCTACATAAACGGACACTTAGTCATTGTATGGGCTGACTATTGTATTAAGAAATATAAGCCAGAAAGTTGTATCTTGGCAGTTTTGGAATTTGTACATTTTCTTTTGCCGTCATAATTCAATATATTCAATTCAAACACTTTCTGGGTACCTACTGTTACTGAAATTATAACCTATAACGTATCAACCAGGACTAGTGAGGCTGCACTACAGCAACAACCTCAAAATCTCAATGGCTTCACACAACAAAAACTTTTTTCTAATTTTCTATATCCAATTAGAATGGGTGGGAAAGATCTGCTCATCAGTCCCTCAGGAACCTAGGCTCCACTTGACACATGCTTCAAAGCAGTAAAAGGAAATGTGGTAAATCACATCCTGCTCTTCTTCAACCTCCATTCACATTCTATTGGCCACCTAAATCACACGGCATTCCTGACTTCACAAGTGACAAAAAGGACAATCATATCACACGCTTAGAAGAGTCGACAATTTATGAAGTCTCATGACTCCCAAATTCCTCTGCTGGTAAAATACCGAGTTTACTCTTTTTTCCTAGAAGAATATACCTGTCCCCTCCAAGCAGAAGATAACCAGAAAATCCCATCTAGTTAACAGCACCAAGCTCAAAGGCAAGGGATCTGTGGATGATGTAGAAATAAACTGTCAGGTCCAGATGTGGCCTCTCTTCACAGTGACCTATTTACTGGGTTGGCAAAAAGTTTGTTTTATTTCCATACAATGGCTCTAAGTCATACTTAGTTATCTTGAACTTCATTCGAAACAATTTTGTAATTCTGTATTGTGACAGCTGCCACATTAGCATGCATTAAAAAAATAACATCAAAATTGGTGAATCTTTGTGCAGCCATTTTAATACTGAAGATGGAAGAAAATACACCACATTTTAGGCGTATTATACTTTATTATTTCAAGAAAGGTAAAAACGCAATTGAAGTGCAACAGAAGATTTGTGCAGCGTATGGAGAAGGTGCTGTGACTGATCGCACATGTCAAAAGTGGTTTGTGAAGTTTCTTGGTGCTACTGACATTTTGGCCACATAATCCTTCACTGTGGGGCTGTCTTATGCATTGGACGATGTTTAGCAGTACCCCTGGCCTATACCCACTAGAAGCTAATAGCAGGAGACGGCTGACATACTCAAATATCCAAATCAATAGTTATTGGTGAAAACAAAAAATGTGTATTTTATGGGGAAAAAATGGACTTTTTGGCCAACCCAATACTAAACAACAAGTTATCTACTACTTGTACACACACAATACCCAATAATGAGCACAGTAAGTATAGCCATCAGAAACTCCCTTTCAAAAGAGGAGAAACAGGAGACACCGTTTTGTCACTGGTTCATAGCAATTCATAAGCCCACCTGAACAGATAGTGCAGGAGGCTCTCTCCTCTGGGGATGGAGGGGCTCTGATCAGTGGGAGGAGTTTCTCCGTCCAGTGTTCTCTGTGCCTCTTGGCTCTATCCTCCAGGGAAGTGAAGATCAAGAATATTAAGTATCTGATGCCCTAAAAAACTTAGGTTTCTCATCTGTTTCATTCTAGCCAGTTCCAAGTGCCAGTATCTACAACCACAGCTTTTTTTCTAGATGTCTCTCAAATTTACCATACATTTTTGCTCTTGCCACATGTTTTATTGATGCTAATGGAATAGTTAGTGCCCATTCTCAAAAATCTTCCTTTTTATAATTTTCTTGTTCAGTTTATCAACTCTCATGACTTCAGTTATGCTATCACCTCTATTCTACAGAATTTCAGTCCTTTGTCTGGAGATTAGTCTGCTCTCTCTACTACCAAGTCATTTCAACCTAGCTCCAAAAATTCAGTCCACTACAAGTGGTATCTCCTTGCCTCCTCCTGATCAGTCTCCCTTCCCAACTCTGCCAATGATAGACCTTTTTTAAAACAAAAGACTCATCTTTAATTCCCAATAGCTAATCACCAACTTGTAAAGATTCTTCTTTTTAAATGAGTAGCATTCTTTCTTCCTTTATTCGTATGACATAGCCTCCTATCTTCTTTAGTGCTAGTTTCTTCCCATTCCCAATCTATTCCTGGAATACATCTCCCAAACACTGATTTATTCATGTAATTCATCTACTCAAAAACCTTTAAGGGCTCCTTAAGCTAAAAATATTAAAATCCAAACTAGTAGTACTCAGTGCTCTCCACTCCCTTACAAAATGTGTCCTATCAGCCACTAGTCCCCAAACAACATCCCAGCCCCCACTCATGTTCTTACAGCATTTCCGAAAGTGTTCCTCAAAATTAACCCAATAAAATACCAATCTCTAGAGAGATAACCTAAAAAAGAGAAAGGATGCTGCTTCCTTTCCTTAAACAGTGGTTTCTCAGAGACTTTTTATAACTTACTTAATAATGCCTATTAATATTTTAACCATTTTGGGGGGAAATGCTAGGCTATTAAACTGTCTCCTGGATAGGATGCCTCTATTCTCACTTATATTGCTTTCTGCCATGTTAGTAAACATCTTCCCCATACCTCTCGATCGAAACAAATCTAAATTCCTCCACTGAAGTTCTCCCTTCTCTGTCGTCTTCCCTGATCACTGGAGCCCTCTTTGATTTTCCACTTCCCTGAAATTCTACGCAATTATCTATAAAATACAATTAGTAAAATTACACTGATTTATATTGTCAATTAATTACACATTGGTTTATAATGTTGATTACTGATCCATTTATCTGCTTTAAACGACTTCAGCATCTGTCAGTCTCTAGGAGATATGAACATGTCTCTCTTATAAACCACACAAAATTTTTTGAAAAGTACTAATTATTTGATTTGAATAAATACAGTTCCACTCTAAGAAACTTGTTCAACTCCTCCCTTCTCTCAAGTTCTTGAGCTTTCACTATCCCTTTCTCCCAATTTGCATGCCAAAATTTAAGCACCAAGAGAATGTATTAAAAAAAGGTTTCTGGCTTTCCCCTTCATATGCAAGAAAAAACTAAAATAGTTTAATGTGACTGGCTGTGCTCTCAAATTCATCAACTACCTTCTTCATACTATAGGAGATAAAGCAGGGAAATGGTCTAAACAGTCAACATCCATCTTAAAGGTTTCATAGAACCATAAAATGCTCCTGACACTTGTAAAACAACTAAGTATTCAGACCCTAACCAAGCTGTTACTATGAACAAGGCTCACTAACCCACTCACAGGAGATTTTTACACCAAAATTAAAGCCCAATGTTACCAGTATATTAAATTTACTTTTTAAAAATTACAATCCAACCCTGGCTGGCATAACTCAGTAGACTGAGCATGAGCCTGTGAACCAAAGAATTGCCAGTTCGATTTCCAGTATAGGGGACATGCCTGGGTCGCGGGCCGTGGGGACACATGGGAGGTAGTCACACATTGATGTTTTGCTCCCTCCTTTTCTCTCTCCTTCCCTTCCCCTCTCTCTAAAAATAAATAAATAAAATCTCTAAAAATTAAAAATAAAAAATAAATTAAAATTACAATCCAAAATGTCTATTAATCAAAAACAGGAGAGGATAAAACCTTTTTATTATAGAAAAAAACCAATATTGGGTTACCTAAAAAACTCATTTAGTTTTTTTCTGTAAAATAAAAGACACGTTTTTCTTTTTCACCAATAACTTTACTGATTTGGACATTTTGAATATGTCGTCTATCTCCCACGTGGTGTAAAATGATTGTTCTCAATTTGGCCACTATCAACCTCAACTGGTCTACGCAACCATGAAGCATCTTTTGCTCCAACCATGTAGCAAAAAATCTCTAGCAGGAAACTTCACAAACCACTTTTGACATGTGCAGTCAGTCACAGCACCTTCTCCATACACTGCACAAATCTATTGCGTTTCAGTTGCGATTTTATCTTTCTTGAAATAATAAAGCATAATGTGCCAAAAACATTGTGTATTTTCTTCCATCTTCAATATTAAAATGGCTGCACAAAAATGCACCAGTTTTGATATTTTTTTAATGCACGTTGATATGATAGCTGTCACAATATACTCTAACGAAATTGTTTCGAATGAAGTTACAGACAACTAAGCATGAACCACCTTACAGGAAAAAAACCAAACCAACGTTTTTGACCAATCCAATATATACAAGAGTAGAATACAACAAACCCCAACATACCTTCACCCAGCTCCAACAATCAACTCTTGACAACTGTTTCAGCTATATCCCACACTGCTTCTATGTTATTTTGAAACAAATAGCAGACATAACTTTTCATCCACAAATATTTCAGTACTACTCAAAAGATAAAGAACTTAAACTTTTAAAATCTCTCACATTATTCTTAGAATAAACACATGGAACTTGCAGTGTTAAAAGACTTTGGGGGAAGTCATTTAAGATTAAATTCCTTCATATGCAGTCAAGACTAAATCTAAAATCCTTTTTACTTCTCTTGCCCGCCCCCCAACAATTTATGGTATGGTTTCTGAGACAATTCTAAATGCCAGGAGTCTATAAAAAGCTACACATTTAATACAATTACACAACTGGTAGTGATATGAAATAAACAGATACCATGCATCTCACACACCTGAACAAAGTTAATTATTTCAGAAGCAAACAGGCAAAATTTACATTATATGTTTACCATACAAGTCTATGTTTATTCTGTATCTATTACTGATACTTCATTCGTTAAAAAAAAAAGTAGAAAGGTGAGTAAGAAATTATTGCTGAATTCCAAAAGGACACAAACAGCTTACATAAAATACAAAATAAAGAATATATATGATATTAAAGAAGTGGTCATTTAAAGCACGAGGAGTCAGGAAAGGCTATGGGACAAGACAGTATTTGAGCTAAATCTTGAAATATGTTAACTGGAAGATTAATCCTCTACTTCTTCCTGTTCCTGAAGTTCAATATTAGTGTACCACTTACCACATTATATTAGAATCTTCTATAAGTCTGTCTAACCCAATGGTTCTCAAAGGGAAGAGGGGAATTTGCCATCCAGGGGACATCTGGTAATATCTGAAGCCATTTTTTATTGTCAAGACTGGAGGGTAGGGGGTGCTAATGGCATCTAATAGGTGAGAGATGCTGCTGACCATCTTGTTAGATCATGAATAACTTTAGTGCAAGTGTCATATTTATCTCTGTATCCCCAGCATCTGGCACAGCAGAAACTCTATACATATATGTAGACACACTAGACCACAATTTAAAAGCAATGGAATACAAATTCATATTTCAATAATGCTTTAATAAAATACTTCAATAATGCTTTAATAAAAATAAATAAGGCAATTTTAGGAGCCAATGAAAATTTGAAAGGAGAAAACATATGAACAACTTTCAATGTCTTCCAAAATTAAAAATGTATACAATCCGCCCTGGCTAGTGTGGTTCAGTGGATTGAGTGCCAGCCTGTGAACCAAAAGGTCGCAGGTTCAATTCAGGGTCAGGACACATGCCTGGGGGCCTGCAAGAGACAACCAATCAATGTGTCTCTCACACATCAGTGTTTTTCTCCCTCTTTTTCTCCCTCCCTTCCCGTCTCTCTAAATAAATAAGTGTATGTAATCTATAACTCAAGAATTTTGCTTATAGATATATGTCCTTCAGATACACATACTTTCTCTAAGGGGTAAAAATGTTTATAAGGAAACAAACTCACTGTTATATTATTTGATATAAGATTGCAAATAAATACCCATCAATAAGGATCTTATTAAATAAATGAAAAGATATTTAAGAACTATTATTGCCATTGCTAAAAATAAGATAGCTCTATACTTGTAATATTAAAGAGATCCAACAAAAAAATCAAAGCAGAAGAATGAGTATGGTATGGTACAATTTCAGGGAATGGCAGAGAATATATAGATATGGTAATGTTAGTAAGTATATCCTTCCACCAGACATTCTATACATTAAAAGAAAAAAACTGGTAACAACAGCTACCTGCTAGGAGGGAAACTAGGGGTTAAGACAAGGGGAAAAAACTTTCTAAAGTTTCTGAATTTGTGCCCTGTGCAGGTATTGCTTATTCAAGAAACATAGTAGTACCCCCTTACCTGCGGTTTCATTTTCTCAGGTTTCAGCTACCCCAAAGTCAACTGCAGTCTGAAAATATTAAATTTCCCCAACCATCAATACAGTCATGGCTCAATAATCTAGGATCACCCAAAGCAGATGATCTTTCTACTGACATGTCATCAGTTGTTTCTGCTGGTTCTCACTGACTGTTGGTTCTCAATGGTAGTCTAACACTAGTCACAATGCCTATGTCATTCACCTCACTTCATCTCATCACACAGGCATTGTATCATCTCACATCATCCCAAGAAGGTGAGTACAGTTAAGATATTTTGAGACCACATTCATATAACTTATTACAGCATATTGTTACTATTGTTCTATTTTATTGTTGCTAGCTGTACCCAGTTTATCATAGGTATGTACATACAGGAAATAACATAGTAAGTACATAGAGGGTTTGGTACTATCTGTGGTTTCTGGCAGCCCCTAAGGAGTCTTAAAACATATCCCCCCCTTCACCCCCCATTAAGATGGGGACTACTATAAGCTTTTTTAAAAAAATTTTAAATGCACCAGAAAGAGGATAAGCATGAAAAACAAATTAAATGTTATTACAATGGCCCAAGCTAACAAAATGAGAATGAAGAGAAAGAACAAACTGCAAAAATAGATAAAACCAAAAGGACTTGGTGTCAGTTGGTTAGAACATCCAGTACACTGAAAGGTCATAGGGGAAAAGACAACTGATCAGTGTTTCTCTCCCACATCGACATTTCTCTCTCTCTCCTTTTCTCCCTTCCTCTCTCTCTAAAATCAATAAATACACATTTTAAAAAATAAAAATAAAAAAGACTTAAAACTTCCTAACAGAAAACACAGAAGTTAATCCTGTACCTGCATCTGAGCAACTGAAAGTGTAGAAAAGACACAATTGTGCTAACCACTCTGGTGGGCACCCAGTAATAATCCCTGCAATTCTACATCTCACCAGTAATTTCACTTTCCAATTCTCTCAGATGACCGCTTCATACCTTCTTCCTTCCTAAATTTCTAACACCTGCCCCTCCTCACCCATCTCAGCTTGTTTCTTATTACAAAAGGAAATTAGAAGCAATCAGACAAGAATTACCTTATTTTCCTACCAACATACCTGTACCTGCAAAGCTCCAACCTATCTATGCCTTTCCCATTAAAACATGATTATCCACAACCTTATGTGGCCAGTCTCTATACCTGTGTCTAATTATTTCATCTTGCCTTCTTAAAAACTTCCTCTATTATATCTTCTTCCTGCCTCATCAATTTCTCACTCTTTATTGAGACACTCAAGAGAAAAACCTTCCCACAACCTCAAGTTCACCTTCAGCTGCCATCTCCTATTTCAATGATGCTTTTCTTAATAAGAAAAGAAACTTAAAATATTTGTCTTTAATTATTGTCGATACTTCCTCTCTTCCTTTAATCTCCTTTTCTATTTGGGCTTTTACTCCCCAGCACTCCACTGAAGCCACATGTCACCAACAACCTGAATCCTATTCTATTTTTATATACCCTCCACAATATCTGAAAAGTTTAGTACATTCACTTGGTTTCCAGGATATCCCTCTCTCCTGAGAGGTCCCTTTTGTTTCTTTTGCTGGCTTCTTCTCTACTTCTCCCCCTCAAAATGTTAAAATTGTTTTAGGATTCAATCCTAAGGATTTCCCTCCCTCAATTTGGTTAAGTTTCAGTTCCTGAATTTCTATTTGGTCCTTTTACAAATCTGCTATGTAATTTTTGTTACAGTCTCCAATTCTCACTTAAAATTTTTTCAAGCTTCACTTTCATCACCTAGATCAGCAATTTTCAACCTTTTTCATCACATGGCACACATAAACTAATTATAAAAATTCTTCAGCACACCAAAAAATCTATCTTTTTGCTGATCTGAGAGAAAAATAGGTATAATTTTGATTCATTAACACTAGAGGGCTATTGTTGTGTTGACTTGTTGTCATTTTTTTTTCTTTGAAAATCTAAAGGAAAAGAGGTCAGTGCCCCCAACTACACAGTCAGGTATTGCATTTTTAAAAAATTCTTGTGGCACACTCGTTGAAAATCATTGAGCTAGACCATAATAAACAATCTAGTATCTGGAATTATAGTAAGTCTATCTCAATTGCCTATTGTTTCTCCCAGTTCTCACTCATGGTGTCTCATTGCCTCAAATGCCTGGTCACCCTTGATTCTGTGCTGGACATTGCATTTAGAAAACCTAGAAAAATAATTTGAAGCTCAAAATGATACTACTTTCTAATCTTCTCTCTATATTCTTTCCTCACTAAATTACTAATATCCACACCAGCTTTGCTTCAAAATTAGTTGGGAACTTTTAAAATATATCTTTCCTAAGTCTCATGCAGAGCCATTAAAGAAACACCACAATTTGTTGTTCCACTTATTTATGCATTCATTGGTTCATCCTTGTATGTGCCCTGACCAGACATCAAAACTGCAACCTTGGCCTATTAAGACAATGCTCAAACCAATGGAGCTACCTGGCCAGAGCACTGCTGACATTTCTGATAAGTTCCCTGTGAGAGTCTGCCCTGACCAGGTGGCTCAGTGGGTTGAAGCATCATCCCATACATCAAAAGGTTGCAAGTTTGATTTCCAGTCAGGGCACATATCTAGGTTGTGGGTCCCCTCCCTGGACTGGGCACCTATAGGAGGCAACGGATCAATGTTTCTAAGAGCAATATATATATTGTGTACACATATGTACATGTATGTGTACACATGTATGTATAATACAAAGAAACATGCATATACACAGATTATGTATGTGTGTATGACTCATACACACACAGTCTCTGTCCAGAAGGTATCCAACCACGTAATATGAAAAATAGAAACATTTACTGAAGATACAAAACACAAGAAACACTGAACACAGGACAATGACATCTCAGTCCCTTCAAAGCAGGCACCTTGGGACCTCACACAGTTCTCCCAATATCCATCAACTGCCCCATCCTATTTTCTTGAGTCTCACTGATGGCCTGAACTCTCTTCCCTTTCAAAGGTGATTTTAGTTTAGGGAAAAGCCAGAAGTCACAGGATGGCAAATGTGAGCTGTAGGGGTACTGAGTCACCTGAGTGATTTGATGTTTCACCAAAAACCTCTACTCGAGACATGATGCACGAGCAGGCACAATGTCATGCTGAGGCTACCAATCACCAGTTGCCCATAGCTGTGGTGTTCTTAATCATCCAAATAGTTTCCACAGAGGAAATGTTCAAGCTTAATGCAAAATTTGATGCAGATTCATTGTTATACTCGCTCAGTCACTTTGAATGCGACAGTTACACAGTACATTCAATGCTCACTCAATGGCATCTACCGCCCCCACTGACTAGTACAGCGAAGTTGTCAACGTTCACACATGCGAATTCTAGTCCACTCTCCTTGGCTGCCAGGTTACACTGATGTAGTACAAACCGTTCTCATTATATTAACAATGGCTGGAATTTTTCTGACAGAACTCAGGTGAGGATTATATCCTCAGGTGAGGGTTATTTAAAAAAGTTCCCTGTGAGATTCAACCACGTAGCCAAATGTTGCAAGGCTATTAACCAAATGATTTCATCTGGTCACAGCCGTCCATATTAACGACTCCAAAAATTTTATCTCTAGTCCAACCTGAGCTCCAGATTGCGATACCCAAATGTTTTCTTGAACCATCCATTTGGATTTCTAACAGGCATTTCAAATTAACAAAGCCAAAACATAAGTCTTAATTCTCCCTTTACCCCACCCTTCTACCAGCCTAGCCAATCTCACCATCCTCTTTTGCCAGTATTACTACATCCTTTCCAACTGTACCACTGCAATCCCCATGCCTTCATCCCTATGTGCTGCAGGGATCATTTAAAAATATAAATAAACGTTGTCATTTCCCTATTCAAAACCCTCCAATGTTTTCCAGTTAAAAAATAAAACCCAGCCCTGGCAGGTGTTGCTCAGTGGTTTGAGTGCCAGACTGCAAACTGAAATGTCACCACTTGACTTCCCAGTCAGTCAGATGCCTGGGTTGCAGGCCGGGTCCCCCACTAGCAGGCATTCGAAAAGCAGCCAACTGATGCTTCTCACACACTGACGTTTCTCTCCCTCTTTTTCCCTCTCTCTAAAACTAATAAATAAATAAAATCTTTTTAAAAATAAAATAGAATCCAAATTCCTTACCATGGCCTATATTATATGGTCCCCAGCCTATTCCCATCTCAACTTCTACCACCACTAAGCCCAGCCATCTTGGCTCGTTCTCTCTTCTTGGAATACTCTTTTCCTTCAGATCTCAACATGACAGACAGGCTCCTTTCTTCACGTTCAGATCTGCACTTCAATTTTATTTCTTTATAAGGAGGTATATTTGTTAACCACCCTACCAAAAATAACCACCATCCTCCATGGTTTTTCCATATTACCTAGTATACTACAGCACTTTATTTTTTTCGTAACACTCTAAAATTACTCTTTGTTTATATGTCTTCATTCACTGAAACACAAAATTCGTGAGAGTGGGTGGGGACTTTGTCTCTCACTGTTGCTAAGAGTGACTGACTTCTCTAATCCAAGTTGTGGGGAGGATGGCACTATCCACTAGATGAAAACTTAACAAGATTTATGAAAAGTGTCATATGTCAAGTACTGTCATAAAGTTGGATGCAAAAACTCCTCACAAACCACTAAAATGGCCACGTAATTTAGAGACTATCTTTAATAAAGTTATTATTTTATTTTTTAAAGGTTTACTTATTTTTAGAGAGAAGGAAGGGAAGCAGAGAGGGAGAAAAACATCAATTGGCCGACTCACATGCCCTCATCTGGGAGCCTGGCCCACAACCCAGGCCTGTGCCCTGACAAGGAATCAAACCAGCAACCTTTTGTTTCATAGGCTGGTGTTCAATCCATTGAACCACCCTGGCTAGGCAAATAAAGTTATTATTTTAAATTAAAAGTAATATAGCATGATAAAACAAGGTATCAAAGGAAGAGAATTTCCAAGAAAAATCACACATTAGGTGATTTCCATTCTGTTGTGTCTGATCTGAATTCTAATTTGCATTATTACTGACTACATTATGTAAATGTGTTTAATCATAAATTAAATATACTAATTCATAAAATTAAAAGTCAGCAAAAAGTGAGGGGGAAGGAAAAAAGGATTTAAAAACAAAAACTGAACAACAACTTGTTGAAGATACATCTAATTAGTTTAATCAGTAAAACTCTCTAAGATTCCATGGTTTAAATCATATTGCTACATCAAAATAATTGTTATTTACCAATGTTAAACTAAATAGATATTTGAGACTACTGTAAGGTATTATCTTCAATAAATTACTCTGGGATCTGTGAGCACTATTTTCCCACAGAATACTAAGAAAAGAACAAGTGTGACCAATAGCATACAGTTAAAATGATTGTATTTTAAGGTACATAATGTATGCTAGGTATTTTTTCAGTCATAGAAATAATTCTAAATCCCCAGTTTTTTTCCACAAACTGTTAAACTGCATCAGGTGATTTGTAAATCATACAAACTAAACTCAAAAACTATGCTTGAAAGTTTCTAAATTCAGTTTTGCAAAAAAAAAAAAAAAGAAAAAGAAAAAAAAAATGGCTTGTAAGAACTTACATGTCCTAAAACTCACCAGGACCAAACTTAAAGAAATGTAAATGAAGAATATTTTACAATGTGACACAACATTAATTAATGCCCTTAACATATAAAAATGTTTTTTTTTTCAATGTCTAACAAATTAGTTGTGGGGGAAAACAAACAAAAAACATAAAAGGCAACTAACCAAAGAAACAGAAACAGCCAATAAACAAAGTTCAAGTTCCTTAATAATAAATGAACGCATTAGACTCTTCTCTTTTTACCCCCCAAAACTTTGCCCATTTGATGCCCTCCCTATATTGTCATACAATGCTAGTAAAAGAACATTTTACAACATATATATAAAATCCTTAAATAGTAATATTCTTTATTCAACAATTCCACTTTTAGTACTTCTGGGTAAAGAAATAATTAGAAATATGAGCAAAGGTTTCTATATAACAAGAAAAATAAGAAATAACCTAAACATGTAACAATACAGGATTAGTTAAACCATGGACTAGCCATACAAAAATACTTAGTAATAAAACCAAATAATCATACTGTAGAAAACTACTGGTGTGGGAAAATACAGTTTTATAAAGCTACTGTGTATATGACCCCAATTTCATAAAGACACATTATATATATGCTCTAAAAAGGATGGAAGATTATATGGCAAAATATTAGTAGATAAATTACCAACTTTACTGGCTTAAGGATTATTAATTTTTTTCCCTATTTCCTTTTTAGAACTGCCCTGCATTTCTACATCTGCTATTACTCTTTTTCTTTGGTGCATTTCTTCTCCTTCCCTTTTTTTTGGTTGGATTGATAATTTTCTATGTGCTGCCCCAGTTTAGAAATTAAAAATTACACTTTTATTCTCTTGACAGTTACTTATACCCACGTTATAAATTTCTGTAAAAGGCTAAAAACTATTCTCTATAAAGATTATGTTCCTCAAAATGACAAGAACCTTTACTCACAGACCAACACACCCCCAGTTCCACACATCAATTTCTTTGTTTTCATGTTTAGCATCTTTTCTCTCCCAATACAAACATTAACTACCAAGAATGATTCCATGAATTACAACACAATAAAAAATTAGTTCATGATGATACTGCAAAAAGAATATCTGATGACAGCTCACACAACTCATTCTGAAAATAAATAAAAGAATGAATTTAATAGTTTATGCCACCTTTCTTGTACAAACTGTACCTTGGAACACTAAATAAAAATAGCTAACAAGTGAAAGTTCAATATGGAAGAATCACAGCTATAAATACAAAAGGACTGAAAAAAAAAACCACCATTTTGCAAACCTTAATGAAGTGAATCCAAATGACAATACTGGATTAGAAAAGTTGCTAAAACCATTAATTGAAAACCTGAGACCTGGATGCACATCAGCCATTAAAATACCCAGTCCTTGCTTGAATCTTAATTTCAACAAATCAATTCCAAAGACTTTTTTTTAAAAGATTTTCTTTATTTATTTTAGAGAGAGAGGAAGGGAAGGAGAAAGAGAAAGAGAAATATCAATGTGTGGTTGCCTCTTGTGCACCCCCTGCTGGGGAATGGCCCACAACCCAGGTATGTGTCCTGACTGGGAATCAAACCGATAACCCTCTGGTTCTCGGCCCACGCTCAATCCACTGAGGGCTTCCCAGCCAGGGCTCCAAAACCATTTTTTAATTAATTGAGGGAAACTGAACACATTGTGAGAATATTAAGTAACACTAAAAAATTACTATCAATTTAGAATATTGTAAATAATGGTACTATGTGTATGCTTTTAAAAATCCCTAGCTGGTGTCGCTCAGTAGATGGAGTACTGGCCTGTGAACCAAAAGGTCGTGGGTTCAATTCCTAGTCAGGGTACAAGCCTGGGTTGCCAGCCAGGTCCCAAGTAGGGCGCATGTGAGAGGCAACCATACACTGATGTTTCTCTTCCTCTCTTTCTCCCTCCCTTCCCCTTTCTAAAAATAAGTAAAACGTTTTTAAAAATAAATAAAAAACCGTATTTATCAGAGCAGTAGATCTAAAACTTAATTTGATACCAGGATCACTTTATCTTTTAAAAATTACTGAGGCCCTGACCAAGTGGCTCAGTTTGTTGGAGTATCACCCCATGCACCAAAGGGTTGCAGGTTCAATCCCCAAACAGGACACATACCTAGGTTACAGGTTTGATCCCCAGTTGGGGCACATACGGGAGACAACCCATCAATCACGGATCAATGTTTCTCTCTCGCATCAATGTGCACCTGTCTGTCTGTCTCCCCTGCTCCTCCCTCCCTCCCATCTCTCTCGAAAATCAGTAAATGTATCCTCAGGCAAGGAGTTAAAAAAATACTGAGAACTTCAGTAAGTTTTGTCTATAAGAATTACACCTACTTGCTAAAGAAGGGGCATGAAGGAGAATGACTGATTGGCACATGGTAATGAAGGGGGTGATGAAATGATACTGTATCTTGATTATGGTGAGTACACAACTGTGTACAGCTGTCAAAACGTGTACTATACACTAAAAAGGGTGAATTTTACAGCACATCAATTATGTCTTTATAAAAACATGAAAAAAAAATTTTAATTTGAGGACCTCAAAGGGTCTTTGTGTACATAAGCACATATAATCTATTAATATTCACAATATTAGAAATCAAAACTGAGATAATTTTAAAGATGCATTAATTTTAAAATAAACTTATTGTTAATATAAGTAGCATCTTTTTATGAAAAATGTATTTTCAAAAAATGTGTTAAGGATATATGACATTTTTGTGAATCTAATATCTGGCTTTGTCATTATTCAATCTGTTATGTTATGACACATCATGTAGCCTGTGGAAAATTCCTCTGTACACTACTTCTGAGGTAAGACTGCAACAAATAACATCTTAGTATTATTATACTTTATGTATGTTTAATACATTGTTATTATTATTATTATGATGATGACCTCAATGACCTCCCCATGAAAGGGTTTCAGGGACTCCAAAGACCACACACTGGAAACCAATCCATTAGAATTCTGGGGTAAAATTATACAATGTTTGGGATCTACTTTAAAGTATTCTAGCAAAAATAACATTTTAATGGCGGGAACAGAGGAAACAAGAATGGCAGAATGTCGGCAACTGTTGAAGCTGTGAGGCAGTTAACATTAAAGCTCATTACGTATTTCTCTGCTTTTGTTTATTTTTGAAATTTTCTGTAACTTTTGAAGTTACTGGTATTTTACAGTCAGTTAAATCATTAAATTTTTACTGACTTCTCTGATCACTATTAAATCCTCATTTCCCACTCACTTCCTCTGTGTCTATTTTTCTAATTAACTCTCAGTAGTTACTTTAGGAAGGGTCTTTATATAATAAACTCTCAGTCCTTGAATATTTTAAATATCTTCATTATACCTTAATTCTTGAGTAGGGGTTTACCTGCATACAGAATTTTTGGCTGCTGGTTATTTTCTCTCATTACTATGAAAATCCTACTACACAATCTCCTGGCATCTGTGTGGCTAACAAAAGTTTGTAAGTAAACTGTTTTTTCTGTCCATTAAAATTTAAGATTATCTCTTTCTCTGTAATTTCATTTTAAGTCAAGAGTGGACTTGTTTTGATTTATCTTAATACTGAAGTAAAATTTTCATCTGTGAACTATATTTCTTCAACACAAGAAAATTCTCAACCATTATCTCAACAAATACTGTGTTGTTGTCTTTTTGCCCTTCGCTTTACTCTTACTGAAATTCCTATGAGGTGGCATGCATATATATATATATATGGGTTCCCAAATGAGTTCAGTGCACTGTACACTATCTAAAGTATCCTCAGGTTATGTTTAATGGTAAAACTTTAAATCTATACAAAAAATAGCTAAGCTGGTCCTCCATCTGTATGAGAGGACTAAAAGATCTACCAATTACTTTCAATCAACATAGATCATATTCACACACTGCCCCCCTCCTTCAGTTCTAAGACTGCATTTTCCACCATATACTTCTGCTTTTCATGCAATAGGTCTGGCCTTTTAGTATTACTTATTCTGGCCTTAGGTAAAACCAATAAGACTTTATGTATTCTGTTAGAATTGCTAATAGAAATGTTTCAGGTGACTTTTCCTCCATTTACCATAAAAAAAGAAAATAAGGCTAGTATCTTCCCCCTCAAAATGAAAAATACTGAAGCAAAAATAACTACAAAAAAAAGGAAGAAAATCATACTACTGAAGTAAATTGAACAAAACACCGAGTCACTGTAGTATAGCGAGGGAAAAAAACAAAGACTAGTTGTGAAGCCTTGGGACAGTTTCCTTCCCCACCCAAATATCGAAACAGTAACAGGATTACTGCAAGAAAAAATTATGTAAAATAGTATTTCTAAAAATACCTAAACAGTACCTATACAATAGGAGTACATAAAAGATCTCTCCCTTTTGCCTTTGAATACTTAAGCAATTAAGTATAAAATTTTAAGAAGTCAATTTTTTATAGTGCTTCCATTCTCTCATTGTGGTGTGGCCCGGTTCCTAACAGTCCAGGCCAGTACCAGTCCTCAGGCAGAGGTTGGGAAGCTCTGTAGTAGAGGACTAAAATTTGAGACTAAGTCTTGGCTTGAATTTTAGGGAAGTTTCCTAACGAGAAAAGACACTGGAAAGATATGTAAATTCATTCTTTATCTCCTCCCACCCAGTTTCAAATACACAACAATGGCAAAGTAAAAATAAAAAACAAGTACTCTAAAACAACACCCAAAGGGCAAGAAATTAATAGAAGTGTAAGCAATGAGTGGGGCTGAAGTTTGGGGCCTGATGAGCTCTACATTCCAAGAAAGATGTGGGTTTGATTTCTAAGGGATAAAAGGCTTGTGACATATCCTTCTCATGAGGGGCCCAGAGTCAGACTCACTGCTTAAAACAGGTTAGAGTAAAGGTCATTTTTGTTGAGAGTCTAGAAGTCAAAGAAATTCCAAAGCCCAAAAATGTGCATTCTTGTGTATCTTGGAAAATTGTTACATTAATTCCATATTTACTAAAACTAAAAATGCAAACCAATGATGTGAAAGTTTTAAGTATTTTATCTGGGCATATGATGCCATAACAGATTAAATTTTTACTCTGCTTTTCAGGTGAAAAAAATCCTAAAGTAATTTATCTTCCTTCTTGTCAATCAAAGAGACTGTATACACCAAGGGATGGTGGTTTTCCTATTACCAAATATCTCCAAAATTAAAATTTCTTAGTTTTTATTACTAAATATGCCACTGTGTACATTGCAGCATTTTAACTTTTATTTTCTTTTTCCTGATTCCTTTAAATTGGGACAAAATTAAAATTTAATGGCCTTCTGGAATGCTTATTTTACCTTTCCTTGCCATGTTCAATAAACTAAATTACCCCTTTTTAAATTTCTTTTTGCACTTAATTCATATAGTATTGCTATTTTGATAGTATTTTAGAAATAAATTGCTGTACTGAAACACTTGGTGCTTTATACCAATTCCGTGACCAACATAAATCCACAAAAATGACAAATAAATTCTCTAAAGGTGTTTTTCTAACACAATGGGTTTACCAAAAAGTATGTTTAGTTTTTTCAGTATGATGACTCTAGTCACACTTAGTTGTTTTGAACTTCATTAGAAACAATTTTGTTACATTGTATTGTTACAGCTGTCATATCAGTTTGCATTTTAAGAAAAAAACTTAACAGCCCTGGCTGGTGTGGATCAGTGGATTGAGTGTCACACTGCAAACCAAAAGGTCACTGGTTTGATTCCAATCAGGGCACATGCGGGGACATGGGCCAGGTCCCCAGTAGGGGGTGTGTGAGAGGCAACCACACACTGACATTTCTCTACCTTTCTTTCTCCCTCCCTTCCCCTCTCTCTAAAAATAAATAAATAAATAAAAACTTAACAAAACTGGTGATTTTTGTGCAGCCATTTTAATACTGAATATGGAAGAAAATACAAAATATTTTTGGCGTATTATGTTTCATTATTTCAAGAAAGTTAAAGCCCAACTGAAAAGATTTGTGTAGTCTATGCAGGAAGTGCTGTTTCTTGATATTACTGACATTTTGGCCACATAATCCTTCGCTGTGGGGCTGTCTTATGCATTGGAAAATGTTTAGCAGCACCTCTGGCCTCTATCTATCCACTAGAAGCCAATAGCAGGAGACAGCTGACATACTCAAAATATCCAAGTCATGTAAGTCATTGGTGAAAATGAAAAAATGTGTCTTTTAATTATGAAAAAAACTAAACAAACTTTTGGCCAACCCAATATACAGAACTCCATAACTTAACTTTGTAGAAGCTTTAACTGGTTTCTAAAAACTATCTGCTATGTTTTCAGAAATCTGTCATTCCGGTTTCAGGACTTTTTCTAAACTCTTAGAAAGAGTTTAGATAACTGAGGTCCCCTAAAAGCTTTTGTGCATGTAGAATATACATTGTGACATTTACTGTATTAGAAATTATAAGAGAAAATTACATTTTAATTGATTTAAAAATAGTAAATTACATGTTAACACAAATTAACATTTTATGAAAAACAATTATTTTCCAAAAGTATAAATAAAAGGTTGATTAGAAGAGAGACCATGTTTTACATTTTTGCAAATCTCTTTAATGTCTAGATTAAAAGAAGACAACTGGAGTCTGTATTTGCTTCTACATTCAATCTGTTCCAATATGTGGTTTGGGTTGAAGCATATGCAGAGTATCTAGTCTCACAAAGATTATGTGGCTGGAAAAGGAATTGTAGGTATTCTTTTATACTTGTCCAAACTTGACAAGTAGCACTTTCATAAAGGTCTATTGCAAAGCAGAATCTGAAACCATACTGGTAAACGTTCCATATGTTTGTTACTGGTCTACCTCTAATTTTAAATGGATCTTTTACCCATGCATGATTTTAACATGAGCTGGTCATTTGAAAACTACTGGTTCACTGAGTAAATCATATAGATCTTCCAAATGTTAGCACATTTCATTATACTATAGTATCCAAAAAAATCTTATCTATTTAATATCACTATCCTCCTCATCTGAAAATTACTGTATTCATTAACAAGCTATCAAGTTCATAGTCATAGATTCAAGTTTTCCAAAATTCAAACTTTCACTATAAAACCCAAATTTTACCATTCACAACAAATACTGTCAGGTTTTTTCCCTTTAAATACACAGTATTAAGTAATACTCAATTGATTATTTTAAAGAAAATATCTGTCACTCCCAATACAGGAGTCTCCCAATAACCATAGTTTGTCCGTCATTCTTTCAAGTAAAGTTTCATGAAAATATCATCTAGTTCAGCTTGCAACTCACACAGCTACACAATCAATAGAAAAAATATATTTTTTGTAATACAATCATCATAAAGTACTTTACTAAAGCATACTCTTTGTCACAAAGAAAAAATATTACAAAGCCATGCAGCAGGAAGTGCAAATCAAAAACACTCATCAGGATGGCTATAATCAAAAAGGACAATGATAAGTATTGGTAAGGATGTAGAGAAACCCTCATATATTACTGGTGAGAATGTACAAGGTGCAGTCACTTTGGAAAACCATTCTGGAAGTTCTTCAAAATGTTAAACATGGAGTTACCATATGATCTAGCAATTCCACTGCTAAGCATATACCCAAAAGAAATGAACAGTCCATTAAAAAAAAAAAGAAACTATACACATGATGTGCATAGCAGCATTATTCATAATAGCCAAAACATGCAAACTTTGTCTACCAAAAGATAAATAAATAAATGTAGTATAGTCATACAATGGAATATTATTCAACCACGAAATCTTGAAAATATGCTAAATGAAAAAAACTAGACACAAAAAGCCATTTATTATATGATTTCATTAACATGAAATGGAATTCCATTAATATGAAGAAGAAATGCAGAAAGAGAAAATAGATTAGTGGCTGCCAAGGGCTAAGGTGGGTGGGGGAATGAAGAGTGACTACTAATACTGAACAACAACAATAAAAAAAGAAAAAACAAAAGTGACCACTAATAGGTACAGGGTTGGGGGAGTGGTGATAAAAATGCTCTAAAATTAGACAGTGGTAATGGTTGCACAAGTCTATAACTATATTAAAAATAACTTAGTTGAAAACTTTAAAGGGTGAATTTTATGGTATGTGACTTATCATAATAAAGCGATTTTTTTTAAAAAAACATGCAGCACTCAAGGGTCAAAATTTAGTAAGAATAACTATTTTGACTGGTTTAACAAGGTCATTCTTCAGGGAAACGCATTTCTGTTTTTTTTAATCCTCACCAGAGGAAATGTTTATTGATGTTAGAGAGAGGGAGGGAGGGACACAGTGACGTGAGAGAGAAACATCAGTCAGTTGCCGTTGTTCAAAGGCATCCCCATCAGGGACTGAACCCTGTATCCTAGGTATATACCCTGACCGAAACTGAACCCACAATCCTTTGGTGCATGGGACAACACTTCAACCAACTGAGCCACCCAGCCAGGGCCAAACACATTTTTCTTTAACTACAAGTGCAATGTCATAAAAGAATACAACTAGGATAGTTTTGTGCCACTGTTTTGATTTGTGGTAAGATACAAGCAGTTATAGCCACCATCAATGAAAGAAGTGTCAACACAATGAAAAAGGCAAATAACTTGTGTGGTATTATTATGAAAAATAGTTTGACTTCAAGGACCACCAAGCGTCTCAGAGATCCCCCAAGGGTCCAAAGACCACACTTTGAGAACTGCTGCTCTAAACCACAGCTTACTAGACTCAAATTCAATTAAAGGCTTTCCAAGGACAAAGCTAAGGCTTCAAGACAATTCCAGTTTTCTAAACATGTATCACAAATTTCGCAAGAGAAAAAGGTAGTCTTTATTGTAATAAAAATTGTATCAATAAATTATATTCAAATGTCCCAATTTAGGAGTTTAGAATCACTGACTTATTGGAAGGTTAAAATCTCAAAAAAAAAAAAAAAAAAAACAAATAAAACTACAAGAGTGAAAGTAAGGATTTAGCACACAAAACATTCAATAAAATGTTATCTAAATAAATAACAAAAGATAATGACAGTATTTCTTTTAAAACTATATACTATTTAATTCTTGCACAACTCTTTGTTTCTATTCAAAGAGTAGACTTCTGAAATTTCTACCCATGCTATCAATAACAACATGTCTAGCACAGCTAAGTTCAATGCCCACTACACACTTAGAAGAATAAACTATCACCAAATCAAAGAATTTTAGGTCTGGAAGTTACCCTTGATACAATTACCTAGTCCAACAACCCAATTTTACACGATGAGGAACTGTTTCACAAGAGAAAAAGTAACTTAGCCAAAATCACATAGCTATAGGCTGAGACAGCATGAATAATCTTTATTCCCAGTACCATGTTTTTACTATACCAACCAGATTCCCCAACCAAATATAGTATAGTGCAGAAAACACTAACTTACACCACACCAAGGACAACCAAGCCACTTTACCTGCCAAATAAAAACTTTGTAATGTTTTGTGATGTCAATCAAATGAGAAAACAAATACAAAATTGAGTAAGGAAAAACTACAAATATATTGACATGATTGGGAAATAAATCCTTGACTTCAAAAACCACAAACTTTCAATGAAGAACAATTTGGAAAGCACTTGGACGCCTACTTTTCATATAAACAGGGCAATTTATCATCACCTTTAAAGATAAAGAGATACTGATAAACACCCAAAGCAAAAAATGTCCCGACATATTAACAGATCACTGAACCTATCTATGGTATGACATGACTTAAGACTTACCTGCAGGACTGTCAGCATTCTCTCCTGGGTGTAGCTGTATACCTGTAGAATCTATAGAGTTTACTGTAACTGTCTGTAGATTTGGCAACTGACCAGTGCTTAGACTAACTGGAGTTGAAGTCAAGGCTCCACCTGCTGCAACTTGACCAAGCGTGAGTGTCTGAACAGGCGTCAAAGTTATTTGTTGGGCAGCAGTATTCTGTATTTGCAAATTCTGCAAGTTCTGGACCCCTTGTACTTGAAATGTTTGCCAAGTTATCTGTCCAGAAGGGGTCACTGTCTGTGCCTGAATTAAAAAGGTTCCAGGATTCAGCTGCAACTGAAGATTTTGCAAAGCCTGTTGTGATATATTCTGACCACTGGCTTGCACACCATGGATTGTCTGTGGTGCAATACCTTGCACAATTTGGGCTTGACTGGTTGGCTGCTGAGTCTCTTGAAGTTGTAGATGTTGTACAACAGGCTGTGCCGTAGAAACCTGAATATTCTGAGCCTGTGCCTCTTCAGAAACAGGCGACTGGATATAATTTCCCTGAAGATCTGAAGAATGAACTTGCCCACTAGAAGTAGTCAAGCTATTTGTGTTTTGTTGCAATATACCTGTACTATCTATAGTGACAGGCAACTGTGATGAAGAGGACGTTGGCACAAATAAATCTGTATCAGTATTAGTTTCATTAATATCAGGAGAAACCCGCTCACCAGTCCTTTCTGAATTGTCTGAACTATCCATAGCTTGTCCTGTGTTTATCAAATGTCCATCGGCATTAATGCCTGCAGTCATTGTCTGAGAACTGCTCGAGAGTCCCAAAGAATCTAGATCGACACTATTAATTGGTACAAAGGTAATATTTCCTGGCAGACCAAGAGGCACATTAGCAACTACTTGGGTTTGGCCAGGAAAAGATGAACCACCAATTGCAACTCCCTGAACCTGGACTTGACCAGTCTGTGGTATGAGATTCTGGATATTAGCAGGAGGTGTTCCAGAGGCAAGCAAGGTCTGATTAGAGCCAGGAATGATCTGAATTTGACCACTTTCTTGATTTATACCTCCATTATCTGAAGTGCCTGTAAAACCAATCTGAACCTGCTGACCGTCTGTGGACTGAATCTGTGGTATTACTTGATATTGAACATTGGACACTGTACCATTCGATGACTCTGATCCTGGTGCAACTGAAAATATTTGTTGATTCTGCAAATTCTGAAGGGGAAGAACATACTGCCCACTAGAAGTAGCAGCACTTGGAATCTGTACTAGATTACCCGCTTCATCTTTTATAGTTGTAGGTGTGGCTGACAAAACCTCCCATCGGTTTGGTGCTCCTCCTAACTGTGCAGCAGCCAAATCACCTGTCTGGATGAAGAAAACAAAAAATGCTTTGTAATATATATTTGTGGAATAGTCTTTGCTTTATGACCATACGCTAAATCTTTTTTTTGACAGGGGGTGGGGGAAGGCAGAGAAACATGGATTGACAGCCTCACACATATGCCCCCACCCCAACTGGGGACCAAACCCACAACCCAGGCACCTGCCCTGACCAGGAACTGAACCCGCAATTTTCTCTTTGAAGGATGATGCCCAGTCAGTCAACTGAGCCACACCAGCCAGGGCCACAAACTAATCTTTTAATCATTCATCTATGTTCTCTAATGTTATACAGTTAGAAATAAATAAATATAAATGACTAGAAAAAATTATGAACAGCGCAAACTAGACACACCTCAAACACTGAAAAGAGTTCAAAAAATTATACAATGCACTAAAAATTATCACTTAATCAGATGCATTATAAATAAGAAAAAAGAAACAATGTAGTTACCAAATCATCTGAATTAGAAAAATTGAGATTTGTATATTATTAGTATAAACCTTAAATCAAACAATTACATTAACTCTTTTATGGCATGTATTAATGTACTCCAGTGCAAACTCATGTTTAGGGATATTCTAACAGCAATCCTTTACTTTTCCCATGAACTACTTAAAAAAAATATGACACCTTTAAAATTTAGTAAGGAAAGGTTACTGCCCTGTGACCACATGGCAAAGTCATCCCATCCGAAAAGTTTTTCTAGAATGTAAGAGCTGAAGGATAACTGTGGCATTATCTACTACTCTATTTAAGTTTGGAATAAAGTGCCAGGCATACACATTTTGCATTCTGTGACCTGGTGGAATCTCAGATATTATCCCCACATTTTACAAATTAAGCAATACTGGAAAAATACCAATGTAGGAAAGCAAAAAGCAAAAAAATCCTATTTCTCAATGTTAAAGGACAGATTTTCTTTTTTAGGGTATAGTAACAGTAATAGCCAACATTTGAGCTGTTCTTTTACATGGCAAGTACTATAATCAGGACTTGTAAAATTTTATCATTTACTCCTTACAACAATCCTATGAGGAAGGTGTTACCATTATTCCCATTTTACAGATGAGAAAATCGAGGGACAAAAATCATATAACTATCTAATGCAAAAACAAGATATATAACTAGGCCAAGTCTAAGTCCAGAACCCAGGCTCTTAAATACTATACGACACTATCTCCCACTAAGACCAGGGATAAAGACATGGAGAATGAGAACCTACCCTATATTAATTACTCACCATCAAAATAAAACCATTCCTATCCCACCTTCCTTCTAGATGTATATGTGATCTCCTAAAATGCCACATACCAGTAGACAATGAGAACATAAGCATATCTAGCCCAGCATTCTCAACCTAGGATCCATACTTGAGTTTCAAAGGCCTTTGAATCCTCTAAAGCAGCATACCAACTTTGTGAGAAAGTGCAAAGTGCAATTGGGTAGGGGAGGGGGGTGGAGGGAGGCAAGATAACCTCAAGTTTCATCATATTTTCAAAGGGGTCTGTGATCATAAAAAGTTTATTAAAGGAACTACCTAATTTTCATGCAGATATATAGTTAAAAGTATATGTTTCAATGGATAAGCCACATATCTTGAATTGAATGACTCACTGAATTGAATTGAATGAAGCATATGAGTAATCAAGAGATACAATCTTTCTTGTCAAATGGTTCACAATCTAGCCAAGCAGCCATACATACATGCTCCTATATGCAAAGAGTGGTATATATTAGCCACATGATCAAAATGCTCTTTGAGAACATAGAAGGTTGAAGAGATTTCACATAAGAAATATTTAAAGTAATCTTAGAATAAAACTTAAGAATCCATTCTGGACAATTAGGAAATAGAGATAGAAGCATCAATAAAGATATAAAAACAATAAATTCACAGACAAAAAGAAACAGGTAGTTTGGTATTCAAAAGAGGATGCAGAAAAGGCTCAGATGCAGAGAAAAGTAATGGAGAACAGAACTAGACATTTTTATCAGGGTCTGTAGTAAATGGCTTTGTAGATCCTGCTAAAGAGTTTGGACTTTATCCTACAGATAGTGAATCAAAGCTATAAAAGGTTTTTAAGCAAGTTAGTGGTGCAATCAGATCTGTTTTATAAAGATAAACTAAGGCCCAATGAGGAGACTAAAAGAAAGGCAGAAGAGAGAAGGCAGAGAAACTGTGGGACCAGTATAAACATCTAACCCTGAACTGAAATAATCATTTAAATACAACCTTTTAAACTTATCAAAGTTAAGCTATTAAAATGAAGCACCAGACATTAATGTAATGTCAGTCAACTTCTACCTGAAACAAATTACAAGCTTAAGTCATCTTTCCCTATATTTGAGTTAACAATTCACATTTAATGTCTCTTGATATTTTAAATAAAAGTAAATCTATATACTGAAATCTGCAGTAAAGTATATCTAAAAATCTAATCCTTATCTTAAGGTTATCAATCACCTTTAAAGAATCAACTGCTGAATTTTTTCTGTCTAGCATTAAATTTACAATTATCCAACTTATATCAAAGAATACAGTGTGCCATATACAAATTAATTTCATAATACTGGCATTTAGACCCTTTTTCATCTTCAAAAAAAGGTTATTTTATGACAGCTAAAAAGTATTTTTACAATATAAAGGTCAGGTATTCAACCATTACTGAATAGCTTTCTAGACAACAAAGTCTTTGAAAATACAACTTCTCAAACAACAGTTCTGAGTAAATACCATCCCTCCCTCTTCAGAAGCAAAATAAAAATAAACTAATACCACTTTTTCCAACAATTCAGGTCACTAATGGGAACCCCCCAAAAAAGAAAATTTAAAAAAGAGGAACTCCCCAAATTTAGGACAAAATGATATCTTTAAACTTTTTTCAGTAAACTTACAATGAAAAACATATATAAAAAATAATTGCCCTAGCTGATGTGACTCACTGGGTAAAGTGCCAGCCTGTGAACTGAAAGATCACCAGTTCAATTTCCAGTCAGAGCACATGCCTGGGTTGCAGGCTAGATCCCCAGTTGGAGGCACAGGAGAGGCAACTGATCCATGTTTCTCTCCCTCTTTCTCCCTCCTTCCCCCTCCCTCTAAAAAATAAATAAAATTTTTAAACTAAAAAAAATATTGATGAAGCACAAGCCTGGGGGTTGGGGGTGAGGAGGAGCTGGGAACAATAACAGATATTTTAAGAAAGAATAAAAGATATTTTTCTTTCATGAAACAATTTATACTTTGAAAAGACTTAGTGTTTGTTTTTTTTAATGGAATGGCAGAAAACATTGAATTAGGAAACTAGACTTTCATGATTTAAGCTAAGGTTATACTTGGGGAAGACAAGTATACTGCACTAGAGAGGAAAAAACTCAGAACTGAGTTCAGTCCTAGCTAGAACTGTAGAATCATGTGTGATTTAGAGCGGGACTCAACTTTCTTATGTTAAAAATGGGAAAAATATTACTTTGTAGGGCTATATGTTATAGTGCATTACAACCTATAAAATACTACACTATAAAGCACTATGTAATCCTAAAATATCATTATGATTACTAAGATTTTAAGAATAGATTTGAAAAATACCCATTAGATGTTTAGCATAATACCTGGCACAAAGATCAGTAAGTATTTGAATGGATAGTTAAAGCTATCTTACTTTAAAACGATTGCAAAGAAAATGATATAAAGAATGGATCAATAAAACTGACTTTGAGATATTATTCTTCTATAAAAAAACCTACATCAATTTTAAAACTATTTATTTCCATAATTCCACAATGAAAAGACCCAAATATATCATACTACAAAGCCTACTAAGACTATTCATTTGTAAGAGAAATTTCATCAGCAGCACACCACTAGAAGATATAAACTACACTAAATACCAGAAGGGAAAGGGACAAATTATAAAATCATCTGAGACCAAAGACAGCCATAAAACGTTTGCCGTTTGGGCTATTTGGAAACAGTGTACAAAGGAAGAGACACACAAAAATCACGTAACTCAGGCAAGAACCTAGTACTTGATTTAGGTTCAAGACAACCCTCTACATAAGCTTCACACTAAAAGAAAAATCCACCAGAGTTTCTCTCAGTAACTCTAATGTTCCCATTGGACAACTAACAAACAAAACACTATCTAATATGGAAGCTTGAAGCTGGCATTATTGTAAAAAGTTGTTAACTGAAGGTGCTCTAAGGCTCCTTCTGCATATAAACACATAATCACACAGTGAAAAGGACCACAACCAAGAGTAGCCCTGGGACACTGCTAAAGAAATTCATTATAAATGCATTCTCCAGTACAACCAGGCATAAAAATGGGGAGTCAGGGCAAGTTGGAATTAGAGAAAAGAAAAAAAAGAGGTTACCTTTTCAGATAATACCTGTAGATAGGGAAAAAGAAAGAATTCATACTACTTATTGCATAGCATTTTAAAAGTATTAACTTCTCAGTTAATAATACTTTTATGAAAGTATTATTCATAAAAGTATTACTGCCTTGCCTGTTTTGTCTTTCAAATGGCTTTATAAAAGACAAAACAGGCAAGGAAGGAGTGTAACCAGAAACAAGAATAAGTGCAAAGCTAAAGTGGAAACAAGCAGGAAAACCATTCTTAGGCAAGTACTCAAGTTTCTTAAAATCTTCAAGGAATACTAAAGAACTCAACAGACTTCAAATAAAAACAATTACCCAACAAACTCATTACAAAGACAATATAGGTCTTATTTTAAGTAATAAAAATAACCTTTTTAAGATAAGCTATTATTCATTTTTTAGCTCGACATTTATATACTATACTAATGAACACTAAATTTACTACCTAAACTGAAGATCAGGCAACAACTTTGATGTTCCCTTGTGCACTTTATTACACTATAGTATAAATGAAATAAATTAATTATCCACAAGTACACACAAATGCAAAATGGACAAGCTAATAATGCATAAGATCTACTTTATTCCATTTCCTGATTACAAAAATTAACTACACAAGTTAATTTATTATTAACTTGTAATAATAAAGTACAAAGAAGCCTTGCCATCAAATCAACCTTGGGGGTCCATGTTTAATAAGGCAATACAGCTGAGATTGCTTTGTCATTAGACCTATTCAGTACTGTACTGAGGGTATCCATTCTTGGCCAGGATCCAGGATGACCCCATATCATATTATAACAAACTCTAAATTCAAAATATGTAAAGTAAATCTCCAGTGCAGGTGACTGGCTTTTCAGTGACCTTTTAATGTATCTAATCCTAAACTGGCATAAAACTGAAATGTATGTATACATTTCACTTGATTTTAAACACAACAATGCTATATGCAATGTGGTATATCCTGGATTGGATCCTGGAACAGAAATGGGCATTAGTGGAAAAACTGGTGAAATAAGAATAAAGTCTGTAGTTAATACTGTATTGTTGTTAATTTCCTAGTTTTGACAAACACACCATGGCTATATTAACATTAGGGGAAGCTGGACTAAGGGTGTAAGGTAACCCTCAGTTTTCTACCTTTGCAACTTTTCTGTAAATTTAAAATTCGTCCAAAATAAATTTTTTTTAAAAACACAGCTACAAAAAGACTCTCTACAGACTTCTCAAGATTCCCAGTAATTTGAGTAAAGTAAGACTATCTAAGCACATTTTTAAGTGGAAAAAAAATGCCCATGAAATCATTTCAATTCTGTCATTTTCTAAGATGTACATGTCTGAAATTCATTTGAACAGGAAAAAAAAAAACCCTATTTGCTAAGGCAAACATTCAAGCCAGTCTTACCAATTTCACTCACTGAAAAATTTTATGCACAGGTACCAAACATACAAAGGAAAAAATGCTCCAACTGATTCTAGTTCACGTTCATCTAGAGGGAAATATTTATCAACAGAGATCTGGTAGTTCAGAGGAAGAGGAGCTGAAAAAGCATGTAAACAACTTTCCTACCTGTGATATATGGCCACAGTAGGCTACACTGGAGATAATATTCAATTCCCAAGGCTGAGATTCACAAATACATGTACATAGACATATTTTTCACACGTAACTTCCTCCTTCACTTCTCCCCTCCCCCATCAGTGAGCTGATACCTAAACTTGGTAAGTTGCCATTACAAGAAGTATTCTGCTCCAATTAGAAATATTAAAAAGTAGAAGCAACTGATTTGCAATTTTACTTATACGGTGGTTTCAAGTTTCTTCGCACTATAGAACTAGAGAAATATAATAAAAAAGGTTTACCAATCCATAGTTGTTTAAAAGTAACAATGCCTCATACAAAGATAATTCTATGCTTTTAACATTTTAATCTGCTTACAAAAGCACAAGACCTAAAGTTGTACTTTTAAGACACTAAAACCATTCACATCCCTCTAGAATATAACTTGAAGTACTAAAATTACAAATACATTTAATAATGTAGCTTAACTTTAGCTTCACTTTTAATGCCTACAAATATTAAGAATTACCTGCAGACTATATCAAATACCAAACTTTGCTGTCTACAGTGACTAATTCAAAATCAATTCCTATAATCATCTCAAAAAGATTGAGAAAGATTTCAATTACTTTAATAAGTAAACATTTATGTTACATTAATGCAACAGCAATGATTCAAACAAATATGAAATTCACAAATAATAGTCCTAAAAACTGTTTTCTAGATCATATGAATTAAGCCCTCATAAAACCCTGGTCAGCTCCTCCCCCTGCCCCAGACACACTAAAAACACTACAAAAAGGATACCAACCACGTCCTATCAGGTTAGCAATCACAATAAAATGAAAATAATGGCTTTGCCAACGAATTCAACTGTTTAAGTATGGTGTGCATTAGCATGCATGTAAGTACAATTTCTTACGTGTACTTTTATTCTTAACACTGGTATTCATATTGAATTTCAAAAACCTAAGTGTTATCTAAGTCACTTCACCGACTTCAACAGTAGATAATTGAGTGTTTCACTTATTCCACTTGTGAAAAATTACTGCAGAGTTAGTGTCTGCAAAAACTAAAATTCAACAATGCAATGGCCATTGAAAAACCACTCAAAAAGTGTCCACTCCTACATACAGAAGGATAATTCAAAGAGTAAACCCTTCAATCCTTTTTTTTAACGATTTAAATCAGTAATATCTAGTAACTTCCAGCAAAAAAAGCTCCAGGTTTAAAAATACTAAAAGCTAAAGACACTGCTGCCTCTGTAGTTGATACTATCTATGGCCGATAGGCTGTGCTTGAAAATTTTGTAGTGTTCAGCGAGGGAGTTTTCAGCAGTGATATGAATTGCTCAAACATCCATTTTGGAGTCCTCCACCCCCACCCTCTCAGACTTCATTTTGTAGTGATTTTGGAACGAGGTTCCGCAGTGACAATTTAGAGAAAACCTGGGTTGGCTTCTGATCCAAACAGGCTGCGAATGAGCAGGAAAGGGAGCCCAGGCTGCGCGATCCGTCCGTACCCGAGAAGGCGCGGGCGCCCGGCAGGCCTTGTGGGCGCCGGGAGCGCCGCAGGCCCGGGATGGCGGGCGCTGGGCCTCGGCGGGGGCAGGCGGCGCGCGCCAGAGAGAGACTCACCGCTCCGGCCACTGCGGCGGGGACCCCAGCTGCGGCGGGCGCCTCCTCCTCGTCGTCGCCCGGCGATGGCGGCCCAATCTTGCTGCAGGTAGCGGCCAGCAGAGCGAGCGGTGACGGCTGAGTGTCCTACCCCCGATGGGCGGGTTCAGAGAGAGAGAGACAGGGGGAGAGGGTGGCGGTTAGGGCCGGGCCGCCGCTCACACAGGAAGTGCGACTCGGTCCTCGCAGGCTGCGCCCGGACCAGCGCCAGCCCGCGCTCTCCTCCTCCTCCTCCTCCTCCTCCTCGACTCCTGCTCGCGTCCTCCCGCTCGCACGCACACCCGCTCCACCGAGGTGGGCGGCGGGCTGCGCGCCGGGCCTGCACCCTCTGCCCGGAACCCACCTCCAGGAGAGCGTACACACGGACACGCACACGCGCGCACTCACACACACATACACAAAAAGGCTGCGGGAGGGGGAGAGCGGGCGGGGTCGGAGCGTTGGCGCCTCGGGCGGGCAGCTCCCGGGGCGGGGGGAGGGGAGGAGAGAGGCGCGGAGGGAGGGGAGAGCGAGGGGAGGAGAAAGCGGCGCGAGGGGGGAGCCGGCCCGGGGCTCAGTCGCTCCTCACCTGGGCCGCCGCCGCCGCACCGTTTCCGTGCTGCTGCTGTTGCTGCAGATACTCGCCGTGGCCGCCGCCGCTACCGCCGCCGCCGCTGTCCACGTCCAAGGCAGCCATTTCCTCTTGTTTCACGGGCTTTTCGGGAGCTGCAGGCACAGCGCGGGGGGGGGGGCGGGGAGGAAGGCGGGTGGAGGAGAGGGAGGGGGCCCGCGGGCCGAGTCGAAATTATTCCGAAAGCCCGGACCGAATCCCCTTCCCCTCCCCCACCCGCCCCGCGGCGGCGGCGGCGGCGGCGGCTCCCTCCTCCCCTCCTGCTGCTGCCCCCGCCCGCCGCTGCCTGTAACCCTCCTCCTCCTCCTCTTTCCCTCCTCCTCCTCCCCGCGCTGCCCCTGCCCCCTCTCCTCTCCTCTCCTCCCCTTTCCCTTCGCGCCGCTCGCTCTCACTCGCGCTCGCTCCTCTCGCACCGTCAGTCACTCACACGCTCGCCCGCCGCCCGCGCCCGCACACAGGGGGATGCGCTCCCGGCGGACCCGGCCGCCCGTCCCGGGGCCCGGCAGGGACACGGCGTTGCTGGGGCTTGAGGGGTGGACGGTGGCTGGCAGGGAGGGGAGGGAGGCGAAGGGGAGTGCGGCTTTCTGCCTCTCACAGACACTCGGTCGCACACACGGGGCCGAAGCCGGCGGCGACGGCCCGGGGCTGGCTGTGGTCGGCGGCGGCAGCAGCGGCAGCAGCAAGGGTTGCTCTTGGCTTTACGTACCGGTCATAGTGTGTTTAGGGCACCTCAGGCGGGGCTCCCCGCCGCCTTACACATGGTGAGGAGCGAAGGCGGCGGCGGCGGGAGAGGATGCGGGAAGCGGCGGCGGACACGGCCGGAGCGGTCCGGGGATTTTTTTTTCCTATTTTGATTGACTGTGCGGGAAACACAAAAGGTGGAGCCTCCAGCCCAAAAGGGGGGAAGAGGGTGACAGCCCGCCCGGAAGTCCCGCCCCTCTTCTCCGCGGTCATTCGCCGTCACGCTCTCTGTCGTCAGTGTTCATTGGTCTGGACGCCCGTCCGTCGCTCGGCTAGGCGGCGCGCTTCCTGTTTGCCCCGGGGTGGAAGGGGAGAGACAATGAGCGGCCTTGGCGGCGTAGGCTTCCGAAGGCGGCTACGGCTCGCCAGTTACCCCGCTGTGCCCGACTCGCACGCCGGCTGCAGCTGCCAGGCCCGAGGCGTAGGCCTCTTCCACCTCGCAGGCACTCGAACCAGGCCTCGCTAAGCTGGGGAGCAAATCTGTCCCAGGTGGCTCAGCTCCACTCGACGCTTCTTCCATCCCGGCGGCAGCCTCAGCCGGATCTCCCCAGGGCCTCGCGCTCTCGGAACCGCCGCTTCCCTGCATGGCCAGGCCAGAAGGCCGCCGCCGCCGCTCAGGCCTGGGGCTGCTGCTGCGGCCGCTGCTGCTACTGAGCAAACCAGACCCGCCCCGCGAGCCCGGGGGGAGGGAGCTGGTATTGGGGGAGACACCCCCTCCGAGGCTGGAGGAGGATTTTCTCTCACACACATTCATTCAGCTCAGAGATTCACAGTCCCAGCAATCTCGGTCCCATCCCCTTTAGCCCCAGGTTTCCATTTCATCTCCCACTTCTACATAGCCTGGAGGCCAGGATTTAAAAACAAAAGAGATAATTCACCTCATATAGAGCAGAGCTTTCCTTCTAGCCAGTGGCACCAAAACAAGCACTTAAGTATATTTCATTTAATACGTGGTGTGTATATATAGTCAAGGGTGCAGAATACTTTTCATAAAAAAGTCCAGTCACATAATCATATTCCCTGCTTCTTAACCGTCTTGGTACCAAGTCAAACATGAAAAAACCCATCAACGTTTGCCAACATTTTAAAAATACTGAATCTCAGCGAGTATTGTTTTGCTTGGCACATTTTAGTTATACTTTCATTTAAAATCTCGTTTCACTTCCTTGGTTAGGTTACCACTCCTTTTCTCTGGCACCCCTGATATCTTGCTGTCATTCTTGGGAAGAAAATGTTCATGTTTTACATGTAAGTTTTGCCAACTAAGAGAAATCTTATGTCTGTCTATTACATTTAGATCTAATTGCCAAGAAAGGTTAAATTCAAGAGGTGGAAACGCTGTCCATGACAGCCTTTTCATAGAAATCTAACTCAAACAAGAATTAGTAGTGTTCCAATTACTGTGATTATTATTATTTTTGTGGATGAAGTTGTGCAGTGGGGGATGGGGTTGTAAAGTCCAGCACTTGAACTACATTTGTGTGTACGAACTAAAAATTCCTAATCCATTTGTGAGTTTGCACCTCAGTTCTAAAGCACTTAAACTTTCAACCTATACTCCTAGGGTCAGAAAAATTGTTTGGTTACTTGGCACTTAATTGTACAAAAGACAGAACTTCCAGGGAGGTGACCTAAAAATCATAAAAAAGCAAAAACAAGACTTGAAATTATGGCTGCAAGAATTGGGTTGATCTCTTTCAAAATTAAGGCCTTTTAGTGTCACATTTAAGTTGACAAATCACTTTAAAAGGTAAGTAGTAGAAAATCTGTACTATTTTACACTTTAAAATTAAAGGAAAATTTTCAAGAATAAGCTGATTGTGGGGGGATAGAAAAAGAGGAGGCTAAAGAGGACTAGTGAAAACAAGTTGGAGAGAGGGAGGGAAGTCACAGTATTGTCACTCTTGTTGTATGGATATGTTCATTAGAGGATAGCTCTCAAAGGAAAGGTTTTTTCAGGAACAGGCATGTGTTTTTATGGGTCTAAGCATACTACTTCCATGCCCCTTTTACAAAGTGTTAGTCCAGTGCCACCCATAGAGAGCAAAGTACCTGGCCACAAGAAGTCAATCCATTTCCTCATTGATGCTACCTGAAAAATGAAGTCATTTTCAGGCCTTTTTGGTCCTTAGACCATTCTTTTTTTTTTTTTTTTTTTTTTAGATTTTATTTATTTATCTTCATAGGGGAAGGGAAGGAGAGAGGGAGAGAAATATCAATGTATGGTTGCTTCCTGTGCATTCCCTGCTGGGAACTGGCCTGCAAACCAGGCATGTGCCCTGACTGGGAATCAAACCGTGATCTCTTGGTTCACAGGTCAGCGCTTAATCCACTAAGCTACACCAGCCAGGGGGTCCTTAGACCATTCTCACAAAATGTAAAAATATTTCATCTAACCTTTCTGAAAAGAGAAAATAACTTTACAAAGTTAACAATTCTGCTTTTAATGCAGTGTTTTAAAGAGATACATGTGCCAATAGTATCAAAATCAGGTTCATAGGACCCTCTCAGACCGCATTTAAAAGAATGATTGCCATGGAATATTAAGAAGGCTGGAAACAGTTTCTAGAAAGAATACCTTTTCTTAGCTATTCCAGTACTATAGTCAAATCTTGAAATACAGTTTATATCAATTAAAAGCTACCTGTTTTCTTAGCAGAAGTCAGCCTGTTAATGGCACCTACTGCTATGTTACTTAGGAATCCAGAATTGCAGTTGCTGATCAGAAAAGCACTGTTCTGCAAATTACTTATACTTTCTCCTTTCCAAAGATGGTCTGAGGAAGCTCTGTGCTGGCCACTCTTTACATCACAGTAGGAGAACTGAGTGTCACATTATTTTCCCTTATCCTCAGTTTCCTCACTTTTTTTTAATCTTACATGTGTTTTTGTAAATTTTCTTAAATCCTTTGGAAACTGATGAATATCAAAGGGCCTTAGAGACTTCTATAGATCCACATGAACTCTCACCCATCTTCAACCTCCTTTTTCTCTACAAAGAGAAGAGACCACTAAATAATGCTTGGTTCACATCTGCAAGAGCCTACCCATACTGTATTAAAAATGGCCAGAGCCCTAGTTATCTGCACCACACCTGAAGGGCTGCCCTTCCTTCCCAGTCAGTCCCTACTGTTCTTCTTCACTCCTGAGAATTTAGTAAGTGGGCCACATGAAATTGCCGATATTTGACCATTTCTTATCTAGAAAGGTGGCAGTTTTGTATAGCTCTACCTAAATCAATGTCTCTTTTAAGATAACCTTTTGTTTCTGTGATTATAACCCTCCTTTGACCTGCCCCCCTGGGTCTCTAACCTGTTCACACTGGATTTCAGGAATCTTCAAGTTTGTGCTGTTTACATAATCACCACTGTATTTTAGAAGCGTTCTAACTGACATTGACTAGGTATACTTAACAACTTAACCCCCTTTATATTACTTATCTTCCCTACTTTCGCAAAATTATACCTCAAAAGCCATATCTTGTCATTTTTTTTCAGATTGTATTTATTTTTAGAGAAATAGGAAGGGAGGGAGAAAGAGGGATAGAAACATCGATGTGTGAGAGATACATTGACCAGTTGCTTCTCCCATGCTACCAACAGGGGACCTGGCCTGCAACCCAGGCATGTGCCCTGACTGGGAATCAAACCAGCAACCCTGTGGTTCACAGGCCGGCGCTCAATTCCCTAAACCACACCAGCCAGGGCTTATTTTTTCTTAATCTACCATAAGGCAGGGATAACATTTGTGAATGTTTACTACTTGTGAGCTTTTTCATATCTTTACCCCACAGAGCCCTTGCGGTTAAGTATCATAGGTTTATCATTTTATAGGTGAGGAAACTGAGGCTCAGCAAGATTATGGGATTTGCTTGGTGTTATTTTCAAATATGTGGCAGATTCAAACCCAGTCTCACCAGTCAACATATCAAGTGTGCTTCAATGGTCCGCTTAAGAAATTCGCCTACCCACTATGTAAAAAATAAAAAGATAAAGAAACAATAGATTAAATTGGTACATATTTATAAGGAAGGTCATTTTTAAAGCAAGTCTTTTACAATGTGAGCTCCTTGTGTTAGGAATCATATATTTTGAATGCTCTAACCAATACCTAACATGTTGAGGATGTTTAATATTAAGCAGAGAGATTATCAACAGTTATCTTGTGGGAAAATAAAGGATGGCTAGAAAATTACAATTAACCAATAAATACCATATGATAAAATTTCTTTGACCTCATAATAGTTCACCTCTTTCAAGATCACATTTCCCAGATGAGTTAGATCCTCATATTCATTCAAGCTCCATAGCAATGATATCATCATGGTACAAAAGGACTGATGTTTTTATAGTTCAAGAAATCCCATTCTCTTATCCAGGCTATTGACATCCCTGGGTATTCCAAATTTTCTAATAGAGTTCTGAGTTGGTACAGTTTTCTGGAAAAGATGGTTTACATATTTCTACCTTGTTAATCTGTCTTAGAATAGTATAGAATGCTAGAAATTATCTTGGTTGTAAATTAGCAAACTTACCAAGGAGCTTTACTTAACAATTCTAATAAATGACCTAAGGTTATTTAATAAACAACCTTAGATGCCACAAAGGTGTGGTGTCTTAAATGATGAAAAACAACCTTCAGCATCAAGTGTATTTATACTTCATGAGTCAATCTCTGTCTTATAATAGAATTTGTTTCTACCCTTTAATCCTATAAATCAGACATATCCATCAACTAGTTCCAAAAGAGCCAGCCATACCCAAGGCCTAGTTAGAGAAGATAAGAGGAAGGGGAAAAAATTAAAAATGAGGTGGCAGGGAGAAAGTTGGGTAGAACTGTAGAAAATATTGAAAACTTTTTATCTGCCTTTGAAGGAACAGAATTTTTCCAATTATCCCTAAAATGGCTGAAATGCTGCACCATGATATCACTCCATTTCAACCCAAGAGGAATAAAAAATAAATGCAATTGTACATACAGGTGTGAGTGTGTGATATATATATATATATATATATATATAATCATAATATACAATTTAATATATAGTGTAATGCACAATGATTCATAAATTATGTTATATTCATTAAACATTTTAAATAAATACATGATTCATCATGGATAAATCAAAAATAATGAGTGAAAAAAGCTGTTATAGCAGGATAAACAGTATAATACCATTTATATAAAGTTTTAAAACATACAACTTTATAACCTAAACTACACATGGATACATATATGTAGAGTAAAACTATAAATTCTTGCATGGGAATGATAAATGCTAAATTTTAAATGGTGATTACTCTTGGTGTGGACAAGAGAATGAGAGTCTAATGAGTATCCCAGGGCTTTGTATCTGAAAGGTTTCCTTAAATTAGATCAAGTATATTATTATGATATTGTTCTCTGTTACTACTCTGTTTGGCTGAAATACTTCATAATTATTTTTTTAGCAGTGAATAAGTTAATAAATGAGTCCATGGTGGAGGTAGCAAAATAAGCATGCTCAGGAATCTGACTGACTTAAGGAGTGGAGGGGAGGGAAAGAATGATTCACATATGACTAAGTTTTCCAGTTTTAGTAACTAGAAAGATAAGCTGGAATAAAGAATGTAAAAAATGGGAATGGGTATGGGATGGACAATCAGGAGTTCAGTTTTAGGTGTGTTGAGTTGGAGGTACCAGCAGGATATCCATGATATAGCCAACAGACTACTGTAAATTTGAACCCAGAGCCCAAATGAGAAGCAAGTGCAGGGCATGGATTTGGGAGCCTGTGAAATAATAGAAAATGTATATTGGTCTCTGCCCCTGGTTCCTAGGACAAATCTCCTAAAACTCTTGTGGCTGCCTAAGTGATGAGAGCACTAGGTGCAACTTTTGTTCAAATATTTGGTCTTTGACCCTGGATCTTGACTCAGAGCTCCTAAATCCCTTGGAATTTCCTGGATGATAGGAGCATCTTTTGTACTAATGAGGCGACTTTGGGTGAGCTCCTGGATGGGAGCTGGTCACTAGAAAGAACAAACCATGATTAGAAAGTTAGAACTTTCAGTCCCACCCCGCATCCTCTGGGGAGGGCCTGGAAAATGAGTTAATCAGCCATGCCTACATGATGGAGTCTCCAAAAAACGCCCTAAAGTATGGAGTTTGGAATGCTTCCAGGTTACTGAACACATGAAGGTGATAGGAAGGTGGCGTACCCAGAGAGCATGCGGGAACTCTGCACCCCTTCCCCATACCTCACCATGTGTTTCTCTTCATGTGGCTGTTCATCTATATCCTTTATGCTAAACTGGTAAACATGTTTCCCTGAGTTCTGTGAGCCATTCCAGCAAATTACCCAACCTCAGGAGCCGTTTGTGGGAACCCAATTTATAGCTGGTAGATCAGAAGTACCAGGGACAATCTAGGATTTGCGATTGGTGTCTGAATTGCAGGCAGTCTTCTAGAACTAAGCCCTTAACTGCCAGGTGTCAAACACAAGGCCTTAGGTCAAATCTGGCCCTCCACCTTGTTTTATCCGGCCAGCACCTTGTTTCTACCCAGCAGCAGCACCCAGCTCTTATTTAACTGTTAAGGAGTAGTTACATTTATACAATCCTAAACTTACATTCTGCCCTTTGAAGGCAATGGTGAGGATGATATGGCCCCTGGTGAAAATGAGTTTGACACCCCTGCCTTAACCTGTGAGAGCTGACACTAAATCCAGGTAGATTCAGGTAGTGTCAGAACTTAACTGAATTATAGAACACCCAGCTAGTGTTGAAGAATTGTTTGGTGTAGGAATAAGCACACACAACTGTTGGCCAGAAGTGAAATGTTTTGATTATTGTTGAGTGTGCAAGTACAGAGGGAAATGGAGTTTCTCCTAGACAGAACCCTTACCATCTTCACAGGCCTCTGTCCATTTCTCTTCAAACAGGAAAAAGTCTTTCCATCTTTAAAAGCCCTCCGTGTGACTCTGAAGTTTCCTCTATAGTCTTCTTCCTTTCCTTTCCTTGTCCAAGGTCTCAATAACATGCTACCTACTGCCTTCCTAATTTAATGCTACACCCAGTTTCTGTCCTACCAAGCTTCTCAGAATTGCTATCTTAATGGTTTCCAATGACTTCCTATTGCCAAATCCGTGGATGCTCCACCTCATTTTCATTCCTTTTCAGCTCTTCTCAGCATTTGACACTATAAACATTTCCTCTCTAAAACTCTGTCCTCCTTTGAAAGGCCATCTGCTCTCTGGTTTCTTCTCAAAGAGTATTTATTTCTCTGTATCTTTGCCGTGCTGTCCAATAAAACTATCTGTGATGGTGGGAACATTTTTTTTGCGCTGTCCATTCCAGTAGCCACTAACCACATGTGGCTCTTGAGCACTTGAAATGTGGCTACTGTGACCAGAGAACTGAATTTTTAATTTAATCATTATTGTATTCTTTTTCCATTACCATTTATTTAGTCCCCTTATACTCCCTCCCCCCATGAATTTTCAATTATTTAATTTTAATTAATTTAAATGTAAATGTAAAGGGCCACACGTAGCTAGTCACTAACTTATTGGACAGTGCAGCTTTAAGGATTCTTTACCTCCTTCCAGCCCCTAAATATGAACCATACTCCAGACTCAGTTTTTGATTCCCTGAGCTTTTCTTTGTAGGTTCATCCTGTAAACATACAACCATCCCTGAAACTTCAGCCCTATCTCTAAATTCAACCCCAAATCTTATCTGTAGTTGTCACCAGAGTTCCAGTTCCATATCCTCAAGCACTGTAAATCCCTCTTGAATGTCTCACTTTTACTTCAAACTCAGAATGTTCAAAGCTGAACCCATAACTTTTTCTACAGAACCAGTTCCCCTCTCCCTTATGACATTCTTGTCTCTGACAATGTCCTCATTGTTTTCTCAGACTCCCAGACTTGAAATTACCTTTCACACATCCCTCTTTTTTTCTCCATTGACAGCTGGTTACCAGGTGCTAACACATTTTCCTGCAGAATCCCTCTCAGCTACCCGTTCATTGAAATCACAAAATTTATTGAACCCCACTCTGCATGGCCCCTACCCACAAGAACCCAATAGTCCAATTAAGAGATAAAATGGAAACATACACAAATTCAGATAATATAGAAGAGAAATAACAAAGTCTAAAGTACACTGGATGCATTAAAAAGTTCCCTCCAAATTCAGGAATGCTGGGCATCAGTCAGCTCCTTCTGAAAGAGATCAAAGCATGCTTTGCCCTGGTTGGACTTCTGCAGCTCTACTTGGTACTCTAGACTTTCCTGCTTCTTTCTGTTCCGCATCTGCCATCAAATTAATCTTCCTCTATGTCGCTCAAAAACCGTTAGTGATTCCCATGATCTACCAAAGCAAGGGTCTCTCTGGCAACTCCACTGCCTGATATTTAATCACTCTTACCTCTGAGCAAGTTAACTCACCCTCACACCAGAATTGTCTGTTCCTCTCCCCCGCCCCACCCTCCACACCCACAGTGCTGATGCAAATTCTAACAATTGTATTTTTCTAACAAGCCTTTAAACTTCAAGTCTTAACCTCTTTCCATAAAGCCATTGCTTCCAGCAATCCATAACTCCCTTGCCTTTAACTTTGCATTATACTTAAGAGTAGGCACCCTTAAAATTGCACTTAACTCATGGCAGCCTTGTCACCACTGTTTCAATCATAAGCATTTTGTGCATAGCACGTCTTACCCTTATGTGGCTCACAGGCAGTGGTTCTCAAAGGAGAGTGGCATGGTTTGCAAACAAAACAGCTCTTCGTTTGTCCCAATGGGGCTTTTTTTTTAAAGCTATGACATTAACTTATTTGAATTTCAAATATTAAAGGAAAATTTAGATTCCTATGCTTTATCAAATGAGACATATTGTTCATCGAAAGAGTTCAAGAATCAGTTCTACGGTGTTGAGCAAATAGAAGATAATCAACAAATATCTATTGAATAATTCATTGATTTCAGTAAGCCACAAGTTTGGGTTCTGTTAGGATGGAGGTTTCAGACTTCTTATTTTAATGTAGAAACTGCTAGTAATATGACCTATTAATTGGAAAGAGACCAGAAAACTAGAATTCACCAGCTGAACAAATGATCAAAAACTTATAAGGAAATCTTTAAATGTTTTTATTATAAGCCATTTGATACATATAAACATATACAATGTATATGTAACTTATAAAGCCTAATAAATTATAAATTAAGTGATCCTACCACCTAATTTAAAATATTTCTGGTACTGATAACTAGCCATAATTTATTTATTTTTTTAATTACCCATTATTTAAGGGTACTATTATCCTTGAAAGTGTGTTATTATTTTTGCTGTAATTATATATACTCCAGTGAGTTATTTTCTTAGTCTAGTATATTAAAAATATACTTTTTAAATTTAAAATATTCATATTTAAGTTCATATTTAAATTCTATGGTTCAATATTCCTATCTTACTCATAGCATTTGAATTATTTTAATTTATTTCTAGTATGCTTGTTTACTCATCTCAAGAGTTTGTGCATTTTACCCTGTTTTTAACATTCTGATTTCACCTTACTGTGAGATGGTCTCTCTACTTCATGCCTCCTCCCTGCTGAACTGCATAAACCACTTGCGTACTTCTCTGCTCCTGGTCTACCGGAGTCATTGCATTCCTTCTCTGTAGTGACTGTCCCTCCCTTTGGTTTTGTATAACAAGTTTACTGCATGTTCCTTCTTCTAAGTCTTCACATGTAGAATGAGTACAAATGGTTCTAATCTTGATCTCTGGAGCTTTGTAAACCATCTGTTCCAAACTGTGTCGCACTTTGATATCAAAGTCAATGTTTAATCTACTTATGTGGTTCGTCCCTATACCATACATCTCTAAGTTCTAGATTAGTTTTCTGTACAGTATTCTTTTCATGATGCTTTATCCCAAGTAATTGGTTCAGGGCTTCCCTCAGCTGATATCTGTCATTAGACCCAGAGGTTATCTCACATCACTGATAAAATGTGAGTCCATGCCGGCTCTTTGAATTAAATCATAACATTCTAGAATTTCCAATGGTTAATTTTCTATAAAATGTGTCAGTGTCCTGTCATCCACTGAAACTAAACTTAATAATTCTGAATCTTGGATTCAGGCAAAAAGGGATATTTAGGGAATTAACAATAATTTAATATGGATTTTATTTATTATAACTGATATAGACATAGTCAAAGGTAAAGTACTTTAAGTCACCTTTATGTTTATTGATGAATTCAACATCTACTGAGAATGAACAAACAACTATTTGAACTACATAGTCAAAATCTAGTATAGTAGTCAAAAGTTCATAGAATGGCAACTAACGAGTAGGTGAGTTTTCCCATGTGCAAATTATAGCTTACTTTCTAAATGGGTGGAATCGTAGGATACTGGTGGTGAAAGACTATGAGAATAGCATAAGGTCTGTACAAGGTAGGGCTGAACAGAGTTTAATCATGGAAATTTCTGAGGAGGAGATCAGAGCAAATAAAGGAAGGATTAGAAAAGAATGTTATGAAGGTAGGTAAAATCCATGGTAAAGCAATGGAATAGAAAGAAGTACAACTTTATAAAATGTATTTAATGTACGTTAAAAGTGAGTGAGTATAAAGGACAAATTAATAAACCCACAGAGTTCCCCACAGACATATTTATAAAAATATAACAGCAAGATAATAGAAAGAAGAGGAGTGTATATATTTTTTAAAGATTTTAATTATTTATTTTTAGACAGAGGTGAAGGGAGGGAGAAAGAGAGGGAGAGAAACATCCATCAGTTGCCTCTCCCATGTGCCCTGACCCTGCAACCCAGACCTGTGCCCTGACCAGGAATCGAACCAAGGGACTTCAGTTTTGGGGGACCACACCCAACCAACTGAGCCATACTGGTCAGGGCAAGAGCGGTGTATGTTTGGATGTATATGCTTTGTCCACTTAAAAGCAGGGACCAGCAGAAAACTGACCATGTAGTAGGACTTCAGTGAATTTATTGAATACATGAATATTTAACTTCTTTAGGCTATTACACATTATTAGTCAGCTGTCCCTAATTTATTTTGTTTTATTTTTAATTTATGTTGTTATTTTTAATAAACTCTTTTTTAGAATACTTATAGACTTATTAGAAAGAAAAGATTACAAAGATAATAGAGTTCCTATATACCTCTAACCTGATTTTCTCTAAGATGGGCTAACCAGTCATCCCAGTTTTCCAGGGACTGTCATGGTTTTAGCACCAAAATCCCATGTCCCCAGAAACCCTTCTCCCAGGCAAATGAGGATGGTTAGTCACACTACAATGTCAATATCTTACATTACCATGGTACATTAATCAAAACTAAGAAACCAATCAACATTGGTATGTTACTACCAACCAAACTGCAGACTTCATTTGGATTTTACCACATTCTTATTTTCCTTCTGTCCAGGATCAAATTCAGGATACCACATTGTGGTGAGTCAACAGGTTTCAGTGTCTTCTGGCTTGTGAGAACAGTCTCTCCTTGCTTCTCATGGCCTTAACTCTCATACAGAGTAATTATAGCTCTGGCTGGTGTGGCTCAGTTGGAGCAAGTGTTGTTCTGTAACAGGAAGGTTGAGAGTTTGACTCCCCTCAGGGCACATACCTAGGTTGTGGGTTCAGTCCCCAGCTGGGGTGCGAATGGGAGGCAACCAATGAATGTCGCTCTCCCTCTCTCTCTAAAAGCAATAAAAAAAAATGTCCTTGGGTGAGGGTTAAAAAAAATTTTATTTAAAGAGTAATTATAAAGTATTTTGTAGAATGTCCCTCAGTTTGTGTTTCTCATGTTTTGACTGGTGATGTGGGCTTTGGGGTCCTCAGTTATTTTTAAACTCTGCAAATGTCAGTGCTTATTTTCATGTTTACATTAGCCAGTGTGCACTTTAAATTCCTTAGAATATCATTTTAATTTTTAAAGGAGATTAAATCACTTGTCCAAGAGTCACAATAACTTTTTGATTCTAGATACAGTTTCACATTAGAACCCACAAAGGGCAAAATCAAATTGCTTCCAATTCAAAAACTCCTTATTTAAACGTTAAAAATGACAGAGCTCATTGCCCAGGTTACCTTTGAAGCCGTAAGTCTTCTCCACTGGTATCCTCACAGGGTGAAAACACACCATCATTTGGCTAAATAAATAAAGCTATCGACGGGTTATTTTTCTAGTTTTGAAAGGAAAATGTATTCTTTGTAGAATATTTAGAAAATAGAGATAATAAAAAGAAAGAACATTAAATTACCTGTAATTCCTTTACCCTAGAAAACCCATTGGTTATAATTCTTAACCTTTCTTTTTACATCATTTTTTTACTCTTTTTTTCTTCCACATTTTCTCACGTGAAAATTGGATTATACCGTTACATGTTAATTTTAACTTTTAAAATTTGATATATCATGAATACCCTTTTATATAATTAAACACCTATGACAATATTTCAGAATATAGATGTATTATTTAACATCCTGTAGCTAAATATTTACACAAATCCATGATAATGACCCGACGTTAAATTTCCTAAAGTGGACTTACTGCATCAAGGGGTGTACCCAACTTGAAGGCTTCTCGTGCGCGTGGCCAAACTGCCCTCCAGAGGGTCCTACCCATGGATGCGCTCACTAGCAACTTGTACACGTACCCATTTCTCCACATGTTCACCCACGCGTTCGTTTTTTTATTTGCCAATTTGATAAAAATATGGCATTTTTGTTTTCAGTTGCATTTTTATTACTAGTGAAGGTGAACATTTTTGTCTGATTAGTGCCACTTGTATTTCTTACACTGTGCGTTACTTGTTTATACCTTTTATCTCATTTTCTATCGAAGCATTCTTCATTTTCTTATGTATTTGAAAGTACATGTTAACAACATTAAACTTTTTCTCTCATATATGAGTTAAATATTTTTCCCAGTTTTTATTTGCCTTTTAGTGATATTTTGATAATCAGAGGTGTGAATCGTTCTCATTTGTTCTCTGCCTTTGGTAGCGGTTTTCTATTTTCTGTTTGGTTCTGATTTGCCTTGAATATTGAACTCAGTCCTGAACCCTGATTGGTCCTATGCTGGGCAGCTCATAGTTGAATAGAGCAATCCCGTCGCCCAGAGGTTTCAGCACAGGTATAACTTCCCTTCCTCATGAGGCAGTACCCTGAGTTCTCGCAGTCTCAAGCTTTAGGAGAAAAAAAAAAAAAAAAAGAAATGAAAGCAAATGGAATAGCACACTGCCCTCAAAGCTGCCAAATTCAGGCTGCCGCCCAACCTCCAAGGAAATAAATTTCAAAGATAGTAATAACTCAGGGAAAAAAAAAGAAAAGAAAAGGAAGAAAAGCCCATTCTTTAAGACAATTCAGGTCCCAAACCTCAAATTCATCTGTTTTAACAGCGTTTGTACGGTGCAGAGTAGGGAGCCCCAGCCCACTGTTTGTGAGCGCTGCCTCCAAGTGCTTGCTGCCCTGGGGCTCCCGGCTCCCTCTGAGCAGAGACGAGAGCCTGGGTTCTGAAGTCAGACTCGGGGTCGCCTGTTTTCTCTTCTCCTGGCCTCCACTGTGGGACCTCTCCAGCCCTGACAACTTCAGGGCAAATGCTGGGACTGAAAATTACTAGAACCACAAGGATTTAAAAGTCTTCTTCCTCTCTCTCTCTCTTTTTTAAATGAAAACATTTAGACAGCAAAAGTTTTACATTAAATTTAAGCCCAGAAAAAAATTAAAAAAAAAACTGAAAGCAAGCAGAAGGGCTGGTTCAGAGACAGTAAACACAGGTGCTTTGTGTGGCAACTCAAGGGGCCCCCGGAAGGCTCCCTCACACATTCCCCAGAATACTCCCTGCCGCAACCTCACCATAAATGGTTCCTTTCTGAAGTGCACGACCCAATCCCCACAGAGGGGGTATTTGTGAGTAACTTAGAAATGTAACAGTTATTGGCAAGTATAGGGTCTATGAACTGGGTGTTTGTAGTCTTCAAAAATGCAGATTGCCCTCTAGAAATAAAAAGGTACCTGTAGTTCTGCCTGATTTGCTCTTTTCTGTTGAGGAGGGGGACCGGAGAGAGACAAGAGCCCATGTGGCCTTGGTAAGGTGGGCGCAGGAAGTAGGAGGGTGTGTGCTGTTATCTGAAGCGAGTCCTTACTCTGCTGGATGGGTAATCCAGCCTTGGTCTTGAGGAAATACCACACTGCTGTTAAATGGTATAAAACACAGGAAAAGGGATGTGGTATCACCCCCAATCACTACTCCCAGAAGCTGGTCCAATTCTGAAGCTGCAGATCCTAACAATTCAACTTGCAGTCAGCACATCCCTGACTCTAAAAGGCTCCAGCCTAGCAACTGCTCGATAAAGTTGTGTATAGAAATATTTTCTTAAACACTTGTAAACTGCCTGATTTGTAGAGTTTCCTTGTTGGTGACCTTATTTTGCCACCCAGTTTCAATATTAATTCAGCCTGGAAGTGGAGTGGAGGGATGTCCCAGCTTGAGCCTGGGCTGGGCTCAGAGCCAGGATTCGGATTTGTCTGGGCAAGTCTGATGGGCCTGCCAGGAGTCTCTCAGCATGAAGGACTCAGGAGGCACATAGAAAATAACCTCCTAAAGCAGTGGGTGTAAGGGGACACATCACAGGTATCAGAATCATCAGGGAAACTTTAAAAATATGTACACACTGTGCAAACGCATCCCCCATGTGTATGTGTGTGTATGTGGGTGCACACTAACAAGCAGCGCTGTTTGGCACCAATGTTGGCCCTCAGAGTTATGCAGATCAGCCTGTACCAGGGCACAGTGGACTCCAGAGAACACAGGTTGGCTTCTGTGTGGGAGAGTCCCCCAAGCTCTGGCAGTGTGGCCCTGCTATGCAGCTCTGCACACCAGTGGCTTTCGCATTTCAGGGACTGCCTGCATCAGGAATTCTTAAACTAGGTACCACAGACCCCTGGGAGTCTGAGAATGGGCTACTTCTGAAAACTGCATGCAACTTAGTTTGTGTGTGTGTTTATTTTTCTGGAAATAGGTTCTATATGTTTCTTGAATTCTCAAAAGAGGATGTGATCTTCAAAGGTTAAGAACTGGCAACTGCCAAAAAAAATATCAGGGCAAGCAGATTTTGCAAGATTCTGAGAATGCCACTACAGTAGATATGGGCCAAAGCCAGAAAAATACTACTGTTTTTTTCAGTTAATGTGACATACTTTACCTCACAGCATCAGTGACCTGGTAAAATACTGGTTATGTGAAAATATGAAATCCCACCTATGTTTCAAGCCCACCTCAAATGCTTCCACCTCCTCCCTGGCCAAAAATTATTGCTCCCTTGCCAAAGCCGTGTCTGTGTGCCTCTCATAACACAACTTTATACCTTGCACTTTAGACGTGTGCACAAATACCACATGTTCCTTCTACAAACTATAAGCTTTGAGAGTAGGAATTGTGTCTTGCCACTATTCTCTCTTACCGTGTCCAGCACAGCATACTTACTTAGTTATCATTGCATGAGGGAATAAACGAGTCATAAATCCATCCCATCTGCTAGACCTTTTTATCTCGATACTAAAAGCAACTAGCCTTATTCCCTTACAAGTTATGCATTTTAAATGAATTCCTTATAATTTGTATTATTGTAGTCAGTCGATTTACTTCTTTATACATCATCCAATATTCACCTGCCTTATCTGTGTACTTGGCTGTAAACCACTTAGAGGGCAAGGGTCACATACAATTGAAACTGTGCACACCTCTTGGCAGGAACAAACAGCCCTAACCAATGTGTTCAGTGCTCTGGCCAGCACACCCATGAGGAAATCTTTCACAAGAAGACACAGACCCAGATGAACAGAGGTTGGTAGAAAAGAAAAAAAGAAACTATTAGTAGGAACTAAGTAGAAGAGCAAAATCAACAGATTCTGAATTCTGAAGAGGAGATAATACAGAGAGAGAGCAGCCTGAACCTGTCTGAAGAAGGAGAGTGCCAACAGGAAAGAGCGCAGCCTCGGGAGGGTGTGGTAGGCAGCCACAGAGAGACTTGGCATTGGCTCCATGCAGGTTTGCACAAGCTGCCAGGTTTTTTCCAGCTGTAGTCCCATATTTGGTTTGTTTCCTATTCATGTCAGGCTTTTCTTGTGTTCAAAAGACCCTGACTGCACTATTACATGTAAAATGATGTTAATGGAATTGTTTGGGTTTTTTTTTTAATTTTATTTCTTTTTAGAGAGAGAGGAAGGGAAAGAGAAAGAAAGGGAGAGAAACATCAGTGTGTGGTTGCCTCTTGAGCACCCCCCGCTGGGGACCCAGCCCGCAACCCAGACATGTGCCCCAACTGGGAATCGAACCAGCGACCCTTTGGTTCCCAGGCCCATGCACAATTCACTGAACTACACCAGCCAGGGCTAATGGAATTGTTTTAAAAAGTAAGTCTGTTCTTCACAATTAGAACAGAGGCAAAGCAGAGTATTTTCTTTTTATCCTCACCCAAGGACATTTTTTCCATTGCTTTTAGGGAGAGAGGAAGGAAAAGAGGATGGGAGAGAGAGAAACATCAATGTTTCTGACCAGGAATCAAACCCACAACCCTTTGGTTACAGAATGATGCTCCAACCAACTAAGCCACACTGGCCAAAGCAAAATAAAGTATTTTTAAACAGATTTGAGCACATACCTGATTATCAGAGAGATGTAGCTTTCTCCCATTTTTCTTTTCTTCTCAGTTTAATATTTACTTATATATTCATCTATACATTAACACACCCTTAGTTCTCCACAATCAAAGTGTCTAGGGGCTTGCACTATCTTGCTGACCATTTCAGCTTAGGGACTGAATGGTTACTTTATGATATCCTGCGGATGTTTATTAACCAACGATGTGCAGAGTCACAAATGTCAGACCCAATATTCCATGGGCAAGGGTCAAACTCGGGAAAGTGCTGGTAGCAGAAGTAAAGGTCAAGCCAATGAGTGGCTATATGGCTAGTAGTTTGGCTGGTGATTCTAAATGAACCCCTACCACCCAGAGACCAGCCCTCAGACACAGGGGTAATGTAAGGGTGAATGCAGTTAGATAAACTAGACAATGTCACATTGCTTATCAGAAGTGTAAATATTCATTGGTCATTCAGCAGCATTTACTGAGTGCCGATGGGTGGGATCCATCACCAAACAGAATAAAAATCCCTGCCCTGGTACAGTTTACATTTTAGCAAAAAAGAGTCCCATATAGGCATCATCTGTCAGTCCTTGCGGTAGTTTCGCATCTTCTCTTGGTCTGAACTCCTGGAGGTCACTATCTTGCTTCTCACTTACTTGCATCTCTGAGCCCCAGATGAGTTTGTTTGCAGTTCCCTCGGTCTTTGGAGAAGCAGAGACTCTGCATTTCCAGGTCCTAGGTCCAATCCAAACTTCTCCCATAGGCAACATGCTCTGGTTAAATAGCGCATTTTCCTCAACTCCTCAGCCTGTATTGTCTTAGGTTCTAGCCATTGGGAATCTGTGACTATAGAGACTTCTAGGACAGAGGTTGGAAAAAATATGAGATCATCTGGTTTAACCTGTTTACTTCCCAGATGTGCAGACCGAGACCCAGAATAGCACTGTGCTTTGCCCACGTCACACAGGGGGGCCTGGGCTTATCCCCTGACCCCTTCCTCCTGGGCTAGTGCTTTTCTATGGCTTAACTGACATACCCTGTAGGACCTAACAGGATAAAAGAGCTAAAAATGGCCACCGAAGAGAGGTGCAGCGGGACGCATGGGCAGAGAGAGCTCACACTTGAGAACGGTACTAGAGAGGACTGAATATCTTGTTAGACATGAAATCCACCCTAGGCTACGGTGTTTGAGTACCTTGGGGTCACATCCTCTCTGTCACCCCAAACAGGATTAAAGCAAGGCATAGGAACTGGAGTTGGTTGTCCCAAAAGCTATTGTGGCTGTAGGCCAGACTAAAGTTAGAACTTAAAAATCTGTGTTCCATAAACTAATCCACTTATATGGTTTTTCAATAATTATTTTCTGTTTACTAAGATGAGCCAATTTTGAAAGGGTCCACTGTTGTCACAGCTGGGCTGGACTACTCGAAGAGGAAAAAGAATTTTTCTAGATCTTATTCAGCCGTGGGATTAGGAACACAGCTGCCTGAGCCAACCAGGCTGACAATTACGGGACAGAGAACGTGAAACTACAGGAAGCTTGAGCTTGCTTACCGTTTTAAAGAATGCCCACAGAATTTTAAACTTTAATAAGAAGCCATATGGCCCAGGCATAGATCCATAGTTCATTAGTTTTCAACAATCCTTACCACCTCATCAGTTAGCAGTTAAGTAAGAGCATGGGTTTGGGATCAGAAGACTTAGCTTCTTCATGTATTAGTTTCATGAACTGGAGTGAAATCTCTAACTTCGTGAGCCTGGGCCTCACCACCCATAAAAATGGAGATAAAATCTGCCTCATCTTCCTCTCCACATTGTGAAAGTCAAATGAGCAGGCATGTGAGCACTTTTTATAAACTATAAAGACCTGCAAGATCTTAATTATTGTTGTCAATTAACATTCAACCTGAAGACTTTCTTAAACTCAGTCTTAAATTTAGTAACAATATGAACCTGAAACTGTGTTGGGGGTTTACATGCTAAGCATAAATCTTTTAAAATCCAAATATGCAAATTCCTACGGGTATGATCATATGAATAAAAATACTTTTTCTTTTTTAAAAAGTAAACTTTTTCTCCCTTATCAAGGAAAAGTTTATAAAGAAAGAGCCACTGGGGTGAGGTTTTAAATCAACACTTTATGGAGCAGATGGACGTTGTTCCCTCAATGGCTGAGTGCTGGGGCACAACGAGAATCAGTATCGGCTGCCCATCCTTCAAACAGACTGCTGGGAAAATCTGTTCTTCCAGATCCTCTACTTTCATTTTCCCCCATGGAAATGCTTGCCACTTGGTCCTGAGTTGCAAGAAGACCTGCTTTGCTGAAATAAGGAAAGCTTTGCCACCTTCACACCTCTGGTCCCAAACTGATTCTGCAGACTCGGCCTCCTGGACAAGTCCACTAATGGGCAGACACTGTGAATACGTGCAGCATGGAAGGATGCTCTTACAATGTAGTAATTCTTAAGTCTACATCTACTGACCTGCAGGAGGGCATAATCATTTTATTTTATTTTTAAACTTACACCCTGTTCAGCACGGCTCTTGGGTGCCTATAGAGAAAATGAGCTCATTATAACAAACAAAATATTATAGAATAACAACTAATAGCTTAAAGTAATTAAAAATAAGAACCCATAAAATAGTCTTATTGCTGGGCCACTGGGGAGGAGCCAAGTCCTTTAACCACTAAGACTGGGACACATTAGAAAGACGAGACTTTCCCTAAGCAATACAGTGGAAGCAGGGGTTGGTAGAGAAAGAACTGGAGGAGGAGAACGAGCTTTATTAGTTGATTAGGAATGCATTAGTTTCCAGCAGGCCCACAAAAGGTCCCTGTGTTATGGGAATGGGCCAGTACTGTCCTGATGACCATAGATAAGCAGAGTCATTTTCTTGAGATGTGTAGTCCAACTTTAAGGCACTAACCAAAGCCTTCCCTGCTTCATTTTCTTACCACACTTAGACCTGATATCATCTTCCATATTTTCCCAAATAAGAAAAGTTCTGTATCATTTTAAAACTTAAAGGATACTTATCTATTCCATAGATACAGATCATAACACTGAGTAAAAATTTATTAAGCGTACACAAGCGTGCACATGCACACACAGACACTCCCACACGCCTGTGGGTCACCTCTACAAGCCCTTCTGCAGATGATGACACCAGATAACATGATTAGTGTACAACCAAATACAAAGCCAGTCCACTAGGCATCTGTAAAATAAGAGTGTACTCTAATTTTTCTCCAAGCCTCCACAAAGTGTTGCATTGCTATCAAAATATTTTTGGAAATTCTGTAATGTTTCTGCTTTTCCCTTCGCCTCTTATTTCTGGCAAGGACTAAACCCCAAAATATCTTTCCTCTGGGACACTGAAATAACTGTCCCGAAGCAGCTGCTAGACCTATAGCTATTCACAGGTTTGGGACAGACTTCCAAGGAAGGCCGCTCGCAATCTGAATTTGTCTGTGTCAAAAGCCCCACCTTCTGAGATTCTCAGAGAACAGGTGTGTGAGAGGGTTTAATCTTCCTGAATTCTCTCATTTTCGTTCATGACTCAATCTGCTGTTTCACTTCTGTTTCTTCCCTCCTTTTGTCTTGGCCCCACCCCTCCCCTGGGTTTTATTTTAGATGTAAAGAAAAAAAATCAACCAACTGCTCCCTCTCTCCCAGTACTCCGAAGTTGTATTTCTCCTTTGCTGACTATAACGGTGCCACAGAACTGGGTTCCGTTTACCCCAGGCCACCTTTCTCAAGTTTAGAACAAGTTAGAGGACGTATCTGGTGGATAAAGAGAGGAGGAAAGAGGTCCCCACCACCCAGCACAGACCCAAACTGAGGGTCTTCCTGCAGATGGATAGGGGCGGGACCCGCCGCGCAGCACACGGGGCCCTTGTCTGTGCCCTGCCGGCTCACCTCTACCTCAGATGTTCTCTACCCTGGTTGCATCTCAGAATCACCTGGGAATGGTTCCCAGACACTATACCTTTGTCAAAAAAGAAAACAAAAAACCTTTTGTTCAGGCTCGTTGAACCGAATCTCAGGGCCTGGGCGTCACTTTTTTTTTCTTTTTTTTAACAGCTCCCAGATGATTCTATTGTGCAGCAGGGTTAAGAACCACTTACTTAGATTCCACTCATGGATGTTATCCAACCCTGAGCTTACTCCCTTCCTTCCAAATACACCCCAGGAGATTCCTCCGCCTGTTCTCACACTGAAGCTTTCTGGGAGCCAGGAAGCCGAGTACAGCGGCCTAGGGAATGCAGTTTAGTTTTGGGAGGGAAGACGGTTGAAAAGAGAGGTGGTACTGAGGCCGGAGGAGGCTGGCCTTGCTGGTCACCCCTCAACTCCACCCCGGTGACAGCACACAGCCTGTGCACACAAGGCCACCTCCACTCCCGAGGGCCCGATCCTCCTAGGACTTGGGTGAGACACTTTAAGCATCATGATGTTCAGTTTCTTTCTTGCTGGGATGGGGGAGGGGAAAAACTAAGTCGTGGAGGACACTAGAGACTCAAGAACTGGGATGCAGAGACTCTGGGGAGATGAAGACAATTCTCAGCCAGCAAAGGACAATTTAAAAATGAAGTGGCATCTATGCTCGAAACGGTTAGACTACAATAACAAGTATGACTGTACATGCAGATTGTAGGGGAGAGACTCATAGCAGCTGCTATGACACAGTCCCTTCCTAGTCCCATGAAGACCAGGGACTCAGCGGGCCAGTGGGAAAGTGGCTCCTGAAGCCCTAACCCACCAAAGTCCCTTCAAACCCTTCAGCTGTTCACCCCGCAGTTTGGGAAGACGGAGGAGGCCTCTCCTTGGAGCCCTGAGTTCTAACCAACCCACAGCGGTTTCAAACACCCCCTGGTTGCTTAGGCAACTGGTGGTCACCACCTAACTTTTCTTGGCCAGTGACTATGCTGGGAGAGGGGCCTGCCCTGCAGCTTAGCTCTCGCTTAGGGATGATTCTTGGCTACCTGCCTGTCTTCCTCTGGCACGTTCACAGCTGCTGTTGCGCTCTTGGCTTATCTTATAAAGAGAAGGTCTCCCTGTCTCCACCCACCTTTCTTGCAATCTCTCTCTCCCCAGATGTCTGAGAGTTTGTGGGAAAGCATGTCCTTACAGCCTATTAAAGAGACTTTCAAAGTCCTGCCTTCCCCGGCAGCCTTCGGAGTCCCCGGTCTCTAGGCGGTGTGTGAAGGGACTCAATGAGAACATGTGACTATTTTGCATTCCCTGGGCAGAGTTGCTAAACTGGGTTTCCCCTGGCACGGTTCTGATTTGTGAGCATCCAAAACCCAGGTCCTTGCCCTCAGAAACAACCGTGAAAAGCAGCACAGCAGGGCTCACGCAGATGTGCCGCGCGGATGAGTTCCAGCTATGAAGGTGCAAGAGGTTTATATTTTCTTTTTCAACAAAGACCCTCCCTATTCACACAATGTTGGTGCTTCCAACTTAGGAAGTTCCATTACTTGGAATTTTGGGTGTGTTTCTTTTTTTTATTTTTCAGAAGATGTTCAAGCAGAGACCAAATGAGATAAACGATCTGTCTCTCAGGTAGTGAAGCACCAGAGCCCCAGCTTGCGCTGTGCCCCGCACCACGCCAGTCCGTGTCAGCCAGAGTCAAGCCATCCAGCCTGACATCAACTCCTCAGGGCTGGGGACAGTCCCTTCTTGAAGAGTCAGCATGATATTAGTAAATATGTGCACCTTCCAACTTCAAGAACAGTTTTGCAAATGAAATGAAACCTGGTAACCTACGATATTTGCATTCTGATCCAGTAGTCAGATCTGGAAACTGAATGTGGTTTATCTTTAAAACGTGTCCGAGTGGTCACGTACCAAGGCAGGGAAATAAGAATACCCAAAGGCAGATTCTCCAGCCGGAGGAGGCTGGCAGGGAACGCCCTGCCTGAAACTAACACTCCTGCTTGCAGGGGGTTCTTGCCCTGTTTTTTTTAGAAACCAGAAAAACATGACATGTAAAAACAGCTCTAGTTCTAACCACTCCACTCTAATCAGCTCCAGGCAAAACTAGAAAGTGGGCCAGGAAAGCCAGGCCAGGCTTCAAGCCCCCTTCTGCCCCTGTGAAAGTCAGGGACACCCTGTTCCCTGGCCCAGGGTGGACAGGAGCTGCTTGGGGGCACATGCATTCTAGAAATTTCTGTGTACAGAAGAGCAGAAAAAGCAGAGATTTTTATCATTGTGATAACAATAAAAATGATAATGATAACGGCTACTAGGATTCTTATCCTGGTTCTGCTTAGAGGTTTTGTGACCTTGGGCAACTCATTTAACCTCTTTTCCTTCACCTATAAAATGTTGATAATTATCTACCCTGCCCTGGTCCCAGGGTTGTCACAAGAACCAAAAGAGATTATGTATCAGATTTTTTGAAAACTATAAAGTTGATTCTTAACCTGTTTAGATTGTTCATTCTTTTTAAGGCTATGTAACGGCAATAGATATTCAAAACCAGATACCACACCTAAATATTATACCTAGCAAATAATATCTCAGTGATCTATTGATGGCTAAATAGGCAGGATTTGATGGGCACATCTGCTATATTCTATTTTTCATATAATATTCCAAACTGTTACTGGGGGTGTACAAAAAGCCTCATTGCATAAAATAAGACTTCATGGCATTTGCTAAAGTCACTTCTACCTAGTGATGTGGCATAGAGTCGAGGGTCCCAAAGGGACGTTCTGCCCATCTCTGATTGGGTGGTGCAAGTCTCTAACTAGACCACATAAAAATTACATCTATTCTCACTGAATGCCACTATCTCTATGATTTGTGAATAGGCTGCTCAATAGGTTCAAAAAACATTTCCCTGCAGCTCCAGCTGGCAAGATGTCAAGATTGAAAAGCACATTTCCTGGTTCCCTTTCTTGCCCCAATTGGGATGGATGACCCTAATTCTCACCACCCCATTTCCTTGAGCCATTAGCAGTGATTGAATCTCTACCCACCCCAATGAGCCTCACACAGATGATTTTAATGCACAGCAGCACGGGTAATAGAGAGAACTATGTTGTGAAACTTCAAATTTACTTTTAATTTCATCTTTGACAGACCAAATTGAAGCCATGGGTTATACTTTGCTATGGCCACTTAACACTAGTTGGAAATTCAGGCACCATCCCGTTTGCAGAAGTCACCCTCATTCATCAGCCCCAGGTCGGGAAGCAGTATCCCCCTTTCCACCTTGGTGGTTTTCAGTCCACAGAAAGGGTTCACCTTGGTGAGGAGTTGGTGGAGGAAGAACGGCCAGATGTCAGTGTCCAGGAGAAACTGGGGATCCAGTCGGAGAGAGACAAGGAGGTGGCCACGAAGCCTCTCACTGCACATCCGTTTGCTACACATTTGTCAAGTCACGCTGGGTGAGGAAGGAGTTTTGTGAAATGCACAAAGCATTAGAAGCAATATTCAACTTCTTAAGTGACCAGGCATCGTTTATCTGCTATACGGTTTCAGAGTAGAAAAAGATAGTAATAGCAACATCACCATTGACTATTATCTCTCTCTATTCTCACAATAAACTCATGAAGTACTATGGTCCCCATTTTATAGATGAGATAATACGAGGCTTAGAAAAGCTGAGTAACTCACTTAATAGTCCATAGATATTGGGTAGCAAAAATTTTAACCCAGATTTATCTGATTCCCAAGCCTTTGCTTTTTGCCATGGCACTCAGCCGCCTTCCACTGTCCTGGGGGCTCAGTTGGGAGACCCTCGAGAAGGTGAGGTTTGACTTGCTCTTGTGGGCAGTGTATGGTTTGGACTGCCTTGAGTGGAGGGAGAAGGTGAGAGGGCATGTTCCAAATTGCTAAGTTTATATCCCCAGGGCTTACAACACTGCCTAGTACAATAAATAATACATGTCTGAACTGCACAGGTCAACTTATATGTGGATTTTTTTCAATAAATACATACAATACTGCCAGTGTATTTTCTCTTCCTTATGATTTTCTTAATTACATTTTCTTTTCTCTAGCCTTATTGTAAGAATACAATAACACATATAACATACAAAATAAGTGTTCATCGACTGTTTATGTTATCAGTAAGACTTCTGGTCAATAGTAGGCTATTCAGAAGTTATGGAGTTATTGACTGTATGAAGGGTCAGAGTGTTGTTCAAGGGTCAACTGCATATGATAGAAGCTCAATTCCTATTTAATGAATGAATGGATGGATGGATGGATGGATGGATGAGAAACCATACACACGAAAGCAAGAGGATGGGTATAAGGATGGAGAGCAAGGGCTGGGAAAGGGAAACTGAGAAAGGGGACAAGGAGGGAGCAGAGAGATCAGACTGGAGCACAGTGTCCATTGTGGCAAAGGGCAGGGTCTGAGCTCATCTCACCGGGGCGGAACAACTGGGTGGGGCGCAACATCCGAGGGTGAGGAATTTGGATTTAGTTCTATGCATCGTTGTAAAATAAATTCTTAAAGAGGGGCCTGACGAGGTGAAAGCTATGATTTAGCAGGATAAATCTGAACTAGTGAGCAGAAGGGACTGGAGGCAGAGGAACCAGAGACAGGGAGACCAGCAAATGACTGTTTCAGTCAAGCGAGCACCCAGGGGACCAGCTGTGGAGGAGCTGGGGTGGGCAGGCGGGGGCAGGGGACTCTGGTAAGCTAGGGTTAATACGGACACAGACCTGTGTCTTGGTTAGATAGAGCTGGGCATCCCATCATGAGTGAATTGTTTACAGCAAGTAGAAGATGGTAGGGAAACACACAAACTCTCTTCATCCACACCACACTTGGATAATGGAGATATTTTGAAACTATCCTGCACAGTCTCACTGCACACATAATTACATTGTAAAATCTTTGGTCACCAGGTCAAAGTAATTGGCTACTGGTCTGAGCAAGTGGTTTTAAGTACTTCTAATGATTTTCACTGACTTGAGATATTTTTTAAAAATTAATTTGAGATAGAGAGAAACACCAATTTGTTCTTCCCCTTATGTGTGCATTCATTGGTTGACTCTTGTGTGTGCCCTGACTGGGGATCAAACCCACAGCCGTGGTGTATTGGGATGATGCTCTAACCAAATGAGCTACCTGGGCAGGGTTTAGATTCTCTCTCTCTTTTTTTTTTTAACTTGGTGAAATTCAGGTGAATCTTCTTGCTAATCAGAATCATGAACCATAGGTGTCCATTACTATAGAAACTTCCCCAGCCAGAGGGCCGACTTGTGGAGAAAAAGGCTGGCTCTGCTCCTTTTGAGGGAACCTCGCAGTGGGCTCAGCACAGGGCACACATAAAATGAGTGCTTCACAAATGTGTGCTGCCTTGACTTCCTAGTAACTGAGGAGCTTCCTCTAAGTTCTACACAGAGTTGGCACTTAGCTGATTCCAGTAAATGCTCAAAGAGCTGCTGGAGCTTCAAACATTTGTGCCCAACCTCAGCTCTCTGACTACGCTTTGATCGCAGACACCCACAGAGGTTTTGCCTCTAAGAAATGCAACTTAGGGCTCTTAGATGTTGGTCGCATTCTACGAACAGAAGAGGGTTTGGAAGTGCAGACACATAGATGCCCATTCAACCATTCAACAAAATATTTGCTGTGTCTACTGTACGCAGGCCCGTTTATGGCACTAAAAATGCATCGGTGAAGAACACAGGCGAGCCTGCCTTTGTGAAGGCTTCCTTCTAGTAGAAGAAGACAGAATAACCAACAGATATAATAAACGAGCACATGAGCGGGTTGGAGAGTGAGAAGTGCTGTGGAGAGAAGCAAGAGTGTGAGGACGGGGGTGGGGTCACAGTTGTCCTTAAGACGGGCAGAGCAGGCCTCACTGAGACTGTGGCCTTGACCAGAGAACTGAAGGAGATAACTGTGTTGTTCCTGATTATAATACTTACATGTAATGTCTTTCTTCCAACATCAAACTTAAGGTAAAAATAGCAGCATCAGCTTATATGGTACGCACCAAATTGGGGACTGGCCCTTTTATTCTGACACATGTCAGACACATCAGACACATGTCTTATTCACTTCCATTTTAACAACAAAAGCCAACAGAAAACGTAATGTTCTGAGGCATATGTGTTAAAATACCATCTCCATGCCCCTTCTGGGTAAGAAAGCTCCCCCTGTTACAGTTCTGGTCCTGCCTGCCTGCGCAGCTCTCTGAGGGTCCATTCTGTCTCTGGAGGCTACAGTAACAACCACTGTCTTATCAACATGGAAAACAGAAACTAAATTTGCAGCAGATAATTAATAGCCAACAGCGAGTCCTAGCATTCGTTCAGTGGTATATAGAAAAGTTATGAAAATCCCTTTGCCAGAGAAACAATTAGCTGTCTTGCCGCTCACCAAGCTGCCTTTATTTCCCACTCGGTACTGTACTATACTCCTGGCATTTATGGGGGAAAAGAGGTTGGGAGTTACATGTTGGATAAGTCTGATATCTGTCTAACGAAGGATAACAATTCATGTTAAAGTACATGTTGCTAAAACTGTAACTTCTGTTCCAGATTGTAAGCTACTATAATATGCTTATTTTCAAGACTTTCAGATTCCAAATGGCTCCCAAATGTAGAAAATTATCTTACTGCTCAGGGGCTTGGTCTTGAAGAGAACCAGTTTAGAGAAAGCTCCGGGGGAAGCTCTCACAGTTGCTGAAGCAGGATGCCCATCTGGGAAATCAGCAAGTCCATGACATGTGTCTGCATTACGTGGTTATAGCTGGGCTTGTGAGTGGCGTTCATGGCTCCTGAGTGGCTCTGCCCACAGATTCATCCCCCATGCCACCACCTCCAGGTGTCCACCCCTGCCTGCCTTCCTCCCGCAGCTCACGCCCCGTCACTTCCGACATTGCCCCACACAGCTCAGGCCTTCCCCAGTTCTGAGCTGTCAAGGCCAGAGGGCGAGGCTGAGGCACTGTTGAATATTCATGTGAAAGGTACCCAACTTCTGCTTTGGGGTCATTTAGTAACAGTTGCTCTATTTCCTTTTCTTCTGTTAAGCAATTCTACTTGCACAGAAAAATATAACCAACAAGTGATTTTTTTTTAAAACCAAGTACTAAAAGTAAAGATAAGAAATTAAACTATGCCAGACATTTACATAACCTACCATGCTCCCTGGGCACATCTGGCAATGTGTCGTGAGCCCTTTCAGGGGGAAATAACAAGGAACTTAAATGACAAATATTTTTTACCAAAAGCAAAAAGCATGGCTTAATTGTGATTTGACCTGACAAGGAACACTTCCTGCTTCAAGCAAAAATACTTCAGACCATTGGGCACATTGTCGGGGTGGTGTTGAATACACCTGTTTATTTTCTCCATCCTTTGCCAAACACTCGATTCCTAGGCTTGGTGTAGAACCCATAAATATATCCTGTTAAAGCACAGGAAGAAAATGGATGTTTTCTTCCACGGGAAGGGTCAGCACATGAACATTTTCCCTTTGACCCATCCAACCCTGAGGCGCCACTCATGACCTTCCACACCCACGGAGCAAACCTGTCTTTCACTATAACCTCAGCCACCACCCTCAGTCATGTCAAGAAATGAACTGCGACAAGGTGAAGCGACACTCCCGAGGTCCAAGCGCAGCGACCCTGCCAGCACTGCAGCCCAGGGGTCCTGCCTGCCCGGCCACTGCTCTTGGCCCAAGGTTACACATGTCACTAACAGAAGGTGAAGTGCGTCCCTGCTTTCTAGCTTCCACAACATCCCCTTCTCACCCTCTCTTACCCCCTCAACACACCTAGCCTATGCCTCAGCACGGTGGGAACATCTCGTTTCTGTAAAAACGCATTTGTATCCAGTGCCTCTTCTAAGTCTTTTGGTTGAGTGCTGTCTGTCTCAGATGCAGGGCTGATACTCAAAATGTCTTGCATCTGTTACGGCCTAGGCACTGACCAAGCAGAAGGAACACCAACCGAGTGCTGGGTCACGGACCCGGGGGCTCCCCTGCTCCTGCAGCGGCCACTGTAGCTGCGGGGAGAGGGACAGGAATCCGAGGGATCTCAAGAAAGCTCTGCTTAGGGGCAGTTTCAGAAGGGGCACTTGTAAAGGATCCAGTCTTCTGTAATTTGTGTACATTTACAGTGCTTTTGATTTATTATTCACTCAACAAATTTAAACACCAGCAATGTGCAGAAGCTTATGGAAAAACAAAGGCAGTCAGACATTCCTCGTGTCTTACCCTATTTCCTGATAGAATAGATAAGAAATGCTCCTCAGGAGCTACCCTAGATGCCAGAAAGTTGTCTGTGTTTTAAGATAGGTCCAGAAAAATGGGCTGGCGGACAAAAATAGGGGAAATCCTTTCTGGTTGTAGATCAGAGGAGGCTTTCTAGAGGGTTCATTTCAGCTGTGGCTTTTAAAGTGTGAGGAAGAGTTCATGAGGAAGAGCTAAAGGGGACCAGCGTTCCAAGCTGCAGCAAGAAGAGAAGCGGCACACGTGGGTAAGAAACGGTCAGGTAAATAAAGGCTACAGCCATGGTCCAGCCTGGCTAGGGGCACAGGCGAAAGCATCAGCACCCAGTGGAGGTGGCAAAGGGGTAAGGGAGGGGTAGACGACCATCGCCTGCTGGCGACTAGGGATCCCTGGAGTTCTAGGCAGGCTCCCTGGGAGCCCTCTCATTGCTAAATTGGCCAGGCATCCCCCTCCCTCCGTTCTGACCATACTAAAGAACAAGCAGGCATTTGCCAAGTGGCCTAAGGGATTACATACCCTTGCCTGGCTCTGACAAAGCCAGGGAAGTATTGGCAATCGAATGCTGCGCCTGGAATCGCTGCCTGGGAACAGGATGCGCTCTCTCAGCAGCTTGGAGGCAGCCCAGCGCTGAGTCTGGCCCTGATCCAATCTGGTTCCGGAGCCAGAAGGGAGTACGTGGCTATGGGCGGTGGGTGCTCCCTAGTTCCTAGCACAAACTCAGTTTAGGCTGGAGGTGGGAAAGGGGAGGGTTGGTAAAAGACGTAAACTAGGAGGAGGCAGAGAATGCTAGGAGGTCATTTGAGAAGAATGATTGATTCTGAGTCTGGTGTAGACAAAACTGGGAGAGATTAAGAAGTTGTTTTTACCACCCTCTATAGTATATGAGTCCCTCATACTTTTAGTTTATTGAAGGACACTAGCAACGTGCTAAATGAAAGAGCAAGGGCTCTGGAGTTCCACCAGTCTGGTCCAAGTCCCTCTCTTGTCAGGAGTGCACAGTTCCTCTTTCCCTGGAAATGATGCACTGGCCAGGAGGACGCATGGATTCAAGACGAAGTCTAGGAAAAGGGAAGTCTGTGACTAATAGTTTGTGCTTCTCTATCATTGTGCAGGAAAGATGAGGCTCTGTTTTCCACAACTGGGGGGCCCTAAACAGAAAAAGATGCACATAGGATAACTAGCTACCCTTGTCTGAGGGCTGTGTTCCCTCAGAATGGCCCATTCCCTCTCCTTTCAATCTGCCTTCTGACCTGCAGTCCTGTTTCCTGAGTGGACTTGCTTTAGGGCATCCTGCAGTTTTCAAACAAAGCCTTTCTCCTATTACATCGTTTTCCAGCTTGGAGTCTTTAATCATATTTGCGGAAGTCCATAAATTCTTTAGAATAATTTCAAATTCTGTGTTTTCATTTTAAAGATGTATCAAAGTTTTAATACAAGCATTACTTGGATCAGCACCGTTTTTACAGAGTGATGCCATGTAACAGCGATGCCCAGCCTGGGTTTGCATTTATGACTGCTTTTAAAGTCTCATAATATAAGTGTGAATTTAATGTTTCTCAAACTGGGATATAGTCAAGAGTCTACAAGTTTTTAATTTTAAGAAAGAGTTCCTATTATAAATAATCTAGCAAGCTAGCTTATACATCAGTTTCATATAAGTTTGGCTCTAATGAATTGATCCTCTCCAGCTCAGTTGCTCTGAATGAAGAGGCCCAGAACTCATTGAATCTGTAAAGCGAAGGATCAGATCTGTGGTGTTTGTACCAATATATTGCTGATCAGTAAAGCAGTCAGCCAGAGATGTCCTCCTGAAAAGTTCTACTCTCTTCTGTGTGACACATGGATTGTGATTGGTTAATCAGACAAACCAATCTTAGATTTGAAATAAAAGACTTTTGGTCCTGAGTCCTTCAATCTCTGCTCTCAAATTTGTAAACTATAGGTGATACTACTACTGCTACTTCTACGGCCGCCACCACCGCCACCAGGGATGTTGTGTGCTAGTAATTCCTGGCTTTCTGTCGTGCTGAGTCTGTCTGGCCCCACTCCCAACACAGTGCTCTAGGGGCTTACAATTTGCCAAGAGACCAATGAGGTGGGAGAGGCGAGAAAGAACAACATTTTGGCAAAGTCATCTCTGAAGTCTGGAGACTAGCTCTGGTGGAACTGTGAAAAGTTTCTTTAAGCAAATAGTGCATCTAAAACATATCTTGAGTCCAGATAAGAGCAGCAGTAAGCAGGTTTTGGATCCTAGTATCGAAGTAACAAAGGGGACTCACTGGCTCTTGCTATTAGAAGTGCAGAGGTGGGCCGGGCTCCGCATGTGGACCCAGTGGCTCTGCCCTGCCCTCGGGACAATTCCTGCCTGCCCTTCTGCCCTGCCGAACTCGGTGCTGGCTCCACCCTCAGGCTGGCCCTCCTCCTGGGCGTGAGATAGCTGCCAGCAATGGGCGGGCTACGTGTTTCCTTAACTTAGGGGTGTTTCTGCTCAGCTTTTCAAGCAAGAATTCCAAGACTTACCCTGATCAGAGTCCTCATTGACATCTCTCTTCTCCAACACTCCACATCCAACCAACCTATTGTTGGATCTACCTTCACAATAAACCCTGCACCCAACCACCTCTCACCATCTCCACTGCTACCACCCCACTGACACCCACCAGCATTTCACCTGGATTACTGGAGCCATCTCCTGACTGGTCTCTTGTTCCCACTACAGCAGCCTGAATGATATTTTATAAACAAAAGTCAGATCATGTCTCCACCCAGAACCTTCCAATGGCTCCCTATCTCTCCGAGGAAAAGCCAACGACCTATGAGGGCATGTGTGATCTGGCTCCCTGGTAACCTTTCTGACCTCTGCCCCTGACACCCCCTCCCTTGCTCACTCCACTCCCCTCCAGCCACACTGGTTTCCTGTTTCTGTTCACATGCCAGGTGTGCTCAGTGTACCACTGGGGACTCTCTGTTGGCTGTCGCCTCTGCCTGGGACAGGATTCAGCAGGCAAGGGCCTGGAGAACACGTCCATGAGTCTTTTGGCCACTGGAGATGAATGCTCCCACTGTGAATGGACATTCTGTCCTCTTAAGAGTCTTCAGGGAGTGCGGTTAGCATGACTCAGTTCCTGAGAGCCTGGTCACGGTGCCTGCATCGACAATGTGAGTTCTGGGGACTACACGACTGTGATGACCCCTCATCAGGCTTGGTGGCAGAATCGGTTGGCTCCACTCTCTGACATCATGGCGTCTCCTCTACAACCACAGTGGAAGCTCCATCTTAGAAGGTTCATAAAGACAGCGAGTGAAGCCAGGAGGTGTACCTAGTGCGTATCCCTCACCAGCCCCATTTCCCAACAGTCTACACACCAAATCTACTTCTCAGGTTCCAGGTCTGACTCCCTCAAAAACGATGGATGTCATATGGTGTGCCCTCATGACAAAGGGGACAGACATGCTGGACTCACAGATGGGGATTCCCACATATTTTGCCACAGACAGTCCGTCCTTTCACTGGTCCATCTTCCCTGGACAATAAGCACTTTGAAAAGTGGTAAACTTCTGAGAGCTCATCCTATGGACAAGAGTAAATAAAGCTGTCAACCCAGGAAAATACCCTCCTGCCCTTCCTAAGCTCTCTGACAACACAGCCACACACCTGGTGTCTGGGTGCCTCCACCAAGAAGGAAGGTCTTGATTTAAACATAAGCAAGTATTCTCGATTTTCACCATCCTTTTCTGGCTCCGTCTAGTGTCCCTAAAAAGGATGCAGTGCTAAGACTTAGTGGAGGTTCTTAGAAGCCCCAGACATTGTCATAAACTGGGAAAAATGTTTTCTTAGATTAGCTGAGACATTTTTGTCAATTAATCTCCTCATTCTATCCATAGAAAAGGATATAATCAAATGGCCTTAAAATGCTCAGCTGTGGTTGGTTAAATCTGTAACATGAACTCTGTGGGCCATTGGCACCAATTCTAAGCTTGAGAGTTTGGGATCCAGGCCAGGTTTCTTTAAAATTCAAACCACAACAGCCAAAACTTGAGTACGAGGTTTCCAAACCCTAGTGGTTGACCCAGAATTTAATCCAACGAAATTTCGCTACAGTTACAAGCCCTCTTACCAGAACACTGCTTAACCAACTCACTGGATTAACCTTCACTCTGGGTCCCTCTAACCCCCACGGAGCCAGTGTACTGAACGTCAGGAGGCTACTCCTTAGCACAGTATTTTTCAAACTGTCAGTCTTCATATCAGTTTTCTGGGTAAAAATAAACTCACTGGGTGTTGACTACATTTTTAAAATGAAACAGTACAGAATGGCTGAATTGTATGCTTAGAATCATTTATTTCTTCTAAAATGTGTTTATTGCCTCATAAAACAATGAAATTGGGAAATGAGTGGGAAAAACCCCAAATACAAGACATGAGAAAAGATGTTCAAATGAAGTTGAGTGCTTTGAAAAGACTCTATAAAGGCAAGTCACTTAAAAAAACTGATGTTAAATTAGTTGCGAGTTAGAAAACTATAAAACATGAGGGAGAAATTGTAAAACCTAAAAGAACTCCATGCTGATACTGTTTTACAACTCTCTTTAACTCTGTCCTCACTGTAGAAAAACAAAGACTGGAAATCCTAAACCAACTATATCAAGAGTGGGATGAATGCGAGAAAAACAATGAACAATTTCAGTCAGAGCGCCTACACGGTGAGCCCAACCTAAAGACTGGGGAATTAATGCACAGTTATATGCTTTAAGTAAAAACAAAAAGTTTAAGGTTTAATGTGTGTTATAATTTCAATGATACATAATAAAAGGACAGATATTTTTAAATTTTAGCCAGTCCTTGAAGTATGATAAAATAGGACTTGAATGTTATAAACTCATTGCACTTATCAATGAATTTAAAAATCACAAAGCTACCCCTCAATGTGTCAGAGAATGACATGTTTAGAGCGAAGGGCACACAAAAAATAAGTTTCATACCAGGCCTTGACTGGTGTGGCTCAGTGGGTTGGGCATTGTCCACAAACAGAAAGGTCACTGGTTCAATTCCCAGTCAGGGTACATGTCTGGGTTGTGGGTCAGGGCTCCCAACCAATTGATGTTTCTCTCCCCCCTTTTCCCTCCCCCCTTCTCTAAAAATAAATAATAAAATCTTTTTAAAAAAAAAGTTTCACACCAGGAAGGACTATCCACTTAAAGCTAAAGATTCATGATCAGACCAGATAACTGATTTTCTATGAAGTTTTTCCTGTTTCCTCCTTCGCACTGTCCACTTCATCCACTGGAACTGGCTACTCCTTCATGTCCCACTGGCTGCTGTTTGTCTACTGAGGGCCTAGCAAAGCCCCTGAAACAATTCTATATACAGCGTTGTTTGTCTATGCATGTCCCAAACCCCATAAAGGGTAAGAACCAAGTCGTGCGTAGTATTCTTGGCCTCAGCCCGGGGCCTGGCACTTGCTAGGTAGGTACTTACTAAATATTTTTTAAGTGAACAATTCTGTGTACAGATAAAGTCTTGTCCTAATTTTCAGTAAAAATGGAAGGTAACTGAAGCAATTGGAAATTTTAAAGAAGTGTTTAGTAATAGAGGTGGGAGGGCACTGGCCTGGCACTGGAAAGGTCAAAGTTCACCAGACTGTTACAGCTTGGTCAAAATAACCACAAAGACCATTCCATTCACTTTGTCTTTCTGGATTGAATACGAGCCCTTCTATGGTTTTGGTTCCCTGCCTGGGACCTTGACACTACAAAGTGTCCCCTAAATAGATAAGACAAAAGGGACTGTATTTACACTTCAAACAGATGAGTTGATTTTTTAGCACAAGTCAGAAAAGATTGGCTGGTCTGGGGAGGGGGGGAGTAGAGGAAAACTATTGCTTTATTCTTAGGATTTTCCCCTCTACCTCTAAATATCCAAAATATGATAATTTTTATCAGCTATGTTATATATATGATTAAAGTACTTTTCCCAAGTTACACAAACTGACCGTGAAAAAGTTGGAAAGGACTAAAAATTATTAAACAGCAGAAAAAAAACCCCACCCATAATCCTACTACACCAGACCATAACTCTAACACCTGGCATACTCACATGTAACTGGGAGTAGAAGCAGAGAAGTGGAAGTAGAGAACGATAGGCAAGAAGAGAGAACAAACTCAGTAGGGGTCACTGGTAAATGACAAGCTTCCCAGGAGATCGCTGTGAGCAGGACGAGACTGAAGGCAAAGTTTTGGGACCATACTTGAGATTCATAGCACTTGGGCCACATTGGAAGCTGTGGCTTCCTTGGGGACCTCCTGCCCTTTTGAATTGGGACAAGTTTCGTAGCCTACAGGTAACCCTAACCTTTCACCCCACCACTTACTAGAGTTTTTGTTTTTGTTTCTGGAGGGGAGGGCTGGTTACTGGAACAAAGGCCTTCATCCTTCACGGACACTTACTCCTTCCTGCTCCCATACCTCCCACAGACAAACACCTTCAACTTGGAAGAATGACAAACTCCACCCTCCCCTTCGTCCTGGAGTTTCCAACCCCTCCATGGGGCACACAGAAAGGAAGACCTCGTTTGCGGAACCACGGGGCCCTTTGGAGGGGTTGGTTGAGGGCTGGGATGGGAGCCGCACTTCAGGCCGGAGCCCCAGAAGCTAGAAGCACCCATGGCCAATCCTTTCTACAGAAAGCACAGCGTGGCCACACGCCAAGCTTCCACCCACGTTTCTGAGGCCAGAGCAAACGGGAACTGGCCTGGGAGGCTGCAGCGCCCTCCGCCAGGCACCCCTCCTTCCGTGGTTTGTCCAGACTTCCGCTCACTTCCCCGGGCCGCCAACGCCCCCTGTGTCCCCCGACCTCCCGGGGGCCGAGCGCCCGGGCGTCGGGAGCAGAGTCCGTGTGGGAAACACAAGGTGACGCTCCTTCGACCTTAGGCTCGCTCCACTGCACCCCTTGGACTTTCGAGGGCTTGGCCGGGCTTTGGGCGGCACTCCAGCAGGGCCAGGACCCGACCTCGCACGCTCCCCTCCCGTCCCCCCGTCCCCCCCCCCCGCCACGCGGGCACCATTCCCTCCCGGGTCCTCAGCCCCTTTCCCCGGCCTCGGGCCCCCAGTCTCCTCGGGCTTCTCCACCCGCCCCTCCGATTCCCCGCCCTCCTCCTCTCTTCCCTCTCCCAGCTTGTCCAGTCTCTCTCACCCTCCACTCGCCCTCCCACCCTCTTCCCACTCTTCTTCCTCCACTCTCCCTCCCTTCTCCCCCTCTCCCCTCTATCTTGCCGGGTCACTGTGGCCTCCTCTTCCCCCTCTGCCTGCTTTCCTGCCCCTCCCCCCCCCCATTGCGCTCCGCAGGGAGGCGTGCAGCGCGAGGTGAAGATCCCTTTCCTCCCCAGGGCGCGGGAAGCCTTGGAACTTTTAAAGTCCCGGCCGCCTGAGTCCCGGTGCTTCCGGACCCAGAATATGCAAACACTGAGCCAATGACACCCGCCAAGCGGGTTAAAAGCACAAATTAAGCTTTTCGCAGGAGAGCCTCCTTCCTTTGGACGCGGACAACTAAGAGGCAAGACTGCAACTCCAGGGAGAAAATATCTGGTTGCAGATGGGGCCCTGAGGCACAATGGATAGTGGGAAAGAATTTAGGTCAAGTAGCAAAAGTCCCAGGTCAGACCCAGATGCCGTGAGCCTCTACTAAGGGGATGCCCACCCCCCCACCCCCCGGCCCCCACAAACGTCCCTGCATGTGCTCTCCAGGCCCTCGAGGTGCCGGAAACATCTTTAGCGGCTTCCCCCCATCCTTGTCCTCAAGGCTTCAGTAGAGAATAGTAGAGCCAGTATTTTACACTGGGGGGAGGGGCTTACAACCCTGAATCTCAAGAATGTAGAGCTAACGTTATTATTTGACCAAAAAGCAAAATGATGTGCTTCAGGAAAAAAAAAAAAAATCAGTTGGGAGTACAGGACGATGGTGGGATCTAGAGTAAAAAGATTGGTTTAAATCTTGGCATTTGCCACCCCGCCCCCCTCCAGCTAGTTTTAGGCCTGGAATAAGTCACTGAAGCTCTTTGAGACCATTTCTTCATTTGTAATATAGAATAACAATCCCTTCCCTAATGACTGTGAGGAGAAACTGTAGTAATGCATGGGATAAAGGTAAGCTATAAAATGTGGTGCAAATGTAAACTTATGTCTTCACAGATTTATGGTCCAGCCTGCGGGCAAAAAACGGAATAGCTTCACCCTGACTTCCAAGGAGACCACAGTGAAAGTCATATTTCCCAACACGGTTTGAGCAACACTCCGAAGGAGACCCAAGGGACCTGTGTGACTGTCACACAATTCTTGCAAAACTGTCTTAACCAGGATATTTGTATTTCATCATCATTAAAACATAACTTGCCATTTAGTATATCTGAGAAGAGGAAATGTTATGAATTAAAGATTGTGTGGAAATAGTGAAAAGATAGATGAAGTTAGAAAGTATTCAGTTAAACCAAATAAAACAGGTTGCTGTTTTACTACAGAATTCCTCAGTCTTTGGTATGTGTATTGTGACTCAAAAGAGGTTCCCAGGAATCAGTGCTTCGGGACTGATGGATCTGTCAAGAAATGCACTTTAATGCCACTCCTGTCCTTTACTCACATCTTCACAGGCAGCTTGGACTAACTCATACTTGGATTTCTAAACTTTTGGACTTGAGGCAAGTCATGGGCATTTCACCTTCCTCATCTGTAGCCAAAAGCTTGGCAGTAAATTTTTTTTTAAAGAGAGGGGAAGTGAGGGAGAGAAAAAGACAGAGAAATATTGATGTGAAAGAGAAACATCAATCAGCCACCTCTTGAATCTGACCCAGAAGCCCCGAGAGCCTGCAGCCTAGGCTTGTGCATGTGCCCAAACCAGGAGTGGAACCTGCAACCTTTCTCTTTGCAGGATGGCGCCAATCAACTGAGCCACACCGGCCAGGGCAAACCTCATAGGTTCTTAACCAAACTTATCACATGCCTATGTGCCAGACATAGCACAGGGCTACAGGTACATAGGCATATAAAATAAGTAACACTCCAGTTCTCGAGGAGTTTCCAATCTCAGGAGAAGACAAGCGCAAATATTGACAATGCCACTGAGATCAGCTGTTCACCTTGAACGCCTGTCACGGAGAGCCATGGTCGGGTCTCCAACTCAAATGACTACCAGAGAAGAGACAGGGAGTATGAAGGTGAGAGGCTGGGCCTGCAGCACCGTGGAAGATAGGCCTGGTCTGAAGGGGGAACCACCGTGAAGCATGTCTCCCACCTGCAGGGCCCAGTTACTACCGGTCTTTCAAGATAAGCCAGAAATCTGAATTTTATGTGAAGTCACCTGATTTCTAAATGTGGTCAGCTAATTCAAACTTTTAGAAAAACACTTGCAGGACCATCAAAACTCATTCTGTGGGCCTGGAACTAACTAACCACCCAAAACTATTCAACAGTGTGTCAGTAACACAAGAAGAGTGAGAAACACTGCTTTGTAGCTACTGCCACAAAAGGAGGAAGTGCCAGGTAAATATTATTTAATCTTCACGACTATCCATTAATATTTATTACAGGCATAATATGTGCTGGCCTTATTGTTTTGATTTTAAAAACTATGTGAATAAGTCATCAGGATACTGTATTTCAGTTTATCAATCAAAAAACAAAAACAAAACTCTTGGCTCCACCTGAGTAGCAAAAAACTCTAAATTTTCCCAAGCAAGTAAAACGAACAGTGAAGGGAACTGACATAGTTGCTCATCAAAATATTGCTTATGATGCTGTCCCTTTAGGTTCTTTGAATACTTGAGTTTGGGGAGGAACCTGGTGTGCACACATACTAGATTTATGTAACTGCCAATTCTGTTTTAAAGCTGCTGCCCAATATAGTTTACATTTGTTTTGCCAAACATGTCACCCAACTACAGTTTTTATGTTTGTTAAGGAATGTAGTTCTGGGCAAAAGTGCTGAAGAGTTACTGAAGAGGGGCCCAAACACCCTCCAGCCAGTGTGGCCAAGATATCTTCAAGGATAAACAAACAGGCAGTTGATTAATTTGATCAAGACCAAAATTAAATTATTTTCTTTTTCACATTGTTGGAGGGCGTGCTGGATCTGTGAGGAATGAAAGGGAAAAGTAAGAAAAGGAGGGAGAGTGAGAACTAACAGCGCCTACTATGTGCATCCTGTGAGAAAGTGTTATCAAAGACCCAGGATATAACATAGACATGAGATTTACTACCTCTCCTCCACCCCCCATCTCTCCGCAGATAACCAAGCTGTCTGCCCACTTCATGGACAAGGTTAATGTAAAGTCCGCTTTCGGCCTTTTCCTTGTCTTCATTACAAAAGCGGAGCCTTCCTACCCCAAGCCACATTTCCCATTCATGGTCCAGCTTCTGCCCTCATCTCTACAGAAAAAGCTCCTATTAAAGTCACCAATACCTTTTCTTTGGCCAAACCCTCAATGGTTAATTTTCAGTATTTTTCTGAAACATTTGACACTGTTTACCCATCCCTCCTTTTCTGGAAGTATCCTGTCTTCGATTCTGTGTGTCTCTCCTGTTTCCCTGCCTGCCCTTTCTCAGTCTCCTCTGGGGCTCCTTTCCTTCCTTGTATTATAAAAAGCTAACCCTTGCTTTCCTTCTACTCTTCCTGGATAAGGTTATCCATGCCCACTGCTTCTGTTACCACATGGACACTAGAACCCTCAGGTCTGTTTCTCGAGCCCATGCCTCTACCCTGAGCTCTCAGTCAGTGTGTCCATAATATGTCCAAAGACAAGACATCTCCAAAAGGGACCCCACAGATTCATCATGTCCTCAGGCTCATCATGTGAATAGCTGAGTGCATCACCTTTACCCCGAATCCTGCATGCCCTCGCCTACTCCGGTCCTTGGTTGTGATGTGTGTTATCTGTGCTAGAAACCCGGGAGTCAGCATCATAAGCTCCTCTTCTTCCTGTATGCCCCACACTGGGTCAGCCATGAAGTGTGTTCTCAGCAGTCTGTCTCCTCTTCACCTCCATAAACAACCTTGGCTTATTTAGCTCCTCTCTCATCTGGACCATGCATTCAGCAGTAGCATCCCTTATCATCCCACCATCACGTACCTCCTTCCTTATCTTCTAACAACTGGAACAGGACCACCAGAATGACTGAAGACACAACTATTCACATCACTTCTTGCTTAAAATCCTTTAGGGCTTCCCACCATCATTAGGATAAAGTCAAAACTACTTTGTGTTGCAAGCAAAGTCCTCTCTGGCCTTACTTCTCACTGCTTCACTCTTTGCATGTTATGCTCCAGTGAAAACTATTCCTGTTGTACAAATGCTCGTGGGATCCACATGTCTGCAGTTCAGCATCTTTGTGGGCATGAAGCCTTTACCTAGAGAGACTTCTATCTTCCTTACTCTAGGGGACGCCTCCCAGTATAGTAAGCCACTTACCACAGTATCCTCGAGATGGCTTTGCGGGCCCCACTGCCTGCCTCCACCCTGCAGACTCTTCGTCATTTAACAGCCTTCACCCTCACTTTTCCCAGCCACCTTGCCTTTCATCCTCTTGGACCTCGGGAACCCTAATGTTTGTCAATAGTGAGAAGATATGTGCCCCTTAGTATTAGGAGGGCTTACAGCCAGTGCCATCTTACTTTGGAGAAAACTGCCTCCGTGAAGATAGGCTGATTTCCCCCATAGGCTCTTGTGCATTCTGCTTCTGTCCCAGCCAGGTCACAGTGGATTTTTCCTCACAGAGAGGGAGGACCCTACCTCGCCATCGGCTGAGGTTGATGGCCTCCTCATCGCCAAAGCCCTGTGGCTCCATGGATATTGTTGGTTAGAATGAGGCTAGCTTGCGCATTCATGTTTTTCAAAAGTGAATTTATTGAAATAAAATATACTTAAAAAATAATAACCCAAATGGTTTGTGGATAACGCAAAATCACGAAGGCTGTTCACACATGTCTGTTATTGGGGAACTAGCCCGCAGTGAGTAACTTAGGCCTGAGTCCAGAAGTGCGCTGAGGAGCTGAGGGAGGCGGGGGGTCTGAGGTCAGTCAGAGGTAGGGGACGGGGACCCCGTAAGGACTGGCCTGAGCCGGGTGCGCCTTCCCTCACGTCACCACACTCCCCACATTCTTCCTTGAGTGTAACTTGGCTGCACTTTAACGTAATAGTAAGAAAAGCCTAACATTGTTGACAAGAAAACTCTCTGGGGTTTTCAGTGAGACGGAAGGCGTGTCCATGACCCTGTGTCCCACAGTGAAGGCAGGGCAGGACTCCGTGGGCACAGAGGGGCACGCTGCCTCTCTGCAGCAACAAATTGCCCGCTAAATTATCTGTTAGTGACCTGTAAACGCTAAGTTATTTGACGTTTCCTCCAAGAAAACATCTCCAAATTGCCAGCAGTCGCCCCTGCATCCTAATTATTGCGTCGCTGTGTTGGTTCCACTTCTTTTTTATAGAACGGGTCCCTCAGCACAGGCTGGGCGTGGTTATCACTTTTTAATGGCCGAATCTACTGGCGTCACAGAGTTTCCCCAAAGCTGCTGGCCACTTGGGCCTCAGGCCTACATGCAAGACAAATGTGAACTGAGTAATTCTGTCTTAGCCGTTCGTCAGCACAAGGAGAGAAAATGTCAGGAGCACAGGACAATGACTGAACTAGTTATGAATCTGAATTTGGCTGTACTTGTTGAGGGATTCCAACTACATGATGTTAACCACCTATTACCTTTAAATTTCATATTTTAAAAAAACTAGATAGTTTAATTTTTCTACCATAATTCTTGGCCTACCAACCACGGGTAGGTTAACACCAAAGGAACCCAGCATCCAGTCTGCAGGAATAATCACAAAAACAGTGATGGGGAACAGTGAACCAACGCTGCTCCATGCCGGGCCCGTTCTGAGTACTTTGTGTGCACCGACTCATCCAGTCGAGCAAAAACTCTCTGAGGTAGTTACTGGTACTTTCCCTGTTTTACAGACAGGAAATTGAAGCACAGGGTTTTATTAAGGTTACATAGCCAGGCAGTCCGCCTCGAGGCCACGCCCTTAACACCAACTGCCCCCACCAGAAGAAGCAGCATTTCATTATCATCAAAAGATGTGTATTGAATAGCACGTGAACCGCTTCACAATCGTCTCTCATTTAATTCTCACGCAAACCCCGTAAGGAAGTACGGTGAACGCCCCCTTAGGGAAGAAAACACTGCGTCTTGTACCGTGAAGTGCCAGAACTGGGACCGCGCATCTGCCCGACCCGACCGCTGCACGAGTTGCTTGTAAGGAAAGGATTCTGACCCTGGCAGAGCAGCAGGCCCTAACTAAAGTCGTCAGCAGAGAAATGTAAAATGTCCTGGGAGGCCCTCTAGAGAAATGCAGATTCTAGGGCGGGGGCAGCTGGGTTGAAAACACAAGATGGGCTCGGGGCATTTTATAGTGGCAGCAAAGTAGTGCCCAGACAAAGGGATACACGAAGAGGATGGGCATGTCGAAAGGACAGAAGCAACCTAAAAGAGCTCCCAAATGTCCAAAGCAGAACAATCTGCTAACAGGATTAATAACAATAGTGAGATTATAACTCAAAGAAAAAAATGAAGATCCATGAGTCCATATTGATAGAAATAAATGACTGAACACGTAAACACATAAGCAGAACAGAAGAACTGTCCTGACAGAAGGTTCCAGATCACAAGCATAGGAGGGAGGAGGGCAGAAGGAAATTGCCATTGGAGCCTCGCAGTCACGACTGCTACAGGCAAGTCCCCTGGGGAGTGTGGACGTTCGGGTGAAACATGGAGGAGAAACAGGATCTTTGTATCGCCTCAAAGTATCTGCCCCTAAATCTTAACCAATTACACTGGAGTTTGTTTGTTTTTTTTTAACATGTGTCCACAAATTCTGTGATATTCCTTCCTCCACAGAAGGAGTGTAATTCCTTATCTGCTGAGTGTGGGCTGGACAGAGTGACTCACTGGCAACAAACAGTGCGGAAGAAGAACATTAGCAACTTCACAGCGGTGAAACCTGGCAGAGGCCACCTCAACCTAGTGATTGAAATTAATATCATTTGCCCTGGCTGGTGTGACTCAGTTAGTTGGAGCATTGTCCTGTAACCAAAAGAGTGTGGGTTCAATTCCCACTCAGGCACATGCCTAGGTTGCAGGAGGCAACCAATCAGTACTTCTGTCTCTCATCGATGTTTCTCTTTCTCCCTTCCTCTCTCTCTCTAAAAAAAAAAAAAAAAGCAATGAAAAAATGTCCCTGGGTGAGGATAAAAAAAAAAGATTAACATCATGTGTAAGTTAATATCATGTTCATATATGAACCCCTTTATATGACATCATGAGAAAGGCACTTCCCCTCCAGGGTCTCCTTCCTTCAAATTCCTAACTCCAGTCTAGTCATGAGAAAACATCAGCCCCAAACTCAGATGGAGGGACAGTCTACAAAATACATGACCAACACTACTGAAAAGTGTCAAGGTCAGGAAAGACAAGGAAATCCTAAGAGACTGTCAGAGGTTGGAGAAGACTAAGGAGGTGTGACAAGAGAATGCAACGTGGTGTCCTGGACTGGATTCCAGAACAGAAAAGGAATATTAGTGGGACACGTGGTGAAATCGGCCTGAAGTCTGCAGTTGAGTTAGCAGTCTCCCGTCGATGTTGGTGTCTCAGTCTGAATAGCTGTACCGTGGTATGACGTCAACACTAAGGGCAGCTGGGTGCAGGGTCAGAGGGAACTCGGCGTGACAGCTCTGAAGAGCGGAGGGCTAAGCAATGAGGGGCTGGGTAGGAGGCTCGGACAACACCTTCGATGTGCAGATTGCTTTGTAGCCAGTGCTTCCGGTGTTCTCTCATCAAAACTCACCTCAGTTTTGTGATTTTTCTGTTAGCTTTTGAAAGCCTGGAAGGGGATTTGAGAAAACAAGTGGCCGGGTTAGGGAGTGGGCATGGAGGCAGCTCCAGTTGATGGGAAACCTGGGAAAATCAGAATACAATATGGACTTCAGGTAATAATATGTCATTATTGGTTCATTCACTGTAACAAATGTACCATGCTAATAGGAAAGCTGAGCATGAAGTCTATGGAAACTCTCTGTCTTTCTCAGTTTTTCTGTAAAATTAGAACTATTCTAAACAATAAAGCCTATATACAATTTAAAATAAAATACCGCCCCACTTGTGCCCCTAATGTAAACAGAGCACAGAGATTTACTGAAGGCTCAGCAGGGCTGCCCTGGTGCCTCCGAGGGACTTGTGACGGGGCCGAGAGAGAGAGGATGGGACCTGCGAGTGGCAGAAGCACGCAGGTGATAGAAGGGCCTGGAGGAGAAGACACAGTTAGTCCTAGGAAACAGGAAAAGGAGGACAGTGACAGAGCAAATGAAGGAGACCCTGCACTTCGGGCAATTTGTTTAATTCGGCTGCCCTGCCCCGCCACCCACCCCCTCACCTCTCCTCTTCCTCCGGCACCATTGCCTTCCAACAGACTGTTGGTTTTGCTAGACATTCTGTCTGTCCCTCCGAATCCCCCTTCCACTCTTTTCCACCCTGCTGCGTGCCCCAGGGCACTTCCTGCCAGTGGCTTCCCAGGGGCTGGCTAGTGGGAGGTGTGGGCCAGCTCTGAGAAGAAAGGGGGGGGGGTTGGAGTCCATGGTCTCCTTCCCCATCTGTGTGCCTCAGATGGGCTAGCCAGGTCCCCCTAGCAGAGGCCACAGCCCCCTCCCCGCAGGTCCCCTCACTCCATTCTGTGGATCACGCCCCTTTTGCCCCGTCAGGCCTAGGCATGCGTAGTGGTTCCCCACAGTGGGTAATTCTGGGGTGCTACACCATTCTTTGGCAGCTTCCCTGCCTAGGTCTTGGGAAATCCTCCCACTATGATACTCCTCTCCATTACCCAATGGGGCGAATGACCTGTTTCCTGCTGGGACCACAACTGATAGAGAGAGTTACTCATTCTGTTTATTGTCTATTGTTTATCCTTCCGTTTAGAACATAAACTCCATGAGGGCAGAGATCTTGTATGCTTCCTTCATGCAGTGGCACTTGATAAATAAATATTTGTGGAGTAAATGTGTGAATGCCCACTTTATCCGGACTGCCTCCCACGGGACACGTGGCTAGTGGCGACAGCGCCTATCTAAGAGACTCCCTGAGTGTCAGGCGTGTCCTCCAGCTCTGCCCCAGTAGGGGTTAAGAGAGTAAGAGAGTAATTCGGCTGTTTCCCTTGCTCTGGGGGATGGTAATGCTGGTCTCTCTGTCATTCTCTCTTGCAGGCAAACTTGGCAATGTGTGCTTTGCTTTTATACGTTTACATGTTCATTTCCCTGCAAACTTTCTGTTTCTTGGATAATAGACTTACAGAGTGCTCACTAGGCCCTTACAAACTCCCAGCTTACAAAAGAGCTCTGGCCGAGAGCCAAGGGAGTCTCCAGCTGCTGACTGACCCTGCCTGGAAAGTCAACTTGGAAGAGACACAAATGTCCTAATCCTCTTCCAAACCACCCTAAGTAGGTTTTATCCGGTGATCTGTAAAACCAAATTAGTAAAGGGACACTTTAACTCCCGCTCGCTAGAGAGCTTCTGGGATCTTTGAGAAAGCCAACAAAGCAAATTTCTGTGCTGGGGGGCCGAGAAACGCATCCTGTTTTCAAAAGCAAAATGTCTTCAGTTTTTCATGGTTTCTCTCACAGTGCTCAGCACACAGAAGGTGTTTTCTGAGGCTCTTACAGGGATCCCCATGAAGGTGAGAGTAGTTCTTGACAGGGTGGAAAATACAGTGGCTGGCGAGGTCGAGTGATTTTCCCCAGGTCCTGCCAAGTCCAGTGCAGCTCTGGTCTCCTGACTCCAGTGCAGGGAACATTTGCTCTGTTATTATCACCCCAGGAACTGGCTTATTGCACAATATCAGGAAATCGTCCATATGAAATCCTGGTCCACAGAGCGTACATGTTCTGCTTTTTATTCTGCAGCTTTTTAATAAAGTGTGTTTTCCTTTCCCATAATGTCATCTGGAAGCAATTCCTCCCAACAGCTGGCCCTGCTTTCCCCATTGGTAAACACATAAAATGGAAGGCAGGGAAGATGCGGGTGTCACCAGAGAGCCTCCTCCCCACCCGCTTGGCTCACGTTCTGAGGCTTATCTTGGGTCTCTGCACAAGCCTCATCAAAACTGAGAATGTCTTTAAACGAGCGACCCACACTGCAATCCCTCCTTCAGAGGGTCAACATGTTCTTTGGGGGAGAAATTTTCTGAAGGCTTTGCAGATAAAATTGACCAGATGCAGACCAGATTGCCAGCTGCCAAGCTCTCTGAGGCACATGTGGAGGCCAGCAGAGCGGCATCTTCCCGAAGTTCCCACCACCCTGGTACGGTCAGGACTTTGGGGGGTCTCGCGGGAAGCCTCTCTGAGAGCAAAGCTTGCCCTGTGCCGCTGCCACCGTAGCCAACAAGGCGACAACCAGAGCCTGAGGAGCACTGACTGGGTCATCAGAGAAGAGGAATGTCCTGCAACGTGCTCCTCAGGAAGTGTCCACACAGACACACACGGGGCAGCGGCCAGCGCTCTTGGAATGGCCGAGGCCAAGAGCACAGCTGTCTTCTGGGTGTTGGCTCACACCCCCTCCGCTCTGTTCACCAACATGGTCAGCTCTGGTCCAGGAGGTCCAGGCACAGTTTCAGCTGGAACACGGTCTAGGGGACAGAGCTCAGGCTTCAGGCACTCCCCACGCCCACGTAAGCAACGTTACTCTTTCGGTCCAAGTTTCAGCTTTGGGGGAAATAAGCCCAGTCACATGGCTGAACTCTCAGAGGGAGCCCAGGAGCATGCCCGTGACCAGGCAGCCCTGGGAAGATGTAGGAAAGGGCATGTGTCACCCAGCCCAGTTGCGGGGATGACCTCTCAACACGATGCTGGCCTAGTTAGAGGGGGAGGATAGGAGTGGGAGGGGCTTTCTTCCAAGTGTCGCCAAGTCCCCAGATAGCCAGGGCCCCACTCCACCTGAAGGGGCTTCCCCTTGCTGTGGGCCTTTGACTACCAGGTTCTCCCAGGGGAAATGGGTGTCCCTCCCACTGCACAAACAAAAAGAGACTGCCAGGGGTTGTCTCACCAGAGGAGGGTGGCTGCCCAGCTCCACGGCACAAGCTGCGAATGGAGCTTCTCTGCCTGGACCCAGGGCCGGTGGAGTGCTCTCCGTCTCAGTTCTTCTTCTATTCTGTGGTCCCGTTTCTTTCTCCCTCCTCCAAAAGGAAACTGTCTTGTCTGGGATCAGGAGACAGAAACTGCATCATACTTTTCCCCCAAATATCTGGAATTTTGGAAATCTGCTTTCTGGTTCCATGCCAGGACTGGTTCCCTCAGACCCCGGTCACTCTGCTCTGGTCGCCCGGACCTCTAGGAAGGGGCCTCGCAGCACACTTAGAGAGACTCGCTGAGACAGAGAACAGGGCTGGCTGGGGGGTGAGAGCGACCCTCTCGTTAGTGCTGCCAAATGGCCCTCGAGATCAAAGCGACCCAAGAGGCCTAACGACCAAATGCAACACGTGCCCCTTGTGTGGATCCTGATTCAGACAAACTGACTAGAAGAAGACATTTTGCGATAATCAGGAAAGTCTGAATTTGGACTGAGTATTACAAAATATTTAAGAATTGTTCATTTGATGTGTGTGATAACGGTGTCATGGTTGCATAAGGAAATGTCCTTGTGTTTTTCTCCTTTATTATTATTGCTGACATTATTACAGTTGTCCCATTTCCCCCCACCCTTTGCCCACCTCCACCCAGCGCCCCCCTTCCCTCTGGCCACCACCACACTGTCTTCATGTTTTAAAACACGTACACTGAAGTATTTAGGGGTGAAATACAATGCTGATGTGTTCTAACATGTTTAAGGGGAAAAAGCTGCTGCACAAATACGATGTCTCAGTCCATTTGGGCTGTTGTGACAGACACTGCAGACGGGGGCACTTACAGAAAACAACAAGCATTTATTCCTCCCAGTCCTGGAGGCTGGGAGTCCGTGACCAAGGCGCGGCAGATTCGGTGTCTGGTGAGAGCCCTCTTCCTGGTTCACGGACCAGGTCTTCTCACTGTACCCTCACCTGGCAGAGGGTGTGAAATAGCCCCCTGGGGTCTCCTTCATAAGGGCATGAATCTCATTCATGAGGGCTTCACCCTGAAGACCCAATCCTGGCCCAAAGGCCCCCCTACTAACAGCACCACAGGAGGGCTTAGGTTCCCATGTATGAACGGGGGTGGGGGGGGCCCGGGGAGCAAACGTTCAGTCTGCAGCACATGGCAAGTGTTACTAGTTAGATGTGGATGATGGGTGTATGGAGTTTTTTCAGTAAGATGACTGAAAAATTTTTAATGACTGCATTGTAGTTCATCATATGATTTCACAAAAGTTTTTAAAGTAAGTTTTTAAGTGGATTTTTAAAATCGAGATACTATTGATGTATAACATTGTGTATATTTATGTACACAACAAAGGATTCTTTACACTATTCTTGCTACCTTTATGTCTGTGGAAAACAATTCTTACAGTAAAAAGTTAAAAACAGAGACTATTTTATCACGGAAAGTCATAGAGAGGAACCAGACCCACCTGTTGCCCCACCTGGTGGTTGCTGAATTCCGCACTGAGGTTCTTAACCCTGCAGGTCAGACGTAACCAGTGGGACCGGCTCTGCAGAACAATAAGGAAGTGACGGCAGAGGGGCTGGTGGAAGATGACCCCGGCAAGCTCTGGCCAGGGGCTGCGGTTCCACTCTCAGATCCTCTGCCTGGCCAACGGGGGAAGGGGCTCCCTCCCAGAGCAAGGGCAGCCTGCCTCGTCCCAGCTCTCGCTGGCTTTCAGGGCTGTGGTTCCCTCCTGTGCACGCCACGTTGCCTGAGCAGGTCAGGGGCCTGGTGAGGGAAAGTAGGACACAGACCACATGCCACTGAGTAACTACCCAGTAGAAGTTCCTGTTATCACAGCTTCCGGTTGCTCTCACTGCCCTCACCGCCACTGTCCCATCGGTGTGCCGGCCGCCCTCCTGTATGGACTCGGTCACAGGCTTGGCTTCGGGAATAATCCCGGGCCAGTCCCCTTGTGAGGCACAGGGCAGGATCAAGACTGTCTTCAGGGACAGCGGAGAAGGCCTCCAGTTAGAAAAGGCCAAGCAGGGCCAGCGCTTACTCTCTTCTCGGCGCCGGCCCTCTACCTTCTCATTCTAAAATCTTGAGCCTTAACCTGGTTTGAGAAGATTCTTTGCTGTTTTCTTATTTCCTCCTTCTGGCTGAAACACATCCCTTTCCAAAAAAAAACAACAAACACTTTTTTCTTTCTGCTCTGAAATATGCTGGTTATTCTATTTTCTTTGAGTCCTTGAGTAAGAGGCTAGTGTCTCTCACGGGTGCTGGGCTAGGCCTGGTCCTCCCTGAAGTGCCCGCGGCAGCCCCAGCCCTCCGGATGGGAAAAGGCCGCTGCTGAAAAGCCTGCCTGAGCTGTTATTGCCAACACATGTTATAAGAAAGACCACTTTTCCAGCAACAAAAAATCAACTTTAAAAAGCCTAATTATACTTTGTCAGACTCAATATTTGATATTTCTGCAGCATTTTAAATAGGTTCTCTAATTATATATTTTTCTTTCCAAATGGTTTCTACCTTTGTCTCAGTTATAAGAGAGAGACAAGTCTCACACATTTCTCTTTTTATTTCTGCTCATTTTTAGTGAATAAGAAGGGCACCAGCCCTGCAGGAAATGAGCTGGGGTTTCACTGGTGTGACATCACGTGATAGCTCAGCTATTTCCCTCACCAGTGGGTACGTGGAAATCCAAATCCAGTCCACAAAAGGCGATCAAAGAAGGCCAAGTCATGAAGTTTGAAAGTGTGGGTTGTTTAAGCCCAATATACAAAAGTCGAAAATGTTGCCCAGCCCCAACTAGAGTGGAAGCGCCTTGCAGGCAGGAATGCCCTCCGTTTTGTGCACAGCTGCATCCCTGTGCCTAGAACAGGGCTTGCCACACGGTGGCGCTGAGTACAGAATGCGTGGACTGCCTGTGCTTTGGGATTCTTGTAGCCACTCCTTACATCATTCTACCATATATTGCATTTTACTTCGGGATTGCAAGTTTCTTGAAAGCAGAAGCAAATTTTTGTCCTCTGTAATTAGGATTCAATAAGTGTATATTGAACAGATTGAACTAGCTAGTGATTAAATAGTTTTAAAACAAAATCCCACATAGTTCATGAGGAAAGCGATGCCATGCTATAGAAATGGACAACTGCTGGAGCCCCCAGAAGTTTCTAAAGTACTGTGTAGCAGGGAAGTACATTTCCTGCCCCAGAAATCTGGCAAAAGAATTCACTTAAGGATTTAAGTCTCAGGGAAAAAAAGACCCAAAGAAGGAGGCAGAGAAGGGGAGGTCTTTTCCAGGGCCTACAGATTAAGGGGATTTAGATACCACTTAGGAAAGGAACCAGATGCCAGCCAGGTTTGCGCTTCAGGGTAACCACGTCGTTCCCTGTGAAACTTGTTTATGGGAAGATCAGAGGCTCTGGCGATCCTTACAGAAGAGGATTCAGAGAAACTATCGCCTACTCCCGGCTGAAGAGAGAACAAGTCCCGGTCTCTTTTTGGTGTCAACCTCTACTGAAATGTGCTCTTATCAAATCAAAAAGGGGACAGATCTGGAATTTCACAACTCTGATGAAAGTGAAATAAAAGGAAATCTGTATCATCTTAATCAAAGCATGTGCCACCTGAGTCGGCTCCCTGTCTCGTCCCTTGGCCTTGGTGACGCTCATGTGCTGGAGGTTAAGGGTTTGTTAAAGAAGATGGGTTTTGATTAAGTGTCACATTTAGTGTGATGTGACACGCTCTTTATCATTGCAAGGGAAGATTGTGGGCCAGGGGGAGCTTTATAGCTAGTTCCCAATATAAATTAGGAGTCTTGGGGAATGGGTGCTTTGCAGTTGGCCTTGATCTTCCCAGGGCCCAACGAATGCGTGTATGTGAGAGTGTGCACACGTGTATGTGTGCGTGTGTTTGGGGAGATGGCAGAAAAGTCAGTTTCCAGACGCCTGTGCTAATGGGCTGGATCCCCCTCTCGGAGTTTGCCTAGCAATTGTAACACAAGGCTCCAGTTCTAAATTTGTCCACATTCTTCATGCTGCGCGGGCAAAGGTCTCCGCACCCTTTCTTTCTTTGGAATTTCAGTGTTGCTTAGGGAAATCTCAAAGCACCCATTCGTCCCTCTTGGGGACCTTGGCATGAATTTGAAGATGGAGAAGCAGGAGGAAGCATTCCGAGCCCTTCATGCCATTTCTAACCGGAGACCATGGCAATGCCTCCCCTGACTGCACCTGGAGAAAGGAGAGTAGGCACAGCTGAAGCCCCCTCCCTCCAAATCGAAGGTGTGCAGCACACCTGCACGTCCTGAGCCTGGCTGAGCCTGGCAGTGAGAGCACAGAGGAGCTGCGGGGACTGGAAAGCCCGACTGCCCTGGTGCTCGTGAGGAACGGGCAGACGACGGGTGGGGATCGAGGAAAACATCCGGCAGGGACCAGTGTCACCCCAAACACACCCCATCTCCAGGTTAACCTTCCTAAAACTGGCATCTAGAGGCCCCCCCTGCTCAGAACCCTTCTGTAGCCTAGTCCTTCACTCTCATGGTCTAAGAAGAAAAATCCACACCCTTTATCCTTGTATTGATGCCATACATTCTAGGCACCATCAAATCTGTCTACTCACTGCCTCCCAAATGACTGACTTGCTCCTCTCTCCCAGCGTTTGTTCATGTCACTGCCCTATCCAGCTGCTGTCCCTGTTTCTCTCTTATGGAAAGGCTACCCATCTTCCAAGGACTGGCTACAGGCACAGGAGTCACAGGCCTCTGGGATAATTCTTTTTTAAAATCCAAATATGTGAAAGGAGAGCCTACTAAGTGCCCAGACTAGCTCTAGGCACCAGAGACGGGTCAAAGAACAAAACAGATAAAGATGCCTGCCTTCAACAAGCTTACACTGTAGTACTGGGGGCCAGGGAGGGATGCGGTAAACACTGAAGATAAGGAATAAGCAGTATTACTCAGTAGCTGACCGTTGCTATACAAAAAAAGAGCAAAAGAAAGCAGGGAAGGGGAAATGAGGAGCTCCACAGTTTGGGGGCAGGAACAGGCTACAGTATAACAGGACAGTCAGGGAAGGTCTTGTTGAGATGCTGCAAGAGTAGAGGGAGGTGAGGGAGTCATCCGGGCAGACACACCTGAGCGAAGAGCATTCTAGGCAAAGGGAGGATCTGGGCATAGGCCTCCAGACAGAGCTGCCCTAGTCTTCAGGGGGAATGGAGCACCCACCCCCTTCCTCCTCACCTTTTCAGGGGACTCTGCACACAGCCTAGCTCTGGAAGAGTGTCTGTGGACAAAGAAAACATAAAAGGAATGTTGAATAACACGGAGGAAGGTCTCCAGTGTTTGTTACAGCCGGTTCTGTCTTAAGGAATAAGTTAGACAAGTAATGAAGCAGTGCCTGGGTTTTCGTTGCTGTGCTCAAAGGTAATCTTTTTAACTAGAAAAATTATTTATTTCTGTTCCTTTCATACATCTTATTGTTCAGGAGAGAATTGTAAGCAGGTATCTGAGGTAATGTGCTATCACACACTATATTTAAAGGCAAGCACTGTACATAAAACTGACCAGCCATCCAGAGTTCTCAGCCTGTGGGACCTAGCTCTCTGACTTCATATTAATTTCTGAAAATCAGAATTGTCATCTCCAAAAACTGGTAAGGGGGCTGTAAACAAAATAGTTACTTTCTTTAATGTCATAGTTGGAGAAATGGAGGATTTTTTTTTTAAGAAATGAAAAACTAAGAAAATTCCACTTTACATCATTGGTGTGTCAGCAGGAAAAAATACTGTGAAAACTTCCTCTTGGCTACCAAGAAGACATTCTAATCCAAGCTTGAATACGCTTCCTATGGTTTCACAGAGGCTTCTTCCTGCTGCGCTCCAACCTTAGAGGTTTGGTACAGGCTTTAAAACTTCATTAACGGGGCGCAGCGTTAGCCACTGATTTCTTCTCAGACGGCACTCTAACCATTCACAGTAGGTGGCACGGCAGTTTCATTCTCATAAACACTCTAGCCAGTGAGAAGCCTCACTAGGACACAAATTCACCGAACAGTTCAAGAAACCTACTGAGTTCTGGACGGTTTGGTGCAGGATTATGAAACCTACACCTCCCATGTAAACAGGAAGCTGGATGTGAGTCCTTCCATAATACAGGGCAGGCGAAAGTAGCTTTACAGTTGTGAGTACATGAAACACAGAGTTTATGCTTGTATTATTATTTACTAATTGTTGTAGTGTTCTCCATATGGACCACTGTAAACCTACTTTTGCCCCGCCCTGTATAGTGTCCATTCACTCTGTAGGCCGAGAAAGCTAATGGCCTCTCATACCCATGCTCATCAGTCACAGAGCCAACACCTGGAGGTTCGACAGCGACATAAAGTACACTTCCTGCCGTGCGGAAGCAAGGCACCACCACCAGAGCACGTGCCATCATGGCCGTGCACCCAGGGCTGCTTCTTCAGTGGCAGATGGGGACCTTGGAGCGCTGAGAATGGGACTCCGTACGAAGTCTTCCTGTTGGTGGCCACTAGGGTGGCTCTCCGCCTCAAGCCCTGCATGCCACCCAGAAACAGCTAAGGTAATTTTTTAAAGACACTAAAATTATAAAAGCGTTAACTGGCAATTGCTTTTTCATATGAGGAAAATAACAAATACACTTGCAAAATTGTAAACATCCCTTTGCTTCATAAAATGGTCCCTGCCTATCTCCCGTCTTCACCTCTTGCTGGCTCACCAATGCCCCTGCATTTTGACTTCGGCCTCATCACTGACACCGTACTGAAGCTTTCTAATAATCATCTCCTAGGGACACTCTTCCAGCCACATTCATAGTTGGAAGTAACCTGGTGTTGTGATAGAGTGTGGAGTTCCTACACTTTCTCCCCTTTTCTGCCTGTATGTCCTTGGACAGGAAACTCAGCCAATCTGTTCTCAATTCACTCTCTGTAAAGTGGGGCTTATCTTCACATTGTTCTGCAGTGGGACATTTAAATTGCTTTCAGCCTTGAGAGCCATCCTGCAGAGCAAAGAGTTGCTGGTTCGATTCCCAGTCAGGGCACATGCCTGGGCTGCAGGCTGGTCCCTGGTTGGGGCACATGCTAGAAGCAACCAATTGATGTTTCTCTCACACACAGACATTTCTCTCCCTCTCTTTCTTTCTCTCTTCTCCTCACTCTAAAAATAAAATAAATAAAATATTTTAAAAATTGCTTTCAATGTTTTGCTATAATTTTTGTTATTATAAATTATTGCAATGCATATGTTCACATAAGCCTTTTTTTTGACATTTAGGACTATTTCTTAAGATAGAGCCTCAGAAGTAGAATTATTGAGTTAACAAATATGAACGCTTCTAAGACTTTTAAATTCATAATGCCAAATTCCTCCCTGAAGAGGGCTGTACAATGTACACTGCGACTAGCAATATGAAAAATTCCATCTTTGTGATGGCTTCAACTACACTGAGTATTATTACTAAAAAAAGTTTTTTGATAACTTAATAGGTAGACACTAAATTTATTTTCTTACATAACCTGTATAATGAGGTTTATCATACGTTTAGAGCAGTACACACATAAGTGAGTTTTCACAGAGTAAGTAACCAGCACCCAGATCATGAAACTGAACATTCCCAAGACCCCAGAAAATCCCTGTCATGCCCCTCTTTGCCCCCTTCCCCCGACCCAAGGATGATCACTATCCTGACTTTTCTACACCATAGGTTAGTTTTGGAAAGTGGCATTGTTAATTTTCATTTCCTTGATTGCTAGAACAGCCAACCATTTCTCCACATATCAGTTGATGAATTGTAGTTCTTCTTTTGTGAACTGTGTCTTTTCAAGTTCTTTGTCCAGGAAGTGGTTGATTAGTAAGCCATCTCCTAAGGTTGAGTTTGGCCAAAGATGGACTGTAGTCATCATGACAAGGTCTGAAAATGGAGAAGTGTGTCCGTGTGGGTGCTTATGCTCCCCCGGCCTCGCCCTGAGAATGCTCCCCTCCGACTTAGCTGTGCTTCTTCACTGCAAAGCAAGATGGCGCCTCTCTAGGCAACACCTGGCAGGAGCAACTTTTCGGTGACAGAGCTGAGCCTAAATAGACTCTGCTGTTCTTTCAGTGTCTGTGAGAATTACAGAAATAGGTCACTGAACCTTTTCAAAAATAGAACTGACACATTTGGAGAAAGCATTTTTTCTGCTGAGATGGCACACAGTACAAGATGAAATGATCTTCAAAGGGCAGATGAATTTAGACATTTGGTATCAAAAATAAATATGCTTAATTGTCATAACTCACAGGAAATATACTGTCTTTCATAAGAAAGGTCTTTGAACATTGTTACCTGCACAGACTATGTAAGGTTTTCCCGCTCAGTTCCAGCATAGGTTCTTCTGAGGTGTAAGCAGTAGCTTGCTAGCCCTTGGCAACAGCTGTTGATGGAAAGAGAAGGGTCACATCATGGTTGTGGTCAGTATTTGTGCCCTCACCGGAGCCAGGATCTCCTGTTCACTGGGTTTGCTTTCTCCCCTCCTAAGTGGTTATACAGTCCACCTGCTCACCTGTGGATGGATACTCACAGCTGTGTCACAGGCAGGGGCAAGATTATCTCACCGCCTGGGTGTAGATCCATTCCAGCCCTTCCAAAGTTGACTGATTTGTGGCTGGCCAGCCACAGCAGCTTTGCCTACAGGTTCCCCACAAGGTGTCTGGGGCCCCAGGCCTGCTCTGTGGGAGGCCCTTTTCAGCTTGTCCCTGAGTCATCCTCAGAAAGCTCTCTAGCTATTGCCCAGGCCTCTCCTCATACTCATACACACCCAACTACCTTCAGAAACCCTATGCACCTCATGGGTGGTCGCTAATGTCTTCTCAGGGGGTTCCTGAGGAACTACCTACACTCCGTGCTTAGGCTCCACTAATGAGAGAGGTGAGGTCTGTTGGCTGAGCCTGGATTTGCTAGGAAGATACTTTGATTCAGCCCTGAGAATGGCAAGAAGACACCTGGTAGTCTCCGGAGTGTGTGGGGTGGTAGGGGGAAGGGGAGAGGGTGAATGGGAGTGAAGGAAGAGAATGCAGAGCTGGTGCAGGGAGACCTGTGTTTTAAGGTCTGGTATCAGGGAGGCAGACACAGGGCTGATGGTGCCCAGGCAACCAAGCAGCTGCTGGGTAGGGGTGGGTGGGGTGGGTGGGGCAGAGGGCAGAACAGGAGGGGAGAGAGGCATAGGTGTGAGACATTTCTCAGAGGTAGAACATTGTAGACAAAAAAGGGATTCTGTAATAAAACGGGCAAGTCTGATGGGAAGTAGACACACAGGTGATCTCATCATAAATTCCTAACTGAGCAGGTCATGCTCAGTAGTCACACCCCAGGCATGTACTTCTTTAGTAAAAGGTTTATTTTTGCCTTAAACAAGTCCTGGCCATTGTTCTTGAGCATCTTGTTTAACTGACCTTTGAAATAAGTAACCACCCTCAAAAGAGCACACAATCAAGTTAACTCTCCTGCAATCCAGTTCCCACCTTGCTTTCTGCCACCTTTGTGTAATCTTGTGTTCTCTCCCTAATTTCCAATGCATAAAAGAAACAGTGAAACTATCATTCTCCAAAGCATCTGAGATCTTGCTTCTTGGCATTTATCATCAGTTTTTGTTTAAACTCTTATTAAAATCCTCTGTAGGTTTGGACATTTCTTATGCCAACAACACACAGGCAGCACTGATGACTTTGACATTGCACCAAGAGAGAAAGAATATTCAAAGATGCTGATGCAGCACTTTTGAATCAGAACAGTTTCTCTTCTACGCACATATTCATTCGGTGAGTATGTGTTGCATGCTTACCTTGTGTCTGATACTGTCATAGAACCTGGGAATAACACGTGGTTCAAAGGCTGCTTGCATTCTGCTGGGCATGGGTGATGGCGGTGCAGAAAATAAACTGGGAAGCAAATAAAAAAGATGATTCCCCATGGTGCTAAGTGCTCTTGCTAGATGATTCAGGCTGGGGGATTGTATGAAGATGTGCATTTGAACTGAGACCCAAATGATAAGAAGGAGCCAGTCCAGGGAAGAGCCAGGGCAAGAACACTCTAGGTAAATCAAAACACCTCTGCAGAAGGCCCCAAGGTAGGAACCCTCCTGGCACATTTGAGGACAAGAAAGAAGACCACTGTGGCATGACAAAGAGTTTTGCAAGATGAAATTGTTTTGGGACCTATTTGCAGAGCTGTTGCTGGAGTTACACTGCCTAAGAGTTTCATCTTTGGTTTCCAGCTGAGAGACCTCTACAGACCTCTTCTAGACCCTTCCTGCATTTCTTTTTTCCTTTCTCCCCAGACAAACTAGCTTAAGGAGTGAGACCAGTAGCTGTCACACCCCATCTGGGACTTGGGGAGGGACTAGTACCAGTTCAGTCCTTCCAGAAGCCTTGGAGCCAGCCTGGCTCCTTTCTGTGGGACTGCAGTTGCTAACCACTCTTAAACTACAAACGCCTGTAGCAATCTGCAATGAGCTGTGGAAAGCACACCCATGTGATTCTGCACACAATTTCAGACTGTTTGGTGACTCTTAGGAAAGTTCATCATCCACCCCCTTTTAGGGTCTCTAACTAGACAGCCCTTTCTAAGCTAGCCTATTTTCTCGTTAAAGCTGTGTCGCTTCTACAAGAGAAAGGATACATGGAAAAAATCCATGTATCCTTATAAACAGCAAATTAGCCTATAAATACAAGTTCTTATGATTATTATATCTTCTGGAGAAATATAATCTCTGTACATAACAAAATGTAACCATAATATAGTAAAAATACATTTGCACCGTGTTTTTTACACTGAACACACATTTCACTCATATCATGTCATCTCACTGCCATCCTTGGCATGTGGTAGGGAAGGCATGGTTGTCCCGTTTTACAGAAGAGGACACAGAAGAATAGAAGGCTAGGTGGCATATCTGCAATAACGGCCATTCATCAGCAGCTCTGGGACAGGAACCAAGGTCTTGTCACTCCCAGGCCCAGGCTCCCCAAGAAGCACAGGTCAGGGCAGTGGCCATCCTGACGTCTCTTTGACTTCTCTCCCCGTTGCCTCACCCCAGGGCCTGGAGATACCGCGAAGGCCATCTTCGTGCACACACACTCCTTTGTGCACGCACACCGCCTTCTTGGTGGGAGACAGAGACAGGGAGGACGTGGTATTTTCTAACATAGGGAAAGAAGCACCAAGCCTGCCTACAGAAGTCAAGGTTGTGTGGAACGAAGGACACTTCCCTTTAGGGTTTCCTTTTGGCCAATTAAAACTAACAAGTCATTTCCTTTTTCCTCTGAAGACGGACTGTCCTGCAGAAATGAATCTAACGGAGCGCCACCTAGTGGCCTAAACCATAAGTATCGTAGTTATTTCCCCATGCTGCCTCACCCCACTCCACGGGGCCACCTTGCCTGTGGGAAAATTGGACCCAAACCTTTTACCACTCACTAAGTAAATGCCAAATAGATCAGAACTCCAACTGTGAAAATGAAACCACCACACAAGTATTAGAAGAAAACGTGGGTGGATTTTCCTGAGTGTGGGAAAAGTCTTTCAATAACTCAAACCACGTGCAAACCCACGGCAGTGCTGGTACCCGCCGCTCCACCTGAGAGAAGGGATGTGGAGCAGCTCTCTCCCTCACGTAGCACCTGCCCTCCCCAATAAGAGTAGGTGACTATCCCCAGCCAGGGTTCCTTGGGTTTAGGACAGGGATGTGGAACTCCTGAGAGACTGAAAACCAATCAGACAGGCTCAGTTCAGTGCCCCAACACTTCCTCGGCAGAAGGAAAAAGGAAGTCTCACTACTGTGCCTCACAAAAGGGAGGGATATCCGGTACAAGCCCAGCCTAACTCCCAAATATATACTTTCTAATGAAAAATAAAATAGCCAAATGCAATAAAAGAGAATATTAATAAATTTAACAACATTAAAAAAAATCCTGCTGCATGGCAAAAAAAAAAATCCCAAAGAGCAAACTGAGAGAAAATCTTCGTAATATTACAGATACAGGCTAATCTGTAGTATTCGGAATAGAACAAACATTTTCTTGAAGATTTTATTTATTTATTTTTAGAGGGGAGGGAAGGAGAAAGAGAGAAACATCATATGCTGGTTGCCTCTTGCACACCCCCAACCAGGGACCTAACCTGCAACCCAGGCATGTGCTCTAACCAGGAATTGAACCAGCGACCCTTTGGTTCGCAGGCTGGCGCTCAGTCCACTGAGGCACATCAGCTAAGGCTATAAGGAATATTTAAATATTGAGGGGAAAAAGTCAAAATTTGATAGAAAGCTGGGCAAAAGAATGAACAGTTCACACGTACACAAACAACATGTGTAGATGGACGCCAAATATATGAAAAGATGTTGACCTTCACTCAGAATGACATGGAAGCATATTAGCACTACTCTGAGAGCCCTGGCTGGTTCGGCCCAAGTGGTTGGGCGTTGTCCTGCAAATCAAAATATTCTCAGTTTGATTCCGGGGCAGAGCACACGCTTAGGTTGCAAGTTTGGTTTCTGGTCCAGGTGCAATGTTTCTCTCCCTCTCTCTAAAATAAATAAATTAAAAAAAAGAACTACATTGAAATATTGGTCTTCCTTGCAGTCTCATAATCCTTGGTGGGAGTGCAAAATGGTAAACTCCTATGGAAGGAATTTGGAATATCTAGCAAAGCTACATATGCATTTACTCTAATTCCAGAAATTCACCCTGAAAGTACACTTCCACAGATACAAAACAATATGTTTATAAGGTTATTCCCTAAGACAATATTTACAAATAACAAAATATTAGGAACAACTTACATGCTTACCCATTAGGATACTAACTGACTTAAACTATGGTGAGTTCACACAATGAAGTAACATAAAGCCGAAAAAGACTGTGTAATATTTCTATAAATTGACATTTGGTGACTTTGAAGATATATTAAGTGAAAAAAATCAAGGTGATAAAGAGTAGAGGTAGTATGCTACTTTTTGTATAAGAAACAGAAACACAGGAAGAATGAACCCGACACTAAGAAAAATGTTTGCCTATAGTGGATGGGTAGGAATGGAGTGGAAGGAATAAAGATGAGAGTAAGATTTCTGGGCATACTTTTTAATCTATAGTTCCGACTTTTGAACCATGTAAAAGTTGTATATATTGTATAGTACAATAATTAAATTTTGAAAGATTTGAAAGAAGCAAACCCTAAAACTAAATGCAAATAGAAACAAAGAAACCCAACTGCACATCAGACTGAAAATGGAGACTCATACCCACAGAGTCAACTCATGATTTGTGAGGACTGTGCTCTGAGCACATTTAGGGGGATGCCTTCTGAAAACAAATAGAACTGCAAAGAAGTCTCGGGTTTTTCTTCGAAGGCTTCTTGTTGGAAATGGTGTGTGAGTAGTAATTCTGAAACTATTTTGAGTGTGTTGTAGGATAGAGCAAGTGATTAAATATATTGATGTTTTGGGAATCAGGGTTCTCACTGTGGAGGAAGAGAGATACAAATATGGGATGGGAAGGAGACGAAGAACTCCAAGGAACTGAATTTGAATTGAAAAAAATTTTTAAGCATTTCCTTGCTCTGCCCACTGAACGGGTCTATAAGCAGTGATACCCCAGGAGCAGTGAGCAAACCCAGTGACCAGAGCGTGGCGAGATGGCTGACTCCAGCTCTGGGGCAGGGGAATACAGAAAGCAGGAACGCGCAAGAACACGCTCAACGACTGATGGAAATGTGTCAAAAGGACACAGACCTCAGCTTGAAGGAACTTCTACTAACCGATTTGGGACAATTTGGCGATCAGAAATCAGTTGTTCTAGGGGACGACATCACAGGTGGCTCTGTTGGCAGACCTCAAGATCCTCCCCCAGGTTCACTCCTGTGGGCCCCTCGGCACAGCTGCCTCTCCACAGGGCAGCTGGCTTCCCAGGGGCAAGCAGTGCAAACAGAGAGATGCAGAGAGCTCCCCAGGTGAGAACCACAGTCTTTTTATAACCTAGTTTCGAATCAACATTTTATGTCTTCTGTCTTACTCTAGTCTTTCGAAGTGAGTCATTGAGTCCAGCCCGCACTCCAAGGGAGGGGAGCACACAGGATGTGACTACCAGGAGGGAGCAACCATTCGGGGGCGTCTTCGCAGTTGCCCACCGCACCTAGTAACCGAACGTCATTAACACCAATGATGGGACAAACCGACTTCACGTGCCTCCTCATACAACTCAGCGGGACACACCATGTTGCCTGTGCAGTGTCCTTGGGAGAAAAGAAGAGAATGTGAGGGAACAGAGATATCCAGGATGTGGGACACTCTACAGGAAAACTAGTCTGGACTCAAAAATGTCAGTATCATTAAAACGAAAAAAGAAAGTCAAAGTGTTGGAAGTTACAGGGGACCAAAGAGAAACAATAGCTCCATGTGATTGATTATTCTTAATTGGGTCCTGGGTCAACAAACAAAAATAACATTCCTGAACCAGTGAGAAAATTTGAATACAGACGATATATTAACTAGTAAGTATGTGTTGAATTTGTTGGGTGTGACCATGGTGTTGTGATTAGAGAGGAGAATCTTTCTCCTTAACAGAAGCATGCTGAAATACTTAGGAGTCAAGTGTCATGATATCTGCAAGCTATTTTCAAATAGTTTAGCAAAACAGTAAAAAAAAAAAACAGAAAACTCCAAACCTCTTCTAACATGTAAAACATACATAAGTATGTATATATGTTTGCAAATATGAAGGATATATTTGTGTTCATTGTTTCACTCTTTCGACTTTTTTGTAGGTTTCTGGTTTTCCGAATAAAAGGTGATGAAGGGGGGAGTTTCAGTTGTTATCAGGAGCTCAGTGCAAATCTCCGAGAGGGAGACACTTGGCATTTGTTAGGCTGTCCAGAAGGTTCCAAGGAACTCAAAAGTGCCATACAGTTTTCTTTGTGGTGCTTCGGGCACTCCATTGTGAAGGGTAAAGCGGTGGTTTGGGAAACCAGACAAACTTGGACCCTAATCCTTGCCCGGTCCCTTCCTGGCTGTGTGACTTGGGGTAAGTTACTGAACACCTCTGACCCTCAATGTCCTCATTTCTAAAAAGAGAGGTCATGCCTATCCTGTAGGTTGTCGTAGTATGCTCGGTGAGTCCGGCCTCCCACTGCCAGATCATTCATTCAATAAGCACTTACTGTTCCCCGCCAAAGGGAAGAAATGCAAATATGAGTCCAGTTACTTCAGGGAACTCACGATCAATGAGGGAACACACTGTGGTAAACGCTAAACTAAAAGATCGGTGCTGAGTGTCCGGGGACCACAGGCATGGGGAGGGGCGAGCGGGTGCCCCAGGAGATTTCACACAAGCTGTGCGTCTGGAAAGACGAGCTTGGTGGCCTGCACAGGTGATGACGGAGGAGAGTGACCTGCACTGAGGGACATCGGGGGCACAGGCGGAGAAGAGGGGAAGAGAGTTGGCAGAGCGGGCAGGGCCAGGTCAGGAAATGGGTGGGAGGCTCTGGTTTAGGATGACAGGGTGCCTCTGCAGGATGCACTTCCCAAGATCACTTGTTAGTGGCCAGACCTTGATGTTCTGTTCAGAGCCCAGTTAGTGGAGCTCAGCTACGTTGTACTGGTTTAAAGAACACTTGAACTGGCGAACAGGAGGGAGTTACGGACCTTAAACTTTTTCCTGTCACCGTTCTCCCAACCCTCTCCCCAGAAGGGAAGAAGAGGCATGGATGGGGGACCAGATGTGGCAATAGGGCTTGCTTCCGAGAAGAGAGATTGTGAAGCTTTTCTGTCACCTGTGGCCACCATCTCCTTATCTGGGCTATGTCCCCAGACACTGAAGACTGTTAGGTCCTTCCACCCCCAGACTGGAAGACTTCCTATTCCTAAGTCACACACTTCTGTAATGCCTAATTTCCCTTCCTGCTGGGGGAGCCTGGGGGCTCCACTGCATGCCGGCACCCTGGCCCTGGGGGCAGAGAACCCCTGGCTGCTGGTCCCAGCGGGGTGCCTGGGGCCGCTATACGCCCAGGAGCGCCTAGCCCCCAGCTGGGTGGCACATGCAGAAGGGAGCGTCTTGCCTAATTCCAAATCATTTTTCTAAGAACAAAAACTATGTACAAATGAATATTTCCATCTTTATTTCAAATTCTAGGTTTCAACTGCAATATTAATGCTACTCCACAGTGTAATTTACTTGTAATAATATATCATTATTTCTATTTTACAGTTCTCTTCTTAAAGTAGTAAAGCAAATGTTTAAAACAGCACAAACCCGCAGCCCCACAATTCTCCATTCAGGCTCAGAATTTGTGCTCTCCTTTCAGAATTGCACGTAATTGAAAACAATGAAAACCCCCGATGTGTTAAATGCTCTAGTCATTAAAGCATTTTTTACTTTGGAATAAAAGACTGTTCTTGTGGTTGTGGTTATTATTTATTTATTTATTTTAGAAGCCCCAAACGAGCTGCTTCCTGTTCCCAGACTGACATCTGCTGGGGATGTCAGGCTGACCGCCTTCCCAGGCATGCCCACAGCCGGCTGCCAGTCCTCCCACCCTGGGGGGCAGGGGACCAACCCCAAGTGGGCCAGGGCCCTACCTGCAGGCCAGGACCAGGGCAGCCTCTGTTCAGGGCTACTCTCCTGTCAGCCAGGATCCAGGTTGAGCCACTGGGCCCAGGGACCCCACTTTCTCTCCTGTTCCCAGCAGCTGGGTTAAAGCCCAGAATGGCACTGAACCCCAGTATTGGTGGTTCAGGTGAGGGGCTGCTGGGCCAGAAAGAGTTTGGGGGCAAAACAGGTGTGTGGGCAGGATGATGCCCTCTGCATGCAAACACGCCTGTGTACTCTCCAGGGGCAAATCCTCTTTCTTTGCTTTCACCAGGATGTCTCCTCGTGCCTCTTCCTCCCTCCCTCCCTCCCTCCCTCCCTCCCTTCCTTCCTTCCTTCCTTCCTTCCTTCCTTCCTTCCTTCCTTCCTTCCTTCCTTCCTTCCTTTTTTTCTTTTTCTTTTTTTGTATTGGCCATTTTGCCTTTGTTAAAATAGCTCCCTGCTTAAGAAGCCCTGGACATGGGTCCTCCCGGGGAGGGTCTCCACCCTTCGCCAATTAGATCCCAATTCCACAGGCTTCACAGTTAACTACCAGGAATCAAGCTTCTTTTTCCACTTGCCCAGTCTGTAGCAAGTCTGGGTCTCCTCCTCTCTAATTTAAAGCAAAGAAAGGTAGGGGTGGGGGCTGTAGGAGGGTGGAGAACAGGAGTGGTCTTTTCTCTCACTTGGAGATGTCCTCCCGCTCCAGCGCCCCACTATTGTAGTAGGCAGGTAGACAAGCATAAGCAGGACGGGTCAGTGCAGAGGGTCACCAGGACAGAGAGCCCCGGGCACCTAGCAACAGGGAAAACTACAAGCCTTTGTCCAGCCACTCTCTAAAGCATTGGAGATGACATCTAGGCCTCAGTTGTATTTCAGCTCCAGGCCTAGAAAAGCAACAAAATCAGACAACCGATTCTATGGCTGACATCAGGACTAGCTGCAATGGATGATGACACCCTTACTCTGGGGGCTGACCAATCAGTGGAGACCAGGACCCTGAGAAAACACACGTGAAAAGCTGATGAATATCCTATGGAGATCCACCCCTGAGACCTCAGATAAGAGCCCTCTGGATGGAGGACCCAACGAGGCTGTCTGTGTGGAGCCCACCTGCGCCTTTCTCCAGCCCCTTTCCCTCCCCAGGGCATGCTCTCTCTCCCTTTTCCAGAGCCTCTCCTCCCTCGTTTTTTGTTTTTTTGTTGTTGGTTTTTTTTTTGCCTCATGGCACGTATCTCTCTCTCTCTTTCTCCTAAGCTCCAAGGGCCCTTCTACCACCTCTGTGCCTTTCTAAATAAATTTTTCTGTATAATTTGAATCTTGGCTCTGAATTCTTCTCTTAGTCAGAACTCAAGAACTGAGGCTGCTGAACCAAGTCTAACTCACGCCTGGTGCCGTTTTCCCAGCGCTAACACTGTGATCTCCAAAAGGGTGGATCCAAACCTGCGTCTCTGGCTCTGAGTTCTGGCCTCCACCCCCACAAGGGGCATTTTCCATAAGGTGCCCTTGACCCCCTCAAAGTCAGCATCCTGCCCCAACCGGCCCCCTAACATGCTCCACTGCGCATCCCGGCCCTGCCCGAGCAGCTCTTACTGCCTGGACTCCTGCTACTTTGAACCCTCTGATCCCCCCAGGTCTGTCCCGCATCTGTTCCTTCCTGACCACCCGCTTTTCCCTCCCCCAACCCCACCCAATTTCTTCCACTCCCATCAAAGTGCTCACCCTTATCCCCAGATGAAACTCTCAAAGGTGCTCCCCAAATTTGCTTAAGCACCTTTATTGAAACCTCATTGTCCACAGAAAAAGCCCAAGCCTTCCGCCTGATGCTCGGAGACAGCATGGCTCAGCCCGATTCCAGCCAGGGCTTCACAAGCCCAGGAGCCTGCCCTGGCAGGGGATGGGGGCGGGGGTGTCCCTGGGATGATTTTCAGTGGGATGAGGAGGAGACATTAGCAAGTGGAATAAGAAAGTGATCCTGCTTTTAACTCTCTTTGACTTCTCAATGTCAAGGACAAAGCTTGGTTTGGTGCTCTGACTTTTTTTTAAATGAAGCTTTTACTTCAGAATAGTTTTAGATTTATAGAAAAGTTGCAAGAATATCCCATCGAGTTTCTGTAAACCCTGCCCCAAGTGCCCCATTGCTGACATCGCCAGTGGAGGCTGTGACCACCCTGCTGGTGACGCTCCTTCCTGTTCAGCGAGAGCCCCGCTGCGGCCACAGCCGGTCAGTGGCCGCGCTGGAATCACGTTGCTTCTTTTTCAGTGAATGCATTTTCCAGCACCTTCTATTTCAAGCAAGTGATACTACTTATCCATATTCTAAAATCCACCAAGCTCTGAAAAAGAAAAGTTTTTTTGTAAGTTTGGAGCCAAGGCTGATTTGAGGCAAGCTATATATAGTCTCTATCCTACTTTGTGTAAGTGTTCGTACATTTCCCTTCAGAAGTATTCATTGGTTCTTTTGCCCTCTAGGGGTGTTAACTAATGTTGGCTACATGCATTATTACCTTTCAAAATCAGAAAAAAATCTGATTTCCAAAACCATGTGATACTGTGAGCTTACCATTTATAGTTGTAATACATAATTTCCTTTAAAAATAAATTTAAATAAAAAAGCAAGTCATTTAAAGAGAAACAGTAAGTAAACTGTAAGTACAGATGACCTAATTTTTAAGCTTTTTGTTTCACTTTTTCCTACCCTTCCCATAAACACATAACTAGCACCAAAACCAAAACAAAGAGCCCTGGCTGGTGTGGCTCAGTTGGTTGGAGTGTCGTCCCATACACCAAGAGGTTGTGGGTTCAATTCCTGGTCAGGGCACATACCTGGGTTGCAGGTTTGGTTCCCAGTCAGGGCACAGACTAGAGGCAAGTGATCAATATTTCTAACATCCATATTTCTCTCCCTCCTTTCCCCTCTCTAAAAATAAATAAATAAAATATTAAAAAAAAGAATCTGCAAGGTCTTCAGGACCCAGCTCATGCCCCTCAGCTGGTGCCCCCCAGCCAGTGTCCCTCAGCTGGTGTTGCTGGCCCCACTCACCCCTCCATGCCCCAGCTGTACCTAGCCCTCGAACACACAGACTTGCTTCCCTGGCAATCTCTGGCCCTTCTTCCAAACTCAGCTCAGCTGCTACTTCCTCCAGGAAGCCTTTCCTAGCTGTGCAGTAGGCAGTTAGACAGGCTTGAGCAGAGCAAGGCTAGGCACTGAAGGTCACCAGGGAGGAAAGCCCTGTGTGCTAGCAACAGGCAATTGTAAGATGGACCTCACCTCCAGGGTGACCTTTCCTCCCCTAGCATATTGCGGTCATGGAGTTTAGACCCGCCAGCCTTTCATATCGCTGGTCAGGATGCCGTGTGGATCCTCCCTGACCCCTCTTCCCCTAAAGTGTTGCTAGTCCTGTGGTTCAGACCCTCCCCCATGTGGTAGGCCCCTCAGAGGAGGAACAAGGAGGGTGGGAGACAAGCCTCATGTCACTCCCGTACAAGCCCTTGCATGACCACTCCCTTAAACATTAAGCCCTCAAGACAATGAGGTTCTGACCCACATCAAATCATCTTAGGAACAAAGCCTTGGGTCTGTTGACCACAGAGACAGAGTTTGGGTCAAACTAAAGATAACATTGAGGCATCAGTTGTGTTTCAGCTCCAGGACCAGAGAAGCAGCAAGGTCAGGCCGGGTGACTCCATGACTGACATCAGGACCAGCTCCTATGACTAATGACCCACTGTCCTGGCACTGATCAATTGGTGGAGACCTTGACCCTGAGGGGACACAGCTGGAAAGCTCATGAATATTCCATTGGGATCCTCCCCTGGGACCTCCCCTGAAATCCCTGCCATTTGAAAGCAGATAAGAGCCTTCAAGATGAAGTATGGCTCTCTGCATTTTTGAGCACGCCCATTCCTTCCCCTACCACCTTATTCTTTCCCAGCGACCTCTCCCGAACCGAACAAGGCAGAGGCTTTCCCCTCTCCTTCCCTCCAGGCATGTCTGTCTTGGTTTCTTTCTGCTCAGTTCCAAGTGCCCTTCTTTTGCCTCTGTAACCTGTTTCCTGAGCCCACGCAGCCCAGCTGGCTCACTTCTTCCACGGCTCATTTCTTCTACCTGTGACTTTCTCAATTAACTTTTGCTTGTATTTGAGTCTTGGTTCTGAATTCTTTCTTAGCTAGAACTCAAGTATTGATACCAAGGCTGTTGAAGCAAGGTCCAATCACAGGTAACATTCTGGTGTCATTGTGCCACTAACAGTTGCACCCAGTCTTGATTCGGTGGCCATCCTGTGTGGTTCAGTGGTACACTATACACAGCATGGCAGGTAAGGAAGCAGTGTGACCCCTCGCTCTGCTCCTTTTAGCTGGGTGATTTGCATCACTTAGTTATACTCACTAAGCTTCATAAGTGGGATTAGTAATGATAGATTTTATGCATGTATGTATGTATGTACGTATATTTCTTATAAATCCTCATCTGAGGACATGCTTATTTATTTTAGAGAGAGAGAGAAAGAGAGAGAGGAGGGGAGACAGAGAGAGAGACAAATATCCATGTGAAAGAGAAACACCAATTGGTCGCCTCCAGTACACACCCCTACCAGGGATTGAATCCACAGTCTAGGTATGTGCCCTGATTGGGGGTTGAAGATGCAAATTTTGGGTGCACTGGACAACATTCCAACCAACTGAGCCATTCGGCCAGGGCAATAGCTATTCTTTATTGAACTCATGCACTAGTCTAAGTATATATTTACATGTTTAAATTAATTTCATCCTCACAAGCCTGAGAGGTGAAAACTGTTTTGATCTCTATTTAACATAGGAAAAAACTGAGGTCCCAGAGAGGTTAAGTTCCTTTCCCAAGGTCACAGTGGACAGGGGTAGCTGGGATTTCTTCCTCTTTTGTTTTTGCTCCTCTGTATAGAGCAGTGGGGGAAGTACCTACCTCACGGGTTACCGGGTGAATAAAACGGGAAAGCCCCGCTCAGTGCTACGCCTCATCTTCGCAGGCTACTCCTGGCCAGGCCTGCACTCAGCACCCCAGACCTGGCAGGCACTTACTTGCTTGTGAGGAGAGCTCAGATGGGGGCCTGCGAGCCTCTGCTCTCTGCTGCTCCTCTTTGACTTACTATCTCTTTTCTGGACCCTTCTTCTCTGAGCCCAGTTCGGGTGGGGCCTGCCCAAAGCTTTTTATTTTAATCAGTACATATTTACAACTTTGGTCTCTCCCTCTGAGCTCAAGAGAAAGAAATGTGCTGGACTCACATTTGTCTTTCATCTCCCACCCTGTGCAGGGTATGAACTAAGAGTTTGGTAAACATGAGAAGAATCAGTGATGAAGTGAATGTATGCATGCATAAATAAGTGGATGGGTGGGTGGGTGGGTGGATGGATGAATGGATGGAATAACGAGGAATGAACACATTTTTTCCTTAAATTTCTAATGCATTTGACATACTGTAACTCAAGCAGAGTGAAAAATAACATTATCCAGATAACTCTTCTAACCAGATGTTCAGAGGCTGAAGGAAAAAGCAGAGAAAACAGCCCTTCGCCCTGCATTGCACTCTGTCTGCGTTTGTAGTAATGGGTTTGATATTCAACCCTACAGTTCTCACTTGAGATAGGGAGCTGAGAAGGAAACACTGACACTCACGGTGAAGTTACGACACAGTAACTGGCCCCCAATACATTTAATGGTATAATAGCACCATAAGTAAATCTGCGCAGGACCCTAAATGACAACGAAGAGCTGGGGCAAGTGAGCAGCCATCGAAAGCTGCCAGGCTGCACAGGGGCGGCTATGATGACCACAAACTGCCGCGCTGGGAGAGCAGGTCCTGTGGAAAAGCACCTTGGTGACCAAATACGTTCCGGTACAGGCAGTCGGTACGTCAATGATGACAAAAGGATGAATTGTCATTAACATTTACTTTATTAGACTGCTGACCCTCTTTTTTATTCTCTTCTAAATTTGGCAATGGGAGGACTACATTCATGAATGAGTGCATTTTTTTTAAGGTACAAGTGTCTAATTATGGGATAAGAGGAAATTATTTTGCGGGAGAGTGCGGAACAGCCTTGAGTCTGGGAATGGCACCCTCAGATGCTGCTGTTTAATTTATAAGCTATTTATCTCCTCCCTTACACCTGGCAGAAACAATTAGCACTTGGTAATTTGTTGATCTTATCAGGCCCTAGGATTAGTTATTTTAGCTGCCACCAATATAAAGGCTATGTAAATAAACAATTTAGAAATAGCCTGCCATTAAATCATGTTTATTTAACTGGGTTTGAATTTATTTTAGTCCGGTGGAGTCTTCGCATCTTGGTGTCACTTCTAAATCAATATGTTAAATTTCCAAGGGATTTAACATGCTCCAGAGCCTTACACTATCACAATGGAGATCAGTATTATTTCAATTTTATTTATTGATTTTAGAGAGAGTGAGAGGAAAGGAGGGAGAGAGATAGATAGAGAGAGGAGGGAGAGAGAGGGAAACATCGATTTGTTCTTCCACTTATTACGCAGTCATGGGTTGATTCTTAAATGTGCCCTGACCCGAGATGGAACCCAAAACATTGGCATACAGGGACCCAGCCATGGCAGAATTCTTTTCAAAAGTGTCACTGGGCCCTGGCTGATGTGGCTCAGTTGGTTGGTCCATCCTGCAAACCAAAAGGTCTCCAGGTTGATTCCCAGTCGGGGCACATGCCTGGGCTGTGGGTTCAGTCCCCAGTTGGGGTGCATGCCAGAGGCAACCCATCAATGTGTCTCTCCCACTCTTTCTCCCTCCTTTCTCCTCTCTCCAAAAGTAAATAAATAAATAAAAATTTTAAACACTAATAGTCTTAAAAAATAAAAATAAAAACCCCTGGTTAGGCGCATTTGCTAATTTCCTTGCTGTTAACACTACAAAGGGCTGTCAGACTCTGGAGCACCCCAGGCCTGAGCCGAGGCCTTTGCTTTATGTTGTTTTTCACCTCACTGACCCATGCCTCTGCCTTCACACCGCGCTCGGGCGACTCACAGGGCTCTCCGCAATGAACGTCTCCCATGCAAATCTCTGTCTTGGAGACACTTCCATGTACACTGACCTAAGACTTGTCTGTTTACACAGGTCATCAATTATAAGTAAAATAACCAGTTTCCTGATTTATTGCAGTATTTCTGTGTAGTTGGAAACTTTAAATGATTATACCCACGCCAAGATCTATGGTTTATGTAAAGAACGAATAAAAGACAGGGTCCCCATGGCAGCCAGCCTCCAGGACGGCCACCTGTGATTTCTGGCTTGTAGAGGGCCGATCAATAGGAAATATGGGGATAAATGTCTGGCTTCTGAGGCTAGTTCATAAAAGATATCTTGGCTTTCGCCTTGCCCATTCTTGGATATCTCACTCTGGGGGAAGCCGGACGTTGTGGCATGAAGATTCTGGAGTAGGTCTGCGGAGAAGTCCGCTCGGTGAGAACCTCCGGAGTGCCGATCTGGCAGCCGTGGCAGCGCCCTGTCTCAGAGGCGTGTCCTCCAGCGCCACGCAGGCCTTCGTCTGACGGCAGCCCAGCTAAGCGGATGCCAAATTTCTGGCCTATAGAAACTGTGCTAGATAATAAATGTTCATTGTTGTCTTAAGTCGCTAAATTTAGGGGTAATTTGTTATGTAGAAATTCATAACTAATAGAGCACCTAATCTTCAGGAGTTTTATGACTTAGCAGGGAAAAAGGATGGCTACAGAGATACAAATATGTGAAATAAGCCAGTATGTGTGTAATCGGGTACTGATGTTACAAGTTCTGAGAAATGGGAAGGAGGGAAAGAGGAGATCGCACAGTTGAAAACACGAAAACCTGTTTGGAGTGCTTACAAGGGGTCAGTTTTGAAAGAAAAGCAGATTTCAAGAAAGGCAGGACCATGTATTAGAGTCTCTGCTTTTTGGAGAAATCAAATTTCTGAGGAGTTCACCCAAGCGTTCTTTGCAAAATGTGAAATTCACTTGAAAACCAAGAACGCATCTTTCCCCTGGCTGGTGTGGTCAGTGGAGTGAACGCTGGCCTGAGGGCGAAGGCTCTCGGTTGGACTCCCTGTCAGGCACACGCCTGGGCTGCCAGCTGGGTCCCCATTTGGGGGTAAACAGGAAACAACCAATCAATGTTTCTCTCACATCGATGTTTCTCACCCTCTCTTTCTGCCTCTCTTCTCTTCTCTCTGAAACTAGATAAAATCTTTAAAAAAATATATATCTTTTTTAAAGTGAATTTATTGGGGTGACACTGGTTAATCAAATTGTATAGGTGGCAGGTGTGCAGTTCTATAATACCTCTTCTGTGTATTGTGTTGTGTTCACCACCCCAAGTCAAGTCCCTTCCATCACCACTTATCCCCCCTTTACCCTCTTCTGCTCCACCCCACCCCCTCCTTTCCCTCTGGTAACCATACTATTGTCGGTGAGCACGTATCTTCGGAAAAACATACAAGTCAACCCACTTTCAGTAAAGTAATCCAAAAACATACCAATTGACTCAAAAGTTGTGACCAGCTTGCTATCAACCACCACTTACGTTGGGTGAGATGTAACAGAATATTTACTCATTTTATTGGTTTAAATTAAAGAATAAAAAAGATTTAGTTCTTAGTGGACTGGTTTCCATACTGGAGAAATGCATATAAGCTGAAATAAAGGGAGGGATTTCTATTTAGTTGAAAGAAATAAACAAACAAGAGCCCTTCAATCAACCAGAGAAAATTAGACCTCTTTCCAGCCTATTGTTTTCATTTTGCTTTGCCTTTTTTTAAAAAAGCAAGTTCAGAGCCGTAGTGGAAGTCGGGGTGGTGTGAAAGTGCAGGCGCTGGCGGGGGAGCACGCAGGTGTCCTTTCATTTTGCCTGATTCTCATTCAAGACATCGGTTTCAAATGGCATAGACAGTTTGCTTAAACCACATGGAAATCAAAGCACATGCATTAAGCAGCTGGAAGAAAAAGTACTATAAATATAAAGTAAATGAGTCAATGTATTAAAAATACTCATCCTCACAATAATTAAATAAATACAAACCAAACTACATCAAGATGTAATTTAAAAAACCCCATCAGATTGGCAAAGGCTAGAAAGCTTGATAATGCTCAGTATCTGCGAGTAAGGGGAGTCAGGCATATCACAGCGGGCAAAGGGGTATAAACTGGTACAACAATTTCAGAGAGCAATTCGACATCAACTAGCAAGTTCAAGGACAGTCATTATAACCTTGCTAGGAACAATGGGACAATTAGAAATAGCAATGTATACAATAGAGGGCTGGCAAATAAACAAAGAGAAACATGGTGAGCGTAGTGTGCTTGCTTATTTCACGTCAGCACTGCCCCAAGAGCTGTATGTATGTGAGAGCGCGTGATCTGACAAGAACCCTGAGACTTGATTGCCTTCTCACGACAGTGCAGCCACCCAAAAGCACAGGCGTAGGTCCGGCGGTGCTGACAGGAAGACCGCTCCTCAAATACAAGGGGTAACAGCAAGTTTCAGAACTGGCTGTAGAGGACAATCTCATTTATCATAAAATGTGTGTATGTAAGTTTACATTTGTGCAGAAAATGTCTAGATGAGGTCTGGCCGGGATGGCTCAGTTGGTTGGAGCGTCATCCAGTAACCAAAAGGTTGCCAGTTTGATTCCCAGTCAGGGCACATGCCCTGGTTGCAGGCTCGATCCCCCGTTGGAGCACAGGCAGGAGGCAGCCGATCGGTGTTTCTCTCTCACATTGATGTTTCCCTCTCTCTCCCTTCCCCTGTCTTTTGAATGAGAATAAAATAAACCTTAAAAAAAAAAAGAAAGAAAGAAAACATCTAGATGATAGTCCAGGAAAAAATAGTTAACAGATTTTCTAGATTATTGGGATTGGTGAAGCCAGAGAAGACAGGAGAACTTTCTACTTTTTACTTAATATCTTCTTATAAATTTTGTCTATGTACAATGCATGTGTATATACTTTTTGCCTGGAGGCAGAAAATGCAAAAGTTCAGGTTCAGTCGCCAAGACTGTCTTTATTTCTAACACCAAGTACATGTTTGGGGGCGTTCCTAAAATCACCACCAGGCTTGATAAAGTCACTAGAAGGGCTCGGAAGGCTGAGAGCTTTTATATTCATGGCTTTGGTTGGCTACAGGGAAACTGTACAGATTAAAATCAGCCAGAGGAAGAGATGTGCGGGCAGAGTCGGGGAGGGTCTTGGATGCGAGGCTTCCAGTGTCCTCTCCCGTGGAGTGAGGACGTGCTACCCTCCTGGCCTCCGTGTTTGACAGTGCGTGTGGAGCGCTGCCCGTGGGGCAGCTCACCTGAGCGCCCGAGTCCAGAGTTTTTAATGGGGCTTCGTGGTGTAGGCATGATTCGCCGGTTGCCTGCATGGTTGAAGCCTGAAACTGGCCAGACACTACGTGACACGAAGCCCCACCCTCAATCACAGCCGGTCTTTCTGGAGAGGCCAGTCCCCACCCTAAGATCCAGCGTGGCCACCCTATGCCCTAAACAATGACAGTCCTATCAGGTGTGACACTCTAATCCCAGAGGCTGTGGATGAAGGCAGAACAGCCCTCTCTTTCAGCAAGGCCATATTCTTTACTACACATTTTTATAATTAAAACCCAGAATAGCTAAGTGGTTGGTTTTCCACCTGCTTGTTCATATGCAGCATAGTTTCTAGATGGTGTTTTTATGTAAGAGAGTTGATTTGCACTGAGCTGGCCTGGTCATGTGGATTTTTGTTCTGTGTTTTCTTAGATTGTATATGTGTCTATTTGACATCTATTCGTCAGTCACAGGACCAAAGTAATGGACAAAGTTGTTTCACATCTCCTCTGTGAAACAGCTTCAGTGGGTACATGCAAATCATGTTACAAACCCTCCAACCAATCACGAGTCCATACCCTCAACCACCTCCTTTGCCTAATTCTCACACTCCAGGCCAATATTCCTCTGCCCTACTCCCCCAGGGCTGGGTGGCACACGGCCGGAGACCACCCCAATAGTGCAGAGCCTGCCGACATTATTCAAACTAGCCAAGCCTAAGCTGTTTCCCCTGCCTTGCCTTGCCTTTCCTGTGGCAAACAATAGAGGTTCTGGGCCATGCTTTCCCCTCACTACTTCTGCCTGTGAATCACGCCTGGTGTTTCCCCACGTAGCCCTGCGTGGTGTGGCATGCCCCCTTCTCTTGGCAAATGTAACACCAGTATTCTCTCTATGGCAGCAACTTCTTTGCGTTACCACCCGGTCACCTCAAAAAATTAAAATCCGGTGGGGTACAATGGAGACGACTTCGAAGCCCCTCCTCACGGGCTAGGTTTCAAGAGGGCGACAGATATGGGCTGGCACAGGCCTGACTCAGACGTGCTTGCTGAATTTCATAAACGGGGTTTACACCGGTGGTTTTGCTCCAGTGATGCAGGAGATAAATTATGCATCTTCTTGATGCAGTCAGTGCTCTACGGGGAATTTGAAAATCAGTTCAGTAAGCCACTGGTGGAAATGGTCGTCGGCCTACGAATTCTGCACTGGCTGAATTCGCTGCAAGTACTTACTTCCTAACTTGGGCCCTGCTCTTTTTCACTTGCTCCGATCCTCTCTCCCACCCCCAACCTCACGCCCCACCCTGATTCATGTAGTTAGCAAAAAGGTCGCATCTACTGTCAGTGACTACATCTGCCAACTTAAAACCTAAAACTCAGAATGGGGAGAAGGTTGTGCTTATTCCACTTAGGCTGGCTGCATGGTTTTTTTAAGCTCTGAGCAGATGGTAGTTTATGACTCTTTTTACTTATTATAAGATGTCGGGGGTTTCCCAGAGCTGGTTTGAACCCAAACACCGTAATTGTACTCTCAGGCAAAAATATGGAAAACAGAAAACCTGGGGAACTGAAGGTGTCCATGTGGTAGTTGGTTCCTTAAATGACAGTGTTGTCATCTACCCATTTGACCTAGCAGTCCCCAAAATGAGGTTTAGCCAAATTCCTGCATTTTCAGGGACACAAGCTATAAATATATGAATGGGCTGAGAAGGAGAAAAACTGTGATGAATCTATTAAAAGCAGCACAAATTTAAACTCTAGTAATAAAAATAGATAACATGCCAAAGTTATAGGCAAATAAGGTTAAAAATGTCAAGCCCTAAAGAATGAAGAATAATTGGGATTTTACTAATGCAGGTGAGCTTTTACAGCAAGGAAAAAAAATAACATAGTGACCGCCTCAGTCACTAGTGGAGACTGTTATGGTTGGTTTCCAATAATTCCCCATGGCTGACCCAATTAAGAGCTGGAATGCTGAGCCAGAAAGGTTGCAAAACAATTTAAAGAAGAAAATGCTAAAATGACTATTTGTGAATACCAACATTTTCTTTTCTACAGATTAGGTATTTAAAAACCATTTTATTTATATTATTGCACTTTGCCAGGGTGCTAGAAAACCAAAAGAATTAAAACACTTTGCTTTTACAACATTCTTGGATCTTCAACTGTATTTAACAATGGAGCCATGGCTTAACCACCAGGCAGAAGATGAGGGGTGTTTATGTAGAGTTGGGGTATGGTGTTAGTTATAAATGCTCCTGAGCGCAGTCAGTTCTGTGAAGTCACATGTGTCTGGGGGCGTTTGGCTGCAAGTAATGGAATACTTAACTAAAAGTGGCTTAAACAATGAGGGCATTTAATTCTTGCACAAAGCAAGTCTGGAAGGAGGCTGCTCCAGGACTGGCTAGCAACAGGGATGCTTCTTTGCCCATTTCTTGGCTTTCCTTTTCCATAACTGCACATAGTATTTAAATCTATTTTCAAATAAAAAAGGATGATGTCCAGGGAGCCCTGGAATTCACCTCAAATTCTCACAGCAGGAGGAAAAAGAGAGGGGCTATCTCTTCTTATCTCCCTCTTTTTAATCAGGGAGGAATGTTTTCCCCCACAGCTCTGCCAAGCCCCCTCCCCAGGCCTCTTTGCTTGTCACAGGTCAGAGCTGGGTCACCTGCCTACCCCTTGTCCCTGGCAGGGAAGAGAGATTACAGGATGAGTTTAAACCAATAATGACTCATTTCCTGGAGCTGGGCACACTCACTCTTTGTGGAACAAAGCTGAGATTTTGCTAGCAGGGAAAAGGGGGTGAGCGGGTAGTGGGATGGTTATGGACAAACGAGCAGCAGTGTCTGTGATATCTGGAGGCCTCAGCCGGTGAAAGGTAAGACATCGCTCCCCAATGCCTGCGCTGGTCATTGCTATTCCAAGGATGCAGAAAAAAAGAAACGCTTTTTATTTGTTACATCGCTTAAATTGGGTACAGACCTCAAACGCGATATTGTGCAATATGTGGCTTTGTAAGAGTTAGGCCGCTGGACAGGCTCCTTCCTTAGAAATCACACTTGGCCAAATCTTACAGTTGTTTTAATTAAATCCATTTTCAAGTAAAAAAGAAGTGGTATCTTGAGGTCCCTGGAATTCACTCCCAAATGACACAAACATAATAAACCAAATCACTGAAATCACTGACACACAAACTTCGACCACAGTGAATACACTTGCTCTCGTGTTGCGATGAGAACTGGATCGATGCTCGAGGCACCGAGAGCACTGCATTCGAAAGACGAGGCTCCTCGGAGCGGGCAGACGGGTATCAGTCAACAGGGCTAGTTCACCCACACGGGCAAGAGCCTCAACAGTTTCTTATGTGCTCTCCTGTCTACACTTTTATGGGCTGTCAGAGGACTGAAATGAAAGGCCACAAACTCTACATATCACCCCTGCCCCCTTATTGATATCATTTGTTAGCAGCAACCATGCCTGCTACTTTCTACCTCGAATGAAACTTTTCTGAAGAAGGGTGGTTAGCTGATCTAAACAGAAACTGCTCTGACTTGGCTGGCCTGAGAGCAAGAGCTGAGGAGCTCTTCACAACAGTAGCACACTATAAGGTCAGCTCATCAGAGGGGACCTGACGTGCCAGTACTTCCTAGTCCTTGGGACATGGTAAAGAGCAGGAGCACAGGGTGCTCCCCCCAGGACTGAGGTGACCCACTGCCCACATGCATCACACCCCAGAGTCCTTCTGAACCGACCAGTGGTTGGCATGGACCCCAAGTGCTGCTGCCTCTGCTCACGACCCGGGAAGCAAAGGGCTACCAACAGGACAAAAGCCACTTTCTCAGGTCCTCTTTCCCAGAACTGGCTAGGCCCCCAAGCATGACTGACACTAACTATTAATGAGCCTCTATCCTCAGGACTAGAAAATTACTGGAGGCGCCCTGCAGGCAGACCAGACCACAACGACCTGACCACCTGATGCCCGACCCCGCTCCCAAAGTTAACATTAGAACAAGCTGCAGCCCAACTGAAACATCCTGCTCATTCCCACTCCCTGATGAAAGCCCAAAGCCCTGACCCCTGGGGGCTGGCGCATATCTCCGCACCTAACCCTTTCCCTGCCTTGGGAAAGTACAAATAAAAACCCTTTCTTCCCTGCACTTTCTTCTCTTTGTGAATTCTTTTGCAGCCCACGTCACAGACCACCCTAACATTTTGGTGGCCTGTACGGGGACATTCTCCATTTCTCCCTGGCCTCCGGCATCCTGAGACTTGCGACTAGGGCAGCAGTGGGCAGCGGAAGCTCGCCCCGGGCTGACCCCTAACCCTGTCTCCATGAGGCCTGGAGAATGTCCCGGTACTCTGATACTTCTCCATCTCTCCGGACTCTGTGACAGCCTCCTCCTCACCCATCTTCGCGGCCAGCGATCCTTGAGTCTCTCTGAATCTCGGGATGAACACACCCTGTCGAAAGTGATAGCTTATCCCCTCCTCTCGGGGTCATAAACCCCGGTACTGGTCTCTCTCACTTTCACAGGCTTTGGGCTGGGAGGGACGTCTCCAGCCATCTCCCGGCTGGTTCGGTCTGCTCTTGGGCCCGGGGACGCCTGGCTGTGGGGCCTGGTGCTCCGCCCGCCCTCTGGCTGGAGGACTCACTCTGGCCACAGACGGCTAGGCCTAGGCTGTTTGAGACGGGACGCCCTCCTCACACCTTCCCCCACCCCTGGGCTGTTCTCCTCCCTGAGACAACCTCCCCTCTTCTTTTCGGTAGTTCTCACCGTGGGCAATACTCAGTTGACCCCCGCTCCCTCGGCAAGGACTCCCCGCTGGGTTGTCTACTAAGAACAGGAAGGCTCTGGAGTTGCCAACCTCAAGACCAAGCACTTGATTTTCTGTCGCGATACAGCCTGGCCTCGATGCCAACTGGGTGACCAGGGGGTCCGGCCCGCGAAGGGACCTCTTAACTACAACACTGTCCTCCAACTTGACCTGCACTGTCGTCGCTCTGAGAAATGGCGAGGTTCCTCACATTCAGGCTTATTTCGAACTCTCTCCGGATCCCAAGATTCGGATGATTTCCCCCTCTCTGCACCTCCTCCTCCATGTGACCCTCGCATGACTCTCAGCCCCCCTCCCACGCCCTCTCCCTACCTCTCCTCCCCAGACCTCTCCTCCCGGCTCCCTTCAGACTGGGTCTCTCCGGGCCATACCGGGTCAGGCCGTCTCTTGCAGGAGCCGCCTAAGCCTGAGATCCAGGTCCCTCTCCATGATGTTGCTGGATTCGAGGGCGTTATTCGGGTCCAGGCCCCCTTTTCAATGTCAGACCTCTCCCAAATTAAGGTCAGACTTGGCAGTTTTTGACAAACCCAGCTAAGTTTACAAAGGAGTTTGAATATCCAGTCTCTCCTATGACCTCTCCTGGAGAGATATTCATATTATTTTTTTCTACGGATGCCAGTTGCGGGGAGAGGGCCGTATTCGAGCCAAGGCACGGGAGTATGGGGACGACCTAAACCGGAGGCAGCCTACCGCTGATGCCCCGGGCACCACGGCCGTCCCTGGCCAGGACCCCAGCCGGGACCACCGGACTAATTCCCCTGACCGCGGCAAACAGGATCGCATGCTCTCCCGCCTCGCAGAGGGAGTGAAGTGGGCCACACTGAGCCTGTTAACTGCGACGAGCGTAAGGAAACCCTCGAGGGCCAGATGAGAGCCCTGCTGTTTTCCTCCCCAGGCTGGCGGAGGCCTTTTGCCCCTACACTAATCCGGACCCGGAGCCCAGGGCGGGCCGTGAGTCCCGGCGCTGCACTGCATCTCCCAGTCAGTCCCAGATGCTCCGTGCAAACTCCAAACGCCAGAAAGGCCCTTAGACCCCACAGCCCGAGCTAGCTGATCTGGCTTTCAAAGTCTTTAACGATCGTGATGCGGGTAAAGGGAGAAAAGGGAGCGGGACCGACAACGATCCGGGAGCAGAGAGGTTTTCTAAATGGTGGCCTCAGCAACGGAGGGGGCGCTGCAGGGCAGGCCCTACCCAAGGACCCCGACACAGCAGCAAGGACGGCCATCAGTGGCCCGGGCCCACACCTGCTTCCACTGAGAACAAAAGGGCCCCTGGAGCAAAGGGTGCCCTAAGAAGAAGCCGTGGCTGCCGGGACGTGCCCACGTTGCAAAACATCAGGGCGCTGGAAGGAGGACTGCCCTATCCTCAAGGGAGGAGATGGAACCCCCTTCTGGAATTCGCAGGCACTGCTAGGAGGGGCTCCCTCCACACCCACGGACCCCCTGGGCCTCCTCCAGGCTCCACTCCGCGCCGTTGAATTGGCCGAGGCTCGAGGAATGAACTCTCCGTCGCAGCAAAGTGCTCAGGACTTCCATCGTGGATACGTCTCTACCGACTCAAACCCACTGCCCCACCTAAGAACTCGCCACAGGAGGCACTGCCCGAGCACTCCACTCTTCCCTCCTCGCCTGCCAGCCAATTCGGGGACCAAGCCCTGACTCACCGAAGTCCCCCGGGCGGACGCATGAGCCCAGGAAGTACCTGGCGTGCTCTGGCATGACTGGGCAATTCCCTTTTTACAACTCTGTGCGGGTCCTGGTAAGACAGCCCTTGTGTCCTCGTTGGGAATCCTAGTTGTCCTACTCCTAATTATTTTTCCGTCAGGAAATGCTCTCTTGCAACACCTTTACCTTCCTACAGCCCAGGAAGCCCTTAATTTTTGTAAATAATAAGGCCACCCAGCCCTACAAGAACTGTTGATCTGCACCAATGCCTGTCCTAAAGCGGGCCTTGCAGCAGTTCCTCGCCCTCCTTCAGAATGGAGCGAATTAGACACCTCCCCGGCCCCTACCTATTTCAGTCCACCGGATGGGCTGTTAATGAAAAGGTCAAGTCCACAGTTGACCACATGCTTCTCAATCACCTGCACCAACAGGCCCATTATAACCTCTGAGGACCAATATTCTCCTCCATAGATCTCTTTAGCCAAGCGCCCCTCTGCCTAACAGCTGAGACTAGATGGGCACCAGCAGCTGGGTCTTTTCCTAACGTATCTGAGAGCTGCAGTCACTCCTTCATCCTATCTTCTTCTCGGGTGGGTCTCCTTAGATGCTACTTCCTCAGCTGGCCCTAACTACCACTCTGCCTCTCCCTTTTACAGAATCTATATCCCGAACTGCCCCCAGTGTAACTGCCACATGGAGCCAAGCTAGTTATTTTGGGACTTCTATTTCCCTGGGCCCCCAGAACAACTGCCCCTACAAATACCATAACTTCCTGTTCCAGCCACATAACAAAGGACCAACCAATAACTGTAAAGTTTTTCACTCCCCAAAATTATGATATTGGCTAGGAATCTACTATTCTTTCCTTCAACTGGGCCGTCAATATCCCCTCTATGCCAGCTCACACTGCATGCTCACCCCCACTGGTGGGAATGGAGCCAGCTACCACCTATGAGGGCATTAAGGCATCCAGGAAAGGTTTATCCAGGCCCCACCTTAAGATCATGATTGATATTTGCCTAAACTCCAAAAATCACACCTACTTCTTTTGTGGGGATAAGGCTCTGTTTACCTACTGATTAGACGGGCACTGTACTCTCACATCATCCCCAAACTCACCCTTGTCAACCACAGCATACCTCTTCTCTTATACTCCCAACCCACAGGAGTCAAAGGTGGGGGGGTTAGCCATAATCATCATAATAGGCATTCCAGTCAAAGTAGGAACTAGCATCGAAGGCCTTTTAAACTCCATTTTTACAGCCCAGCAACCATCCTTAGAAATAACTCAACAGAGACTTCCAGCCAAGATTGAGGTATAGGTAGATACACTTTTCCTCCTCACACAACCAAAAGAAGGACAACAACAATTTTAAAAACAAAAAACAACCAGAACTGACAGAAAGTCAAACTGTATGGAAATACAAGAACCAAGGAGTTAAAGAAGAAACATTCATTCAGAGTGGTAGGAGGGGCAGAGATGGGCAGCCAGGCTGGAGAGGATGTGTGGCAAGGCAGTGGCTGGAGGACTGGGCGGGCGAGGCGGGGCTGGCTGTCCCACATTTGTGTCTGGATAAACTGGGAGGAACAACTGGGGACCGAGACAGACCTCACAATCCAGGGTTCCAGAGTGGGAAACTAAAGCCTTAAAACCTCTGGCTATAAAAACCTATGGGAATTGTGGCAGCAGGAGAAACTCCCGGCCTCCTAAATATACACAAATCCACCCACCCATGAATCAGAAGGGTTCAATTTGCTTGTGGGTAGTGGAGGAAGTGACTGAAAGCTGGCAGAGATTCAAGCAAGCAGCATTGTTCCCTCTCAGACTCCTCCCATACACACAGTGCCACAACATAGCCAAGTAGGTCACCTCACCCAGGCAAATACCTAAGGCTCTGTACCTTACTATGTAACAGGTGCACTGAGACAAAGAAATATGACCCAAATGAAAGAACAGATCAAAGCTCCAAAAATAGAACTAAGCCATGAAGAGATAGCCAACCTATCAGATGTACAGTTCAAAACACTGGTAATCAGGATGCTCACAGAAATGTTTGAGTATGGTGGCAAAATAGAGGAAAAAGTGAAGACTATGAAAAGTGAAATAAAGAAAAATGTACATGGAACCAACAGTGACAGGAAGGAAACCAGGATTCAGACCAACAATTTGGAGCAGAAGGAAAAAATAGACATTCAACCAGAACAGAATGAAGAAACAAGAATTCAAAAAAAATGATGAGAGGCTGAGGAACCTCTGGAACAACTTTAAATATTCCAACATCTGAATCATAGGGGTGCCAGAAGGAGAAGAAGAAGAGCAAGAAATTGAAAACTTATTTCATGAAATGTTAAAGGGACTTATCTAAGAAAAAGAAGATGATCAAAAATATGAATAGTAAAATGACAACAAACTCAAACCTATCAACAACTGAACTTAAAAAAAAAACAAACCCAAACAGAAACAAACTAAGCAAACAACTAGAACAGGAAAAGAATCACAGAAATGGAGATCATATGGAAGGTTATCAGTGGGGAGGGGGACAGGAGAGAATGTGGGAAAAGGTACAGGGAATAAGAAGCATAAATGGTAGGTGCAAAATAGACAGGGGGAGGTTAAGTATAGTATAGGAAATGTAGAAGCCAAAGAACTTACATGTATGACCCATGGACATGAACTATGGGTACAGAGGAATGCTGGTGGGAGGGGGTTTGCAGGGCAGAGGGGAATACAGGGAAGGAAAAAATGGAACAACTATAATAGCATAATCAATAAAATATACTTTTAAAAAAAGAAATAACTCAACAGATAATTGACATAGCCAACCAAATTAAACCCTACAAGAAAAAAATCACTTCCATAGCAGAATAATCCTAAAGAATAGGTGAGCCCTAGACTTACAAACAGTTAACCAGGGAGGGACCTGTGCTATACTTAATGAGGATTGTTGTTTTTTTGTTAACCAATCTGGAAAAATACAAAATAATCTAAGAAATATCATTGACAAAGCCAATCAATTCTATAAAGAAGGGGCCACAGGAGAATTTGACTGGTAGGATTTTAAAACCAACATCTGGTTTTCTTGGCTGACTCCTTTCCTATTGCAGTGTTTCTCTTTGTTGTTGCTATCAGGCCATGTCTCCTAAGATCTCTTATGTCCTTCATCCGGCAAAGCATCCAAGTTCTAGGAGACTCCTTTAGCAAACGACCCCTGGCTACAGCTCTTGCCTTTCAGGCTGTCCAGTTCCACCCTCTCCCTCTTAAGGACCCATACCCAAATCTATGAGCAGGGACAACTCTACATCCATAATCCACAGGAAGTAGTTCCAGAAGAAGAGACCTTGGCCCCTACTCCCCAGAACCAGAACAGGTCCAGGTCATTAAGAATAAATTTATCTCAAAAAACAGAGGGGAAAATAATAGGACAAAAGCCACTTTCTCAGGCCCTCTTTCCCAGAACTGGCTAGGCCCCCAAGCATGACTGACACTAACTGTTTATGAGCCTCTATCCTCAGGACTAGAAAATTACTGGAGGCGCCCTGCAGGCAGACCAGACCACAACGACCTGACCACTTGATGCCCAGACCCGCTCCCAAAGTTAACATTAGAACAAGCTGCAGCCCAACTGAAACATCCTGCTCTACAGCCGCCCCATTCCCACTCCCTGATGAAAGCCCAAAGCCCTGACCCCTGGGGGCTGGCGCATATCTCCGCACCTAGCCCTTTCCCTGCCTTGGGAAAGTACAAATAAAAACCCTTTCTTCCCTGCACTTTCTTCTCTGTGAATTCCTTCACAGCCCACTTCACTGACCACCCTAACAGTTACTAAACAGAAGCTTCCAGGATTCTGTGCTAGTCCAAGGTTTAAAGAAAAACAAAAGCAAAAGTGCAAGTTGAAGAGGGCTGTTTAAAAGCTTCTGCCTTTCCTTCAAACCTACTCTCTCCACACTCCTCTGCTGATGGCTTTGACTCAAACTCAGAGACAACAAACCACACACCTACTCAAGTCTTCCCTGTCTTCCCTCCTCTTCCCATGAAAGAAGCATCTGCCGAAGGCCAGTCCCCGCACCTCTGTTCCACATCTCACCCCCTCACCACATAACTTCTCAAGGTTCCCGCTTCTTCTGTTCTCTTTTCTCTCTTGCTTCATCAGCCTCAGACTCTCCTCTCCACAAGCATTTCTATCAGCATCAAGACACGCTCTATCATTTCCCATTGCTAAAAAACCCCAAACCACCCACCCACCCACCCACACTATTGCCTGAACATCTCCCTCCCGACTCCACCCCATTTTTCTTGTCTCCTTTATAGCAAAGCTTCTCAAAAGAGTAATCTATACTTGCTTTTAAATGAAACAGAACTTGTCAACCAGCACATCTTTGTCTTCATTTTTCAACTGCCCGGCAGCCTTTGCTTTCTTTTGGAAATTGACGTCGGCTGCTCTGACACCATAGTCTCTTGATGTTCCTACCTCATCAGCTGCTTCATTCAGCCTGTTTTGCTGGCCCTGCTCCTTTCCTTGACATCTGCATCAGGCTCACGACTGGGCCTTCTCCTTTCCTGTCTCTATGCTCTCTCTCTAGTCTAGGTGATTCATCCCAGCCACCAGGTTTTACATAGCACCATGGAGTGATGATTCTCAATTTATATTATCTGCTGCCTCAAACTTTCTTCTGAGCTTCGGACACATGCAGCTAGTGGTCATCTTAATATCTACCCAAAGGTGTTTAAAGGGCATCTTGAACTTACATTTTAAACATTTTTAAATTGGGTTCTTCGTTTTCTTATTGTTGAGTTTTTAGAGTTCATTTTATATTTTGGGTAACAGTTCTTTATCAGATATGTCTTTTGCAAATATTTCCTCCCAGTCTGTGGTTTGTCTCATTGTCTTGGCAGCATCTTTTGCAGAACAGAAGCTTTTACTTTTAAGGCAGTCCAGCTTGTCAATTCTCTCTTCTATGGATTGTGTCTTTAGTGTTGTATCTAAAATGTCATCACCACACCCAAGGTCATCTGGATTTTCTCCTTTGTTATCTTCTAGGAGTTTGATAGTTTCATGTTTTACATTAGGTCTCTGATCCATTTTAAGTTACTTTTAGCGACGGGAGTAAGGTCTATGTCTAGACTCATTTTTTTTTTTTGCATGTAGACATCAAGTTGTTCCAGCACCATTTGTTGAAAAGACTCTCTTTGCTTCATTGTATTGCATTTGCTCCTTTGTCAAAGATCAGTTGACTATACGTACGTGGCTATTTCTGGGCTCTCTGTTCTGTTCCATTGATCTATTTGTCTATTCTTTCACCAATGCCATGCTTTCTTGATTACAGTAGCTTTATATTAAGTCTTGAAGTCAGGTAGTGTCACCTACATTCAAAATAGATTCTTGATTTCCACCTCCACACACATCTTATACCTGCTTCTTTCCCATCTCAGTAAATGACACCATTACGCATCCAGTAGCTCACACTACAAACCTAGGCACCCTTTTTTTTTTTTTCGACATAAGGTATTTTCTTTCAATTACAGTTTACATTCAATATTATTTTATATTAGTTTCAGGTGTACAGCATAGTGGTTAGACAACCATATGCTTTACAAAGTGGTCCCACAGTTATGTCCAGTATCCACCTGGCCCCATACACAGTCATCGTGATATTACTGACTTTTTTATTCTCTGTGCTGTAATTTACATCTTTGTGACTATCCTGCAAACTGCCAATTTGTAGTTCTTAATCCCTTCAACTTCTTTGCCCAGCCCCACAATCCTCCTTCCCCCTGGCAACCATCCGTCTGTTCTCTGTATTGAGTCTGTTTCAGTTTTGTTTACTTTGTTGTTTAGATTCCACATCTAAGTGAAATCATATGGTATTTGTCTATCTCTCTTTCTCTCATTTCATTTAGGACAATACCCTTTAGGTCCATCCATGCTGTTGCAAGAAGTAAGGTTTCATTCTTTTTTATGGCTAAGTAATATTCCATCATATATATGTACCATAGCTTTTTTATTTGCTCGTCTATTTGCTTCCATAACTTGGCTATGGTAAATAATGCTGAAATGAACATGGGGGCGTACACATTCTTTTGATTTAATGTTTTGGATTTCTTTGGATATACTCCCAGAATAGGGGTCATTCTTAATTTCTCCTTCCCTCTTCTCATCCAATCCATCATTGTCTTCCTCTAGCAAGCAGATCAAACCAAGTTGCATCTTTCCATTTGTACGTAGTCCATGTTCAGAGTCAATCTTCTTACTGATTGATTGATTGAATTGAGAGTCGTTCAACTTATTTATGCATTCATTGGGTGATTCTTCTATGTGCCCTGACCAGGGATCAAACCCACAACCTTGGTGTATCAGGAAGATGCTTACTCTAACCAATGGAGCTACCTGGCCAGGGCAAGAGTTAGTCTTACTGGTACTACTATAACTAGTCTCTCCTTGTCATCCTCTGGTCAGCAAGCCACCTAAATTTTTCTTTAAAAAAAACGGAAATGAGGATTTGTCATACATTTTTAACATGCAGCTTTAAATGAAAACACAACCAGTCTGAGCAAAGTGTTTCTTTTTTGAGATTTTTGAAATCAAATGGGGATGAGATTTCAGGCTAAATTACTTAGTGGGAAAGATAAAGCCCTAGACCTGCACTGTTCACTACAGTAGCCACTTGGCCACATGTGGCTCCAGAATCTGGAAACATGGCTAGTTTGAATTGAGATGTGTTGTAGGTATAAAATACACTTCAGATTTTGAAGACTCAGTATGAAAGAAAAATATTTAAAATATCTTAATAATTTTTAGGTTGATTACATGTTAAAATATTGATATTTGGATTTATAGGGTTAAATAAAATATTAAGATGAATTACTCCTTTTAAAAATGCGGCTGCTAGAGAAATAGAAATTACACACACGGCTCGCATTGTGTTTCTATGGGACAGTGCTGCCCTGGTCAGCAACGCACATTGGTGCACTTCCGAGCCTCTGGCACTGCCGTGTGCTGCTCCCAGGGCCTCTGCCCCATCTGCCCTCTGCATGACCACCAGCACTTTGCTGTGTTCTCACAGCTGGCTCTCACCACTGGGAGGACTGGGTAACATGGCCGATGGGCCAAGATTCCAGGTGATCCTTAAAAATATAAATAAGATCATATGCCTGTCTTGTTTAAAATCCTCTAGTGGCTATCCATTTCAGTTAGAATAAAATCCCAGCACTACACCATACATACGAAGTCCTGTGTAATTGAGAACCTTGTATTATTTACACTTTAGCCACTACAGCCTCCTGTCTTTTCCCCAGAACGCCAGGCTCTTTCCTGCCTCCGTCTCTGCATTTGCTGTTCCTTCTGCCTGAGATGCTCATACCCTACTTCTTTTGATAGCTGGATCCTTTTCACTCCTCCTATCTTGGCTTTAATGAATATTTAAAAGTTCTCAGACATGATGTAATTCTAGTTGCAATTTTACATTGCCTTCAAATCTTTAATTCAGGCATTTAAGTGAAAAATTGCATAACAATTAGTTATAATCCCATTTATGTAAAAATATGTGTAGATGTATACACACACACAAATACAACTATTTAAAAGGAAACGCACCAGTTGAGGTTACATTTGTGACCATACTATACATTTTGTCCTGACACTTACTTTCCACAAAGCAAAGTAAGAAATGTTTCTATGCCAGTTCACACAGATGTACCTTATTCTTTTTAAAGTCTGAAGGTACTCTTTTTTTCATTAAATCTCAGCTACAAATGAATGTCTATTTTTTTAATTACTTTATTGTTGTTCAGTTACAGTTGTCTGCATTTTCTCCCCACCATGAAGGTATTCTTTTGTATGGATGTATAATTTGTTCCACCATTTTCCTATATTGATGGATAGTTAAATCATTTCAAATTATTTTTGCCATTACAGTTGAAACCTGATAGCGGATATAGATTTCAATTCTTCAGATCACAGAAAATGATTTACCCTCCCATCTATGGGAACCAACGTTTTATCAGTTTCTGAAATAATACATACTACTCAATTGTAGTCATCTTGTGCATTAACAAATTTTTTGTATGCAGTTTATACAAGGTCTGTCCAGAAAAGTCCAGCCACTGTTAATATAATGAGAACGGTTTGTACAACATCAATATAACCTGGCAGCCAAGGAGAGTGAACTAGAATGCACATGTGTGAACAATGACGACTTTGCTGTACTGGCCAGTGGGGTGGTAGACGCTGTTGAGTGAGCATGTGTACTGTGTGGTCATCACATTCAAAATGACTGGGTGAGTAGCATCAGATTTTGTTAAGCTTGAACATTCCTCCATGGAAACTATTCAGATGATTCAGAAGGCCGCAACTGTGGGCAACTGGTGACTGGCAGCTTCATCACAACAATGTGCCCGTGCATCATGTCTTGTGCAGACTTTTTTGGCAAAACATCAAACCACCCAGGTGACTCAGCCCCCCTATATAGTCCAGATTTGGTGCCCAGTGACATCTAGCTTTCCTCAAAACTAAAATCACCTTTGAAATGGAAGAGATTTCTGACTATCAATGATATTCAGGAAAATATGATAAGGCAGCTGATGGCAATTGGGAGAACAGTGTGAGGTCCCGAGGTGCCTGCTTTGAAGGGGACTGAGACATCATTGTCCTGTGTACACTATTTCTTGTATCTTCTTCAATAAACATCTCTATTTTTCATATTACTGAAGGCTGGATACCTTCTGGACAGACCTAGTACATCAATGATCTTCACTATACATATGAAGAACCTAAAGTAGTGACATCTAAGTGGTGGAAGTGGTATCTCAATCTAGATCTGATTAAGCTCTTTTTACCCTATAAAGCTGTACTCATAACACAGAACAGAAGGTAGGAGCTCCAAATAAGTTACAAAGGAGGTTAAGTACAGAAAACATCTGTATTTGCTAAGGTAGGAACCAAGCTGCTGCGACAGAAACATGGCGGCTCAAGTACAGTAGCTTCAAGAATATCTGAAGGTTTATTTCTCTCTCATGTACCGGTCCAAAGCAGCCAGGTTACTGGGTGCTGTCTTCCCGAGCCCTTCAGAGATGCAAGTTCCTGTCCTACTGTCGCTCCACGGTCCCTTAGGGTACTGTCCTTGTGTGAATTATTAATAGATTCTCTAGAAGAATAAAAGCTCCTGAGAGGAGCACACATCCATCATTTTAAGGCCTACATCTGGAATCCGCCTTCAATCGCATTCCACTGACGAGAACTTAGTCACACAACCTGAACCTAGCTGGGAGACTGGGAATGAACCGTCCATAGCAGGACGGCCAAGTACCCAGCTATATTCTAAATTATGAAAAGAAAAATGCATTCTGCTAGACCCTCAACTGGCAGACCCTCAAATGTCATTTTCTGAGTAAAATCAACATTGAAATAACATAATCTGCAATAACCTCCTTCATACAGAGATAGTTATGATCTGAAGAGTGTATTATAAAACTGTATTAAGAGGACTAGAAAATGTGATTGAATGTAATTAAATGAAGATGTGATCTATTCTTTGTACTCTAAGGCAAACCAAAGGGGTTTATTTCACCAGAAAAAAATAGGCAATTTTCATGAAGATCAGGAGAGTCAAAGATCGCTCTTTATTCACCTTTCCCACACTCCTGTGGCAGGAGAATGAATGCACTGTCCTTACCTGACGGGCTCTGCAGGCCTTCAGGCACCTTGTGAAGGCTTCTTACCTCCCTAGTTTCTTAGCCAAAATGCGAAAGCAACTCTATGGTCCATAGAAAGGAAGCAGGCAGAGAGGTACTCTACTGGAAGGGCCTCTAAATAAGCCACTGTCTGGTTTGGGCAGCGTAAATCCAGAATGAAAGGAAGAGTTGGCTCTGAAAATCCCAACTCATGTGACTGTTTTTTCCTGTTTCATTAAGAATTCTGTTGCACACTCTAGAGCTTAAAGGTCTGCGATGCTAAATAGGCAGATCCCCCTATTATCTCCCACTCTCATCTGTCCTTAGAAGAAATGCTGTAATTACTTATCGTTTTACTGTGACCATACAGAAGAACGACTAATAAACTGGCTTATTCATCAAGTAAACAGAAGTATACTCAATTGGAAATGTCCATTAGAAATCCCACAAGTGATTTCCTAAAGAACCTTTACATTTCTGCCTAATTTTACATTCACCAAGCAACTTTCCCTTCTATGATTTGGTTTCTTGAGTGGATACAGATGCTGTCACACTCCAAATTTAAATTAAAAGAATTGCCAACATCTACCAAGCACTTAGTAGGTGCTGAGCAGTTTTAGCATTTTATATATATAAATTCCTTTAACCTTCACAACAACCCTGTGAAGGAGATTCTATTGTCTTGTCCCCACATTACAGCTGAGGAAACAGTCTCAGGCTAGTTAAGTGACTCGCCTAACTGGAGTCACACAACTAGGATGTGATATGGTCAGGATTCAAATCCTGGCTTCCTGACTCCTGAGTATGGATGGGCCTTTGTAACTTACGTATCACAGACACATTCTACTGTAAGTGAAAGGACTTGCATTCTAGTTTACAAATTAGACTCTTTAAAGTTTGGGAAGAATTACACACAGCATCAGCTGACCTGAAACAAATCAAGTCCCTAAACAGCAAAGCCAAGGACCAGATCAGGTACGTGCTTTGCAAACCCTGAAGTGTGGCCTGCGTGATCAGTGAGTCCCCTTGTTTTCGTATTTCCTGATTGCGATGCGAGCTTTTCAGTGAGGTACTAATTTATAGTGGTTCAGATATTCATATAGCATGAGGGCAATTCAAGAACTGTCAGTTTTTATAAGGGGCCCCAAATCAGTTAGAAGGAGACAAAAAAGTCACTCAAAGGTCAAACCTAGGTCTTTTATTTTATTTCCCGGGTATTTTTACTAGCTTGAAGTAGATGAGATCAATTTTCCCAGCTAAAGCAGTTTGCCATTAGAGATAATCAACATGTTTGAGCCCTGGCTGGTGTAGCTTAGTGGATTAAGCGCGGGCCTGTGAACCAAGAGATCACGGTTTGATTCCCAGTCAGGGTACATGCCTGGGTTGCAGGCCAGTTCCCAGCAGGGAATGCACAGGAAGCAACCACATTGATATTTCTCTCCCTCTTGCCTTCCCTTCCCCTCTAAAGATAAATAAATAAAATCTTTAAAAAAATGTTTGAAATATCGGGCAAAATAAAAAAAGAGCATTAAGTGCATTTACGTAGACTAATCAGAAAAATAAAAGACAGGAAAAGAAGGAATTTTCTTTCTCTGACTCTTTGAGGGGGACAGAGTTGTTACAAAGGAGTTTTGAAAATACAAAGACACAACTAGGATAAAACATCGATCTGGACTTAAATGCAGGAAAATTGATTAATCATGAGTAAGAAGACTTACTTTCCAAATGGAGCTGGAAACTTATAAGTGAACAGAAGCTTCACATATAACTATGTTAACGATGAGAGGTATCTGTAGTTTTTTGGGGGTGAAGAAGGGTGGTCTGGCTCTGACCTGAGCCATGCCCAAAGAGCAAGTTACAAAGGTAATATGATAAAACTAAACTAAATGTCATCACAAACTTTTTCCAAGTTTGGGCAAAAATAAATCTCTTAACTACAAATTTGGTTAAGATGGAACTACAGACAGGTGAAAAAATACTCACTTATAATCCTAAAAATACATATGATTATCACCAATATTAAATATGAAGATATAGGCATACTCTCAGTTATCAAAATGTAAAAGTTCTTGGAATCCTCAACATTTGCAGAAAATAAAATTTGTACACATATTTAGAATGTTGCAGAACTTCTAATCAAATTAAACATTTTTAGCATTTAATTTTAGCCCCTAATGAATGCGGTTACCTCAAAACTAACTTCTGTCTCTTATTAATGGTTCTGTTCTGCAATGTAAAATTACACAATCTTAAAGGCTTTTAAATGAGATTTCGAACTTATTCAAGAAGTCTATGCAATTTACTTTGGAGAAGACTCAAAAGCAAAGTATTTGACTTCTTATACCAATAAAATCCCTAACAATCTACTAATCTACATGTTCCTCCAATATAGAAATTCAAGAATTTTCACTGCAAACTTGGTCAACTACACTTGTGCCTGAGTTTCATGTTTTATTTAGCTGCTTTAAAAATTTTTTTTCACTTAGTTTTATTTCTTTGCTGCAGTTTACTAATTTTTATATTTGCAACAGAATATCTTACTCCATCTAGTTCCTCCTTATCTGTGGTTTTGCTTTCTGCAGTTTCAGTTACCTGCGGTCAACTGAAGTCCAAAAATATTAAGTCAAAAATTCCAGAAACAATTGAGTTTTAAATCACACACTGTTCTGAAGGGCATGATGAAACCCCATGCTGCCTCGCTCTGTGCTGTCCAGGACACGAGTGACCCCGTCATCCTGCATCTCCACACTGAATGCTGCCTGCTCGTCCCTTAGTAGCTGCCTCAGTTATCAGATCGGCTAGGAGAGACCACATTTATGTAACTTTTGTTACAGTGTATTACAAAGGTTCTATTTTATTATTGTTGTTAATCTTTTACTGTGCCTATTTTATTAAATTTTATCACAGGTATGAAAAACCTCAGTATATATAGCGGTTGGTGGTACCCTCAGTTTCAGGTACCCACTGGGGTTCTGGAACATATCCCTGAGGATAGGGGGGACTCTTGCATCTGATTCTCGAAAAGAGCACACTCACTTAAAAGCTTCTGAATTACATTAATTATTCAACCGAATCCTCTTTAAACACCCTTTCCTATGTATAGCCATAGCTCCTTTAAAATCACTTTTTTCTTGCTTTTTGTGCTACATTAAGTTTCCATGTTAAGTCTGTGTGTGTTTTAATATTTCCTTATCTTTAATGTGACAAAGTAAAACAACAGAATAAAGGCTAACCCAGGTATGAATCTGCACTCCACTGAAATGGCCCTATAACCACAGAGGAGGACAAAAGGAGCGTGGGTGGGGACAAGGGAGGACTTGCAGGAGTGTGACCAGGGAGAGAAAGGGTGGCGCGGGGAGGACAGAGCTCGAAGACTGTCATGTAAGAGGAGGAGTCTGAGGGCCAACTGGTCTCCATATGACTAACTCATCATTATTTTCTTTCAGAATTTCCTATTACAATTTTCGAAAGTGCTTAACTTACACACACTAAAATTTCAACTGATCTAAAATATTTTGATAGCAAGTATAAAAAAGTTTTTTATTTTCAAGGTCTAATCTTTTTAGTAATAAATGTTTACACTCACTACTGAATTTAAACAAAAACAACCACCAGACATTAATGGGTTAGTTTTCACAATAACTTCATAATCTCAAAGGAAAGATTAAAAATAAACACTCTCTTCCATATGGTCAGAAGAACAACAACGACCCCTTAATTTCTGAAGCAGACTTTTTTTACATTATTTTGCTTTTGGTCCCAGTCACTCATGTTATATCCTTTGTAGCATCACTGCTATCATCCTTCAATGAATGTCCATCTACAAATTAATTAACTTTCTTGAAACAAATCCCTGGTATACTATTCTTCTGATTCCCATGAAAGACTCACTTTTAGATACAATTGCAGCTGCCCCACACTGCCAGTTACTGTGTCACACGCACGCCTTAAAATTCTGTAATCAGCAACCACCAGGTGCCGTATCGCACTCAGCACACCACAGCCAGTCAATACAGACATCCCCAAACACACCGAGGCTGGTTTTGTCAAATGTTTTATTGAGTGTAGACATCTGGAGTACTGTAAAACATGCATTATCTGTAGATTCAGAAAGGAGCAAGCCACATTGTCCTCACTGTCAGTTGTGTCAGGCTTGGCGTACATGATGGAGATTAATGAAGTATCATGAGAGTAATGCGGTTCCTGGAAAGCTTCTGCAGTTTGGAGTGGGGTCTTAATCACGTGAAAAGCAAAGCCGCTCACGTTAGAGAACTTGCATTTTTCATCGGAGGTACACAGCAATTTAATTTTAGGACAAATAAAAATAATTCTGTTTGTAGAAGATTCCCACCCCCCAATTCTGTTTGTCCCTTCAGTTTCAGAAATTTTAATTAAAAAAAATCATACACCTTTTGGAAATTGTATGTTTATCTGAGTAATAACTGAAATTTATTTCTTCTTCGGTTGCTGAGGTGTATTAAATTTGAAGAAGATAATATCTCCATCTTCAACAATATAATTTCTGCCTTGTTGCCTGTACTTTCCAGCAGCCTGCAAATAGGAAATACAGAAGAAAGGGATTATTATACAGCTAAATGCATAAGGCACAAAGTATTTTACTTATTGGGTCATATTAAAAAAAATAGGGATACACACAAGTTTAAAACTAGACTGGGAGAGAAGCAAAGTATTCCTGATTTGGGCAGAATTAGATTTACCATACATACATAATCATAACGTATTCTCCACTAAATTGTTGGTACATAAATGTAATTATACCAATATCATTAAGTTTCATTACATGCTGTTTATGGTACATTTCTGATGTGTCTGCAAACATCCAGCAAGTCACTGTAACAAAACAGATCAAACCAGGTAGGAAAAAAAGACTACATAACTAGTTTAAGACTTCTTTATTTCTTTAAAAATTTTTTTATTTATTGATTTTAGAAAGAGGAAGAAAGAGAGAGAGAGACAGATAGACAGACATTGATTTGTTACACCTATCCATGCATTTATTCTTGTATGTGCTTTGACCCAGGATCGAACCCACAACCTTGGTGTATTGGGATGATGCTCTAACCAACTGAGCTACCCAGCCAGGGCAAGGCTTCTTTATTTTCTTAAAGAAATTCTGTGGTGATATTGGTGATGTCAAGAATATGGTCTGTGACAAGAAAAACTACTATCAATTGTACTGCACAGTTTTCAAATTATTTCCTTGTAGTTGATTTAATCTTGACAATGACCATACAGAGTGGTGTGTACTAGAATTCATCATGAAGAATCTTGAAGATACTATGGATTTGGTTCCAGACCACCACAACAAACTGAGTATTGGAATACAGTGAGTTTGTAATCTTTTTGCTGGTGGAGGGTCTGGGCTTAAATTTGTAAAAAATGCAACACTGTGAAGGACAATGAAGCAAAGTGCAATAAAACGAGGTAGGCCTATACGAATGGCCCTAGTTACAGGCAGACTCTCTAACAGGTTGGAATTGCAAAGAAAGACATTTTTTCCAGTTGTATATCAGTTGGCAAAGCAACTGATTCCACCTGCTGGTATGCAGATTTAGACATGCAATGGGCCAGTAATTCTAATGCTAACACACGGCAGTTCCAGAGACCCAGGTTCACCCCACGGCACAGCACACACACTACATCATCCTAAGCACAACAGGCTCTTCAGCATTTCACTCACTACTGCACAAACTGACACAGTCCATGTAATCCTACCATCGACAACGAGGGCTTGAGGATCTTTGGGAAAAAATTGTCAAAAGTATTTTCCTTCTGTTAGAATTTATTGAGAACACAAAACCTTTGCCCAACAACTTCCCTTTGAACATATTGATAAGAATGTTCAAAGTCAAGTGCAGTTATACTAACAAGACATATCACTAATGAACATCTTACATTTGAGGTTAAAAATCAACAAACCAGATCACAGAGCTGTAGTAAGCACATTTTCAAATATCTAGACTACAAATGAAAAAATCACTTAGTAATAATGTGTGCTATTTAAACAAAGCTAATTTTTAAAAAGCCATGATACTCTAACATTCTAAAAGGCACACACACACTTCCTTTCTCACATGATTTTTATAAAGACAAGTGATGTATTGAAGGCCATATGCTACTTATTTTGAGAATATAAAGCTCACTGTTATAAAACTATACAGACAATTTAAATCAAATACATATTGACGTGACATATTAATGTAAGTTTATATACTTTGTTACCACTCAAGTTTACTATTAATTAAAGGTGACAGTGTTCCTTTAAATTCTCTAGAGACCATTTAATCCATTTTCCACTGCTATCAGAAACACTGGTTGAAAAAAAAATCAATACCCATTTGTGAATCTTGAGTATGTATTAAACAAGACACGTCTAACCAGTTCATTTGCACTTGAAAGCAGCCATCTGTAGAAGCCAGCTTTGCCTAAGCAGATATGATTGCTAATAATGTGATATCCCTGTAGACTACAAAGCCCACACAGAGCTACTCGGTATATAGTTCACAGCACTGGCATTAAATTAGTTATGCTGCCTTGGTATTAGAGATACATATACATATATACACATATATACAATTTTGCTCTGAAACCTAAAACCTACTTAATAATATGCAAGTATTTATTGAATAAGAGCATAAAACATTGCACAAATGCTTTATTTACTTGAAGTTTAAATTTTGAAATGTTTTAGAGATTAAAAATCACATAAAAACAATTAATGGTATTCTAATATGAAAATCCACGTCAATCATTTCCAATTTATAGTATAAAAGCACCTAGCTTATGTTAAGCATTTCTACAAGCAGAAAGTATTTTATTGTATATTATAAAGTTTCCCTGTGTTGTTAAAAGAAGTATTCACGATTTATACATCTTTCAAGTCTGTTACAACACAGACATCTATTAAGGACTGGCGGAACAGGCTTACCACACGAGATTTTAAAAAAGCAGCATCTGATTTCTAAATTCTAGTAAAAGAAAAAAATCCTTATTTTAATCATCTTTACTGTATAAAAAGTACATATGCCAACATGATGTTGCATGTTGAAAAATAAACTGAGATTTTCAAGTTTAATTAGTATTCCTGACAAAGTTCAATCCCAATATTGGCATACCTATCTACTGATACGCAGATGACACCACAGCAAAGTTAATGACGCTGTTTAGTCATAAACTGTAACTTCTCTCACTCATTTTTAAAAAACAAAATGGCTCTCATTCCACATTGAACCAATTATACCGAGATGTTTCCCCTCCTCTTCCTGGGTTTCAAAAGTTCTGTTAAAGTCTTGCTGCTTAGTATGATCTTTCCAATGATACCAGTGAGAATAAACTAAACTTGAAATAAACTCTTCTGCATTCCTTTCGAATTATGAAATAGTAAACACAAAGAGGCCTGTTTAAATTTTTTAACACTTTCTATGGTTGTTTTCAAGTATAAAATTAAATTAAAGATAAAGAAGCCTTACTACAATGTCAGTTTAATCACTTGACCTATCTATCGATTAGAGATGACATACCTACCAGATTCAGCTAAGTAAAACCTAGTAAAGCCAAATAAGATTAAGCCTGAAAAATAATTTACATTATAAAAAAGTTGTTCATTACTCACCTATAACATGGCTTTACTATTGTGGCTGCAAATCAAATTATACTTATTAGGTAAAATAAAGCACAATTTTGGACCTGCCCTCTAGTGTTGAGAAAGCAAATCAAACTCCCAAAGATCTTTTTTAAAAAAAGTACAGCCATGAAGTTTCAGTAACAACAGATTTTCTGCCCCCTTCTCTGTACTGATCATAAGCATATAGTACTACTTCTATTTAAGATATTCAAGTGTAATAAGTATAAATTTCCACTGGCCATCAGTGAACAAATTCTTTGAAATGATTTATAATTTCTTAAAACTAGTTTGTTTTAGAAAAACACAATTCACACATTTTAAAATTATCAAAGAGCATGTAAACCCCTGTAGCTCCTCAATCAATTGATAGTACCACTAAACCCTGACACACAGTTTAAACGATGATTATTCATTTTGACCATGAGTATCTTCCTATCAGTAAAAATTACAAAATATGAAACTAAAAAATAATTCCTTACCTTGACTGCATTTTCAGAACCTTCCTCTTTAAAATCTTCATATTTCATTACTTCAGCCATAATGAATCCTTTTTCAAAATCTGTGTGAATCTTTCCTGCAGCTTGAGGAGCCTTCGTCCCTTTCTGTGAAAAGACCGACCGGGGAAAACGAACTGTGTTTAAGATGACTGATTGTAAGCGTAGAGTTTCTTTTTTGTGATCTGCAGTTGGGGTCGACTTAAACTTAGTTTAACACCAGTTAAGACGTCAGACACACAATTAGTGCATTTTCAACACGGGCACTCTCTGTGCAGCAGATTTAGCGCAGACAGATCAGTAGATATTAACGAAGCACAGCTTTGTTTTCCTAACAGCCATCCAGTTTTATTGATTTAGATGCAGTGGTCTGGTTTTGGCCTGGGTTTCATTTCGATTTTCTATTCTTCACAGTGGGAAAAAAAATAAGGATTTTAAAGTAACTTTCAAGATGAATTATCAAAGATTTTAAAAAGATAAAAAGCCTTGAAATTTTCAGCTCATCTAAAGAACATATAAAAATCAATATATAAAGGGACATTTTAAAGATATTTCCAACAAATCATATAATCTATGTTTGGTAAATAATTTTGAAATTTTCCTAATACAATTTTTGAGCATTTTACATTGTATACCCTGCTCCTAACCATCATGTAGAAAAATTCAAGTTGATGTAGGAAGAGAAATGTCTTATAATTACCCCATATGTTAAATTACAAGGACATACATCCCAGACACACACAACCATGGAAAGAAATTTGAGAAGTAATGGTGACCTAAACACTGCTTAATAAAGCATGTTAAAGTGATAAGAAGTCTGACACTATAAAGCACAGTTTTTACAATAAAAGATGTATTGGGTTAATATGGCTACTCACTGATGCTTACCTGACTAAATATCTCAGCACATTAAATCATGGATACTCACAATCAGTCTTAAGATAAACCAGCTTTCACATTTTCAAGCCCAGAACACGTTATCTTTCCTGTTATGCATACTTAGGTTCAGAAGTTTTAAGGCTTTAAAATATATAGTACAAATAAACCCTGGCAATTTATTTACCAACTCAGATTTGCTTTGACGTTATTTTGCAGATCTACGTAAAGAACCTTGGTTAGAAATCAATCAAACATTTTTGTTTTTTACAAAGGGAAGAGGAGGTAAGAGAAGAGTAAATCTCACATTCACACAACACATTTAACACTATGTTGAACTGTCTCCACGTTCCTATCCATATTAAATCAAAATAAATGTAACAATAAATTGTGGTAGTCAGAGAAAACAGAAATCAAAGCAGCACTAAATTAATCTTGTAGCATATATCTTAAAAGCTTAATAAAAGAATGAGTAAGACACTGAGTATTTCTAAAAGTTCTGACATAATTTTTATGTTAGATAACACTATTTGGGACCACATATATTTCAAAATATTTTTCAGTAGTATATTATAATATATTTACATTTAAAAGCAAGCCATTACAGTTCAGTTTCTATTGTCCTCTGGGAATAAATTAGTCATTCTCTCTGGTCCTAATCAGTATACATCAATATTTAAAATACAAATCACATTTTTAAAGAAGAAAGATTGAATATATAACATTGAAAACAATAAACACTACTTCTATGAATTCAAAGTACAAAAGACATGAATTATTACACATTGAGTTTAGCTCTTTGAGCCCAACTTTGTATCTATGAAGAGCATAATGATGTCATATTGCTTTTATTGCTGAAAATGTAATCCGAGCAAACCAAAGGAGGAAAGAACCACCCGCAACCCAAACAAACTTAGCGAATACAAAATGAAAAGCAACATCAATTTCACTGCAGACAAACCCAGTCACACAGATTAAGCAAGCACAATACTGGTGTGTCTTATCTCTGACCACAGGAGGAGGGTAGACAGATTCTACAGGATGAAGAAATTCATACTATGTAATAGGCAGAATCAATTGTTACCTGCCTCAATCAATGCCGCTCCACTTTCACTGTTCAGCAGCTCACAAATAATTAAAGTTATCCTGGACAAAAACCTCATCTGTAATGACTAGCTAACCGCCACCATGACAAACTTCAAAGTCAGTGATATCAATCTGAATTCAATAGTGTGGAACTGGATATAGCTGATGAATAAGTATGAATCTTACCCTGATGGTCCATGCACGCACTTCATCTGGGCCTGCAGTGAAAAAGTATTCTAGTTGGAGTGCTGCAAACCCAGCCTTAATGATCTTTGGCAAAGCGCTGAAATAAAATGAAACAAATTCACTCAACACACAAGTTGATAGTGCCAGAGATTTGTATAGAGCTAAAATTATTCATTTCAAGCAGAAAATGTTAAAAGATATTAGTAAATGACCATTCATCTTTCTAATGCACTTGAAGAGATGAGAAAGCATATAACTATTTCTAAAAAACCCCTTTAAAAATGGTTCTAATTGTATTAGTCTGAATATACTGTTTAGAATTGTTTACTATAAAAAAGAAATATTTGATCTATCCATTCTATGGCTATTTCCTCCAATATTAATCAAGTCCAGGTTGTGGGTCATGAAAGGAAAATTATTTGATAGAAATCCAATGTTTAAACAATACTTTATGGTTACTCAGAAAAAATTCAGGCAACTGATTCACCCTTTCCCCTCCCCCACTGAACATGACGAGAGAGTTTTGGCGATCATTGCTTCTCAAAAATATACATAACTAATACCTATGTTATAATTAAAACACCGTACGGAGATGACAGATGACAGTTAAAAACTTAATTTAAAATAAATCTTTTCACTCTGTCTCATGGTAAAGAAAGGAGAAGATTCCCTCTTTATAATGGTAATTACTCTGTCATTTATTATTCTATCAGCGCAAGCAATTAAATTACTGCAAGGAAATAGTTGATAATAAAGTGTAGGGAAAATGAATGCTAAATTAACCTTTGTGTCATGTTCGCTTCCAGATACTTCTGTCTCTCCTCAGCACTCAATTCTTGCAACTTGAGTTCCAAGGCCCCACTAAAAGGAATGACCAAGGCACCTGGGTCATACCTGTCCACCCACTCTTTAATTTTTATCAACCTGTAGACAAAAAAGGGCACAACATTATCTTGTAGTGCATGCATGACTGTACCACATTCATTATTATCAAGTAGCACATACATATTCATAAGAATTGCACGGTTTTATGATGCCATCTTTTTGTGTATAGCTTTCCAAGGTCAAGGCATTAACAGGCAGCAATTGCTTCAGGTATACGCCATAATATTTTACTGTAATCCAGTTTTACTTTAGCACATTATCTACAGGAACTATTATACAAATATTTTAAAACTTTTAAGTTACAATAAATTTGTTCAGCATTAACACCTGTGCCCTTAAAAACCTCAATTTTGAATTATTTTCCTTACTTAACAAAGCAAATTTTTAAAAAACAAAAACTAAGTTCCATTTGTATAGATATCAGACCTAAAAGTACCAGCTAATTTTGAAGGGTCTTTGATACATAAACAATTTGTCCCACCCAGATATCTATATGCCTGGTTTAGTTCCTTCTCAGACTAACAAGAGTTTACATTTATATTGGTTTTGAGGGAGATTTCTGCTAATCAAAACAAACATGTCCAGAAATACAGATGTACACACTGCTCTTATAAACCTCACTTCTGAAGGATCATGAGTAATAGAACTGCAAAGGAAATAAAGTCCTTTGAATTGAAAAGGGTTTGAAAAGCCAAATCAGTTAGGAAATTGATACCAAGTATTACTTAAAAAGATGACTTTATTTTTTTCCCTGCAAAGCATGGGGTATTCTGACAATGTAGTAGTTAGAACACAAATTAATTAAGTGTAGTGAATATATAACCAAATTCTGATCCTACCACTTCGCTGGCTTTTTAATTCTTGGGCAGGTTACTGAACCTTTCTAAGCCTCAGTTTCCTCATCTATAAAAATGGAGATGATAACAGTACATATTATATTGTAAAGGACCCAAAAAAGTAATGCCTGGCATATAGTAAACAAATATTAACAGTAATTACTATTATTAATTTTTATTCTCAGATAATCATAGTATGTATGCCTATAATTCTGGAATAGAGTTTAGTGTAGAGTTGAATATAGATTTCATAGAAATCTATATTAATGCATATCATACATAGTATACAGCACTATGTATACTAGTTCCACTAGTCTCCCACATGTAGACAAAGGTTTAATAGCTACTATGGCAAAAAACTCGCAGGGGTGTCCAACCTTTCAGCATCTCTGGGCCACATTGGAAGAAGAATTGTCTTGGGCCACACATTAAATATACAAACACTAATGAAAACCGATGAGCAAAAAAAAGGTTTTAAATAAATTTATGGTTTTATGTTGGGCAGCATACAGCCTGAAGGCCATGGGTGGGACACCCCTGCTTGAGTTAAATAAGCAATGTTAATGTCACATTAGGGAAAAGAAACACAAGAATTTAGCCACAAATTCATTAATACTCACCTATCAAAGAAAATGGCAGAGAATCAGCATTATTAGAAAATTAAAAGCATAGACGGCCTACTAAATAAGATTTAGAATAGGATAAAGGAATTAAAAATTCACAAGTTTGTACATGTTTGTTATACAAGGCTAACATACAGTTTATTTATTTAGTATGTTATCAGTGGTTCTTGCTTTTCGTAATTGTTTTTTCCTTTTGGTCACATCCTAGAAAAACAAGACCAACCCAACTTGGTTTAGCATCCTTTAAAATAGGAAATGCAAACCAGGTATTTTCTTATCCAAAATTATAAAGGACAAGTTAATGAAAAAAAGGGGCAAATTTAAATTGATACTTCTGCCTATAATAAAATTATGAGATTTTAAGTTACTTCATAGACTTATACTACTCAGACCAAACTGTACATTAAAGTGTACCATACAGTTTTTATGCAAGTCAGATACAATCAAGTATGCAATTAAAAAAATCACATACCAAATAGACTCAATGAAAGTGAAATAAAACAAGCCCATGTAAAAGGATAATAATAAAAATATCATATATATTCTGCTTCATAAATATGGTCAACATGACTAATAAAACTAGAACTGTTAGGAAACAACAAGATAAGAAATAATTACTTTGGCTAAAACATCAGTTCAGAATAACAATAGTTCTACCCTGTCATTTTAACAGCCTTTCCTGCAGAGGCCTCAGAGGGATTATTTGCATTCCTCAGGTGTTCTATTGTACAATTCAGATGAATAAAGACTTACAAATCATCCTTCTACCGCCAATGTGAGACTTTGATCTGGTGAATACACCATTGTACCTTAACTATAATTGGCAAAAAACCTGACAGTGTAGAGCATCACAAGCTTAATAACAAAGGAGAATATCTCAAAGTGTTGACAGATGATCTTCATAATGCAGAAGCAGAGCTGGTACATTTTAGCAATAAATGAGCACTGAGGTCTAAAGGTCTCTAAAGTGACTGACATCAGACCTGCTATAGCCTCCCTGAAAGAAAAAGGCACCGTAGCACTCTCCGCAAAGTGAGTTGGGTTCTTTGCCTGCAAGCTTCACTTTTGTGACTTTCACTGTCATAGAAAACACGGGGAAGATGAAAAGTCAGTTAGGTTCTTTGGCTGCCTGCTTTACTTTTGTTACTTTTACTATCAAACAGAAGTGAGAAATGTCCCAAAGTGATTTTTAATTACATATTTGAAATAAGCCATAGGTAATTTTAAAAATATGACTCAATTTCAAGATTACTGACAAATATGTATAATATATCTGTTAGGTCTGATGGTTACAAAAGTGTGATAATGAGGAGAAGATCACAAGTTTGAACCCCATTGGGACCAGTTACCGTTTGCAGAAAAATGTCTATTCTATCGCTACAAACCATACCCCAAACTATAGTCAGTCGTCTCAAAAATGTGTGCTACAGCACATGAGGGACATGAAAAAAATCAAAGTTGAGCTCAGTATCACTACTAGAAAAACAATTTCAAATACACTCTTGCAAAGTGACTGAAAAATAATTTCCATATGTAAATCTTAGCAAATATGTAAAAAAACTATGCAATTGTTAGTGATCAAAACAATAATGCTAATGATAATACTGTCATGGAGTATCAAATTATGAGCGAGAAGAAACAGTAAAGACAATACATTCACAAAGAGTTCAACTGTAGAAGACTTTCATAGGACATGTCCATTTACAAATACATGTACATGAACACATTATAGCAAGGGGTTCCATCCTCCTCCTAAGGAGCCAGAGCCACACTGATTTCCCCCAAAGTCTTTTGAGTGACAAATGGAAAGAGGAACTGCCATTAGTTGTATTTTTCTCCCTGGAAATGATGCAAAGAGACAAAGCAGGGACAATCAGTTTAAAGACTAAAAGGGTGATGCTTGGAGATACACTGCTTGTGATCTGTTAGATTCTTTGGCAGAATGAGAGCTTTAATGTTAAGTTAGTACTGGATTTCTAAAAGAACGTGTCTCAAATTTACCTTTGGTTTTATCATCAGACCTTCTTAGCCATTCTTGAAATTCCAGAATCTATAATTTGATTTTCTTAGGGTTAGTTTACATTATATTTTTCTTCCCAGATACTACTTTTATTTCTAAAGATTCTATTTGTTTCACTTTCAAATCTACCTGCTCTTTGTTGGGTAACATTTTACTCTTGTTTAATGAATTCTGAGTTCCCTTCGGTCTTTTAATCAGGTAAATTTAAAAGTTTCTTTCTCTAATTACTCTGGTTTCATGGGTAGAACTCTACCCCCACCATTTGTCATCTGCTAACCTCTAACAACAGCTGGTTCCTGTGTATATGCTGTGTTGTTCTGGGTGTGTGGGCACTTGGGAACAGCAGTTATGTTCCAATGGAGTTTGTGGTCTACTGGTTTGTTGAGATGTACCTATTGAATAGTTTTATGATTGTTTCTTCTAGGAAAGGACTAATGGAGGATGATCTTGGGCTCTGGGTCATTTTAAGGCTTAGTGTTTCAGCACTAGGTTATTGGTAATGCAAATTAAGTCTCCCTAGCTCTTAGAGTTGAGTTCCAGTCTCTAATTTCCTGAGATTAACAGTTTCCCCCCTTCTCCCCAAGGGGTTGAAGTGGGGGCATTTTTCTAGTATCTAACCACAGAAGGAACAGCTTTTTCTAGGCTTTACGAGTGAGCCTTGTTCCAGCAGCACCTGCAGCATAGGGCCTGGGCCCTGACTCACTCCTACATGGACATGAAGGCATCTAACCCATATATGTAAGCTCAGTTTTCCCTGAGGGCCACACACTGTTGATTCTCTACTGTCACTGAGTCTTCTTCATTTGGGGCATCTAGAAAATCCTCTTCCTTGCTTTCAAGTCCTGTTGTGTGTTCTAAAAATACCACACCATCATCAATACTACCTGTTTCTGTTTATCTTCTCTGGTGTTTCTATATATTAGAAACAAGAAGGGAGTTTCTTGTATTGGCTCAGTCCACCATCTTAACTCAAAGCCCTCCATCCTAAAGTTAAATCCTTCATTTTATTGTGTTCTAATACAATAGCTTTCAACATTTTTTGACCATCACCCGCAGTAAGAAATTGATTTTATACTCAACTCAAACATATGGTGTACAGACATTACTTTCATACACATACCCAAACTGATACAGGTTTCACAAAACAATACTTACCTTTACAATGGTAAATAAAATAATCTCAATGGTACTATTTGATATTTTGCATAAAACTAAATTCTTACAACTTAAAATAAGCCCCTGAAATAGTTTTCTCTAATTTAATATATTCTTTTCTATACTTCATGCCCATCTAGCCATTCAACTACCTTTAGCTACTCAAATTCTGATTGTTCTAAAAATCCTTTAAAGATGGCTAAATCCAGCACTAAAGCCAAGTTACATTATCATTTCTGATATCTTTGTTGAACATTAGAACTCTTCCAAATTCTTCTTTGCAACATCAAAGTATATTTAAAATCTTTGAAGTTGTTACATATGGCATATTAGGTCCTTATACACACCTTATATAGTTTTGACTTTAAAAAAATTAGCAGTGATATCTTGCTTTTGACTGAATATAATTGCTGGCAAGAACCATATGTCAATATTCAGAAAATGGTGTAACTTACACAAAGGAGGATCCAGAGCTGGTTTATTCAGTGACTTGATATCATTTGGTCAATGCTATTAAGGACCTGAACTTTACTAAGCTAGTTCCTCTCATGTTGTTCATGGTATGGATGTACCATAAACCTGGGGGCACTGATAAACACTGAAGTCATTTCCAGTTGCCTCCTTTACTAGAAATGATGTTTACTCTTAATTCTATTAAAACTGTTTACTCTCATTTCTATTAAAACTGTCCAGTGCCCCGTCTTGGCTGGTGTGGCTCAGTGGACAAGCTCCGGTCTGTGAATCAAAAAGTTGCCCATTCGATTCCGGTCAGGGCACATACCTGGGTTATGGTCCCCAGTTGGGGGTGTGCGAGAGGCAACCGATTGATGTTTCTCTCCATCTCTCTCTCCCTTCCCCTCTAAAAATACATAAAAAGAAAATCCTTAAAAAATTCCTTTTAAAAAATGTTTTAGTTATTTATTTTTAGAGAGGGGGGAAGGGAGGGAGAAAGAGGAGAGAAACATCAATGTGTGGTTGCCTCCTGTGTGGCCCCCACCCGCTATGTGCCTTGGCTGGGAATTGAACTGACAACCCCTTGGTTTGCAGGCTGGTGCTCAATCCACTGAGCCACACCAGCCAAGGCAAAAAAAAATAAATTTCTTAAAAAAACAAACAACTGTTTAGTGTCCCAAAGAATAACTTAAATATACCACATTCCTCTTTTCTAATTTCCAAACATGCTTACTGCAAATTAATGTCAATTTACAGTGTTCTGAAATCACACACACACACACACAAAAGAAAAAGAAATAGAGTAAGGCTTATGGAAGGTAAGGTTATCTTCTTAAAGATGACATAAACATTATTTAATCAATCTACTTCATTTACAAATATCAATAAAAAATACTGGAAACCTACACTAAAAGTAACAGCACAAACAATATACCAACTGAAATATGTAATATAAACAATATTCATTCAAACTCAAAAATTGACTCTAGAAAATCCAAAATTACCAACTCTTAAAAATTCTTTGTTTGAATAAAGTTATTAGAATAGGTTGATTAAGGAAGTCAGTTGGTAGAGCAGAAGGCAGAAAGAAGAAATACCAAAAAAGTAATTTCTAGTATAATTGATTAGTGTCTGGAAATCTAATCCCTTTTCACAAAGAGATTCCCATCTTTGATGTATGTAATAAACTTCAAGTTTCAATATTCCTGTCCACTTCACAGAGTTATATAGAATAACAATTACAACTTGGCTTCTCAAAGTATGGGCACATCACTTGGTTGCTTGTTAGAAAAGCAGAATTTCATAATTTGCATTTTAATAAGATCCCTAGGTATTTCTTATGCATGTTAAACTTTCAGAAACATTGAACATAATAAAGGACTTTCAAAATAAAAGCACATTAACTGAAAGCATGAAAATGTCTAAGATAACTCTGAAGACCAACTAACTGACAACTAAGCAGATGCTAACTACCTATCCCACTGATGAGAGGAGTGAGAATAATAGAAAAATTCCTGCTTCCATCTTCCAGGTTCAAAAACCAGAAGAGGAAAAGTCACTAGACTTTCAGGAAGTCTATGGAAAATATCTGATCTGAATCCCCTGTCGTGTCAAAGAAGTTGCAGATTCACGGTAAAAGGAATTAATTTAGAGAGAATAACCATGGTCAACTGTTTCTTACTTTATAAGACATAATTATCCTTCTCTCATTCTAATAAGCCTTGATACCTGGAAAAACATCTGTACTAAGTTAGCTTTGAAGACTAGATTCAAATTATAAGAAGTGATTCCAGCAGAGAGGACTTTTGTGAAATCTGAATTCATAACAAGTAAAAGGGATATAAGCACAAATTGTTTCCTATGAGGACCTCACAGAACCACTGTCTGAAAAACCTCATTCATTTTGTTGTTACTATAATAACAACAAAATTCATGCAAGTATGAATACATGTATGTATGTGTATACATAAAAAATTCTAAAGAAATGGACATTCCTTCTGCAGCAAATACACACTGGGCTTCAGGCTTTCTGTTTCACGGATTAACAAGCTCTTTGACTCTAATGGTTTGAAGGTTATGAGGAAACTGAAATGATAGGTGATGTGACAAGCAGACAACCTTAACAGCAAATTAGAAAAACTGAAATATATTTATCCCAACACTTTGGGCTCACCATGACTCTGGGACTTCTTTAACTCTTAATATGCTTAAAAAAAAGATAACGCAAAGATAATGCAAAAAATTAATCTATGTAACATATAATCACTGTATGACAATATTTTCTATGTCCAGCAACAAGGCTCCCTTAAAAAATGTCTTGCAATGAATAAACAGGAGGAAACATTAGGGTGAACCCTAATTAGTTGGAGTAAATCATAGGAATTCCATTCTCCACCTGGCAACTGGTTTGAGTGGGAATATGCACCGGTTCTGGTCAATGGGGCAAGAGGAGAAGCCTAGGAAAAGAACCTAAAATGTTCCCTTAGACTCTTAAAAAGAGAAAAGAGTCTCTGCTGTCCACTCTGTCTGGATCTTAACACTGAAATTCTAGCAGACATTTTGTGACCTAAAGAGTGGAAGTGAGAAAGATGAGAAAAACCCTTTTTCTTGGTAATATCACAGGACACTGAATTAACCAATGCTGGAGACAAATTACCTTGGGTCTTATTATTATGTACAGAGATTGTCTTTGTTATTTGTAGCTGAAAGGGTTGTGATAATCCTCATTTAAGTATATGACTGCAGTTCCTGTTAACTGGTTTAACTCCAATTTATTCTTTAAGAAACCAGTTCCTGCAGAGCTTTCCCTGAGTTTCCTATATGGATAGATGCTATTACCACACTACACCCTATACTAGAAATTGCCTATCTCCTCCCACTATACACTAAAACTAAAAACTTCTGGAGGTCAGGAACTTGTCTTTGTTCCCTGATATATCCATAGAACTCTCCTAGCATGGCACCTGGCACATGGTGGAAGCTCAAACATTTTCTGAATGAATAAGAAGGTGGAAAGAACTTTAGCTAGTAACTAGCTAAAGACAGTTATTTAAGGCCTCTTCGCTTTAATTTACTCATCTGCAGCCCTGGTCAGTGTTGTGGCTCAGTTGGTTAAAGTGTCATCCCATACACCAAAGGGTCAAGGGTTCAATTCCCAGTCAGGGTGTTCGATCCCCAGTTGGGGAACGTAGGAGAGGCAACCAATCGATGTTTCTCTCTCCCCCACCCCTTCCTCTCTTTCTAAAAAAAAGTAATGATAGAGTGTCCTTGGGAAAGGATAAAAAATTCATTTACTCATCTGCAAACTAATAAGTAGTTTCCAACCTCTTCTAGGTTCCCTAAAGACACTTGGAAGATGCTAGGAGGAAAGAGGATGGAGAAAACAAGGGAGGAAGAAACAGAAAGGTTCTGTGCCCTCCATTCTTGCATTTCAACCAGAGCTGTGTCATTCTCATATACTGGGTCTCTGCATCATATTTCATCAATAGAAAGAGTTCTGTTGTTTTTAACAACTCTAAAGTTTAATGACTGAATGATCCTTTTTCAGATGGCAAATTCTATCATTTTATGGCACATGCTAGAAATTGAACAAAAACAAGTGCTAAAATCTTTAGGCACTTCCTATTTCTGCTCAAATGCTACTACTTTTTCCCATATTTTTAAAAAAGCCTCTCTCTTCCTATTTTTTGTCACTCTATTCCCTCACCTTGACTAACTATTCTTTGTAGCACTTATGAGGGGGGACCCCCCCAAAAAAAGCCAGAATCACTGTATTTTTCAGACTGTAAGATGCATTCTCCCAATTTTGGAGGAATAATGGTTGTTAATGCTACTGTTGAGTTTTGCTTATATTTACATTGGTGAAATATTATGTTATTTATGTTATTAAATATTTTACCACATTTTTTTGCTTCAAAAACTTTCCCCCTATTTTCCTCCTTTAAAATCTAGGTGCATCTATCTATGGTCTGAAAAATTCAGTACCTTTGGAAGGCAGGCCCCTTGTAGTACAGTCTCCCCCTGTTAGGTGTGTGTTCTAGGAACCCATCAGTATCAGTGTACCAGCTGGCATTGTTGTGAGAAGCTGCTTTTGGCTTCAGTGAATTTTTTTTGAAGATTTTCAACGCATTTTCCCATTCATGATGGTTGATTTACGAGCACACCTGCTCACATCGTGCTGAGTGTTCAGCAATTTTTGACCAAAAACATCATGACCCCTGTGCTCAACCCTCCCTATTCACCTGATCTCATCCTGAGTAACTTCTTCTTTGTTTCCCTGGATGAAAAAAGTCCTTAAAGGGAAACATTTTGCCAATGTGGAAGAGGTGAGACAAAAAACAGCAGATGCACTAAAAGGCATCAAAGTTGATGAGTTCAAAAACTGTTTTGAGAGTGGAAAAAATGCCTTGATAAGTGTATTGCATCAAATGGAGAGTACTTTGAAGGTGACTGAAGTTCAAACATGTAAGAATAAATACACAATTTTTAATTAAAAAAATCTGTTTCTCTGGGGTTCCCCCCATATGATCTTAATGTTATTGTCTTCCTCCCAGCATTGGTGAACCTGCTTTACCCAGTCATTAGGGCAAGGAACTTTTCAAATACTTTGTTCACTGCAGTCTCTCCAGCACCACTTACACCAGTGACTGGTACAAGCAGATGTACAGTGAATGTTGAGTGATCAATAAATAGGAATGAATTAAATTGAAAGTTAATCTAAAAAAGATTAGGTAAATGAACACTCAAAAGTACATACATATGACTCTTACAGACCCTAGCTACCTGTCTCTTCTGTCAGAGGCAACCATTAGACATTAGTAAGCCATAGTCAACCTGACCACTGGAGATATGCATGTTTATTAGCTAGAATGGTGAAGTGAAAAAATCATACCAACAGAACATGGAGGAAATATACCTAACTCAAGTACAGTTATACAAATAAAAATTCATAGTATAGTGGGGTTATTTTGATTCCCAAGTTAAATCTGTGGCTTGAAGTACTTGTAATTCAAGTCTGAACACCAAGGTTCATGGTGAATGTACCAAAATGAGAATCTCAAATGTTAAGATGTTCCCTGAATCTCAGGCTTCTTACCCCTTCAAGGCTACTAAATTATGATTTGTGTTCATACTAAGTGGCCCCAAGTTGAGTACATTTTTGATACTTTAGAACAGTGTTTTTCAAAATATAGTTTCTGGACCACATGTGAATCCAAGACTCTACAAGAAAACTTAGGTTTATAATCTCTGAAGTGGGACCAAATCTTCACAGCACTTTTTGCACTGTGATGGCTGAGAGGTACTAATTTTGAATCTCTGCCATTTCTTTGCAATTCTATATTCTAGTCTTAAACATTTCATATAGAAATATTCTGTAATTAAAGTTGTCATGAGGTATGAAACCAATATTTATAGCTTGAGACTATAAAACTCTATTAGCTGCAAGAATACTTTCCAACTAAGTTATGATCCTGTAGATGAGATGAAAATACTTCTGGCGATGGTACCCACAAATAAAGTATCTTTCCTTCCACTTCTGTGCAAAGAGGAAGACACCAGGTTGATATAATCCATAATCAAAACAAACTTATAGAGAGAGTGACATATCTTGATTTAACTACCACAGATATAATTTTTTAGAGAATGCAGATGGTATCACAAATGGGATTTCCACATCCAGATTCCTTATGAATATGAAGAAAGTCAAAAGACTCCCTTTGATATCTTGAGAGAAATGGGGTGAAGATGCCTGGAATAAGAGTGTACATATGCGGAGGGAAGGGGTGAGGGAGCAGTCAGGGAGGGGGAAGGGTGGGAGGGGGAAGGGTGGGAGGGAGGGGATGCACTGTACACAGTGGCAGTGTGTGGAAGAAACACATTACCATAAAAAGGATGAAAACTTCAGCACTGAGCATATATAAATGGTAAAAACTGAACTGAGATAGGAATATATTTAACAAAAGAAATGTACCTGTACATGAAAACTACAAAGTATCATTGACAGAAATTTAAGTCAGTGAGTGCAAAGATATGTTCATGGATTGAAGACAATATTGTTAAGATGGCAATATTCCCCAAATTGATCAACAGATTCAATGCAATCTATCATAATTCCAGCTGCCTTTTGTGTATAAATTGACAAGCCTGTCCTAAAATTCACATAAAATTTAAAAACCTCAAATAACCAAAACAGTCTTGAAAAAGAACAAAATTGGAAGATCCACCTCTTTCTAATGCAAAACTACTCATAAACTATAGTAATTGAGACTATGTAACAATGGCATAAGGCTAGACATCCAGATCATTTGAACAGAATTGAGCATTCAAAAATAAACCCCATACATCTATAATCAGTTGATTTAAAAATTTTTTTAATTGTGTTAGGAAAAAAATTACCATCTTAACTATTTTTAAGTCTGCAGTTCAGTAACATTAACTATATTCACACTGTTGTATAGTGAACCTTCAGAACTTTTTTATCCTGCAACCCTGCAACTTTATACCCATTGAGCACCTACCTGTTTCCCATCTCAGCCCCAGCCCCTCATTCTACTTTCTGTTTCTGTAAGTTTAACCACTTTAGACCACCTCTTATAAGTAGAGTCATACAGTTTTTTGCCTTTTTTGATTGGCTTATTTCACTTAGCATAATATCCTCAAGATTCACCTATGTTGTGGGCATATGCCCTTCTTTTTTAGGCTGAATTTCCTTTTTTATGCTGAGTAATATTCCATTGTACGTATATATCACATTTTATCTATCCATTCATTCACTGGTGGACATTTGGGTTGTTTTATCTGTCGACTGTTGCGAACATGCTGCAATGAACACAGGCATGCAGGTATTTCCTGAAGATCCTGTTTTCCAATTCTTTTGGATATATACCCAAAAATAGGATTGCTGGATTATACAGTAATTCTATTTTTAATTTTAAATGAACCCTCCATATGGTTTTTCATAGTTGTTACACCATTTTTTATTCCTACCAACACTGCACCAGGGTTCCACTTTCGCCACATTCTTTTTTTTTTTAATTTTAAAACATTTTTTAAAAAAGATTTTATTTATTTATTTATTTTTTTAGAAAGGGGAAGGGAGGGAGAAGGAGAGAGAGAGAAACATCAATGTGTGGTTGCCTCTCATGTGGTCCCCACTGGGGACCTGGCCCACAACCCAGCCATGTGCCCTGACTGGGAATCAAACCTGCGATGCTTTGGTTCGCAGCCCGAGCTCAATCCACTGAGCTACGCGAGCCAGGGCTTTCTCCACATTCTTGCCAACACTTGTTATTTTCTTTTATCGTGGCCATTTTAACAGGTGTGAAATGATTCATATTTCATGGTTTTGACTTGCATTTCTCTAATAATCAGTGATGTTGAGCATCTTTTCATATGCTTGTTGGTCACTTGTATGTCTTCTTTGGGGAAATGTTTATTCAAGTCCTTTACCCATTTTTAAAATTGGGTTATTTGGGGGTTGTTGTTATTGAGTTTATGTTATAGTCAATCAATTTTTTATAAGGGTACCAGAGCAATTAAATGGGGGAAAGAATAGTCAAGAAATAGTGCTTAGACAATTGGACAGCCATAAACAAAAATTAAAATGGGCCAAAGACCTAAGTGTAAAGTTAAAACTATAAAAACCCTTAGAAAAAAAGAGGTGAACATCTGCATGACCTTGGGTTGGACAAGTTTCTTAGACATGACACCTAAGCACAAACAACCAAAGAGAAAGTAAATTAGGCTTTATCAAAATTAAAAATTTTGTATAGCAACGACATTATCAAGAAAGTGAAATGATACTATCAAGAAATCTATTCTTGATATCAAGAATCTATTCTATCTTGATAGAATATCAAGAAAAAATATTTGGAAATCATCTATTTGAAAGGTCCTAGTAGCCAGAATATATTAAAAAACTCAATAATAATTACAATATATAACTCAATAATAAAAAGACAAAAACCCAATTTAAAATGGGTAAAGAACTTGAACAGACATTTCTCCCAGGAAGATACACAAAATAACCAACAAGCATATGAAAGGATGTTCACATCACTAATCATTAGAGAAATGTAAACCAAGACCATAATGAGATACCATTCCATACCCACCAGGGTGATTATAATGAATATGAAAGATAGCAAGTGGTATATCCACATAAGGGAATGTAATTTGGCCATGAAAAGAAATGAAGTCCAGATGACCCTTAAACAACACGTGTTTGAACTGTGTGGGTCTTATACACAGATTTTTTAACACAACATTATACATGTATTTTCTCTTCTTTATAATTTTCCTAATAACAATTTCTTTTCTCTAGCTTATTATGAGAATATAGTATATAATACATACAACATATAAAACATGTGTTAATCAAGTTTACATTATCAGTAAGGCCAACAGTAGGCTATTAGCAGTTAGGCTTTAGGAATTCAAAAGTTATACAAGTATTTTTGACTGCATGGGGGTCAGCGCCCCTAAACCCCGCATTACTCAAGGGTCAACTGTACTGATACATGCTACCACATGTATAAATCTTGAAAACATTATACTAAGTATAGTATACTTTGAGTAGCCATAAACAAAAAGCCGTTATTGTATAATTCAAGTTATATGAAATATCCTCACTATACAAATCCAAAGGGACAGAAAGTAGATTAGTGGTTGCCAGGGGCTAGGTGGAAGACACAATGGGAAGTGACTATGAATTGGCACAGGGTTTCTTTATGGGGTGGTGAATATGTTCTGACATTAGTGGTGATGCTGGCACAACATTATGAATATACTGGAACCCACTGAAACAGTGTACAGTAAGTCCTCACTTAATGTTGTTGACAGGTTCTTGGAACTGTGGTGAAACAGTGTGTAACGAAACCAATTTTACCAGAAGCTAATTGACATAAACAAGAGTTTAGTTCTTTTGACAAAATGACGTTAAATGAAATGACATTATTTGAGCATCTGCTGTTCTTTAATGGGGAGACTTTTGTGTACGTTAATTATCTAATAAAAAAAACCCAAAGCTAAACTGAGTATTTAAAGATAAAAAACTAAATGCTATCGTTCTGCATATTATGTTCCTATAATGCCTGACCTCCCTGCAGAGGTAGCAGTGATCAATAGAAAAAGAGAATTTGAGGCTTCCAGTCAAGATAGCAATGAAGGCAGATACGGCCCGCCTCTTTGCACAACCACATCAAAATTACAACTAAAATATATAACAACCATCACTTGGGAATGTCAGAAATTGAGTTGCATGGAAGTTTGACAACTACAGCATTAAAGAAACCACACCCATCCAGACTGGTAGGAGGGACTCAGATGCAACCAGGCTGGCCCCACACCCACTGGCCCCACACCCACATGGATAAAAATTAGGGAGGGATATCTTAGGAGAAAGAGTCCCAGGCCCACAGCAGGCTGCCCAGCCCAGGATTCTAGTGCCAGGAATTTCAGTCCCTACAACTTCTGGTTGTGAATACCAGGGGAGATGAGTTGGTGGAGGAGGCTGCTGGAGCCCTAAGCAGTTCATCCTGGGGAACCCACACATGTAATCACCTACTCAGATTCATTCTCTCTGAGTTCCAGCACCAGGATGGCAGCTTGAAGGTCACCAGTGGTATATAGGGAGAGACAGAAGTGTCTGGCATCTGGGCAAGCAGAGGCCAAGGTCCCTTTACTGAGCCCTCCCCCCACAGAGCCGGTAGGCTGGTGCTACATCTGAGACTCCATCAACATGGCTAATACTGTGTGATCCACCTTGGAGATCCACAGAGGCTCTGCTCCACCCAACTTACTGGCCTACCCAAGCTGCTTTTCCATAACAAAGACTAGTCTTGGCTCCTAAATTCTATCAAACAAGCAACAGTTGGCTTCATGAGCCCTTGCAGCAGCCAGATTAGTCACAGGTTGGCTTTGCCTGGGAATCTCCAAGCCCAGCACAAGTAGCAGCCATCTCAGATTGCTTTATAGTTCAGGCAAGGTGCCCCTCGCAAAACACAGGTGGGGGATGACCTTGGCCTGTACCACCAAGGATACCCCAGGGTCACTGCACCCAGTGGACAGCTACATACCACACTGGAGCACCACCACCCTGCCTCTGCATAGCGGATCCTCCACAGGTTGGCAGAGGTTGGTGGTCAGCGGTCACAGCCATTTCTTGTAGCTGACTGACCTAGGTAAATCCCTCCCACTGACCTGCCAACAGCAACCAAGGCTCAAGTACAAGAGGAGGGTGTACTCAGCTCACACAAAGGGCACACCTCGAGTACCCAGCTTGGGTAATAACAGGAGGCTGTGCCACTGGACCCTGCAGGACATCTACTACATGAGGCCATACTACTAAGACATGGAATCAAAGTAGCTCTACCCAATACCTAGAAACAAATATGGTGGGGTGGGCAGGTAACTGCCAAAACAAGAAGATAAAGACACACGACCCATGTGAAAGAACAGATCAAAACTCCAGAAAAAGAGCTAAATGAAATGGAGATAAGCAATCTATGAGATGCAGAGTTCAAAACACTGTTTATAAGGATACTCAAGGAACTTAGTAAGGACCTCCGCAGCATAAAAAAGATCCAGTCAGAAAAGGACACAGTCCTGGCTAGTGTGGCTCAGTGGACTGAGTGTCAGCCTGCGAACCAAAGGCTCCCCAGTTTAATTCCCAGTCAGAGCCCATGCCTGGGTTGCGGACCAGGTCCCCAGTAGGGGATGCACCAGAGGCAACCACACATTGATGTTTCTCTCCCCCCTCTCTTTCTCCCTCCTTTGTCCTCTCTAAAAATAAATAAATAAAATCTTTAAAAAAAAGAAATGAAGGATACACTTATTAAAATGAAGAACAATTTACAGGGAAACAGTAGAGTGGATGAAGCCAAGAATCAAATCAATAATCTGGAACATAAGGATGCAAAAAACAACCAATCAGAACAAGAAGAAAAAAGATTAAAAAAAACGAAGATAGTTTAAACAGCGTCTGGGACAACTTTCAGAGGATCAACATTTGCCTCATAGGAGTGCCAGAAGGAGAAGAGAAAGAGCAAGAAATTGGAAATCTATCTGAAAAATAGTAAAAGAAAACTTCCCTAATTTGGTGAAGGAAATAGACATGCAAGTCCAGGAAGTGCAGAGTCCCAATTATGGTGGATGCAAAGAGGCCCACTCCAAGACACATCATAATTAAAAGCCCAAAGGTTAAAGATAAAGAGAGACTCTTAAAAGCAAGAAAAAAGAAGTTAGTTACAGGAAGGTTGCCGGATGGGAGGCGGTAGGGGGAGAATGGGTGACGAGGTCAGGGGATTAAGAAGTGAAAATAGGTAGTTACAGAATCGCCATGGGGATGCATGGAGATGTACAGCATAGGAAATCGAGGAGCCAAAGAGCTTATAGCATGACCCACAGACATGAACAATGGAGGGGAAATTGCCTGAGGGAGTGGTGGGGTGCTGGGTGGAGGGGGCAAAGGGGGAAAAATCATCACAACTGTAACAGCATAACCAATAAAATATAATTTAAAAAAGAAAAAGATTTTAGAGCAAGGCAAATATCAATTCAAATTCCCGGGCTATAAGATTCTAGGAAAACCATTTAAGCTTCCTGAATCTTCATTTAATCACCTGTAACACAAATAAAAATACCTATCCTCACAGGTAAATATAGTATTAAAGTATCTAAAACCCCCAACCTTAGCTGTCTCCTATCAGTGAGTGGGGTCATTCATTCTCAATAGTTAGTGTAGAGTTAAAAATACTGTTAGATTGCCTGTGAGAAGTAAAGAATGAGAGCTCTTTTTAAAAGTCAGGCCCATATTTCTTCGAGAAGTATTGCCTAACTGACTCTGTATAGATAGATAGGAAGGTGACTAGAAGGTAAAGAATTTGAGCACAATGACTGCAAGTATATATATAACTATGTATACTAATAAGCATTATGCCAGATCTTGGGAATATAACTTTGAAAAAGGGGGTGTGGGAGGGGAGGAAAAAAAGACATAACTATAAAAGAGCCTAAGTGTTATGACAGGAAGTAATGTGCCACAGACATAATGAGGAGAGGGGTGCACAATTTCAATTAAGGAAGATCTGACCTCATTAAAACTGGGGATTTTGGAAAAAAGAAACCAATACATTTAATGTTTCTTTTTTGTTGTATAATTACAACATTTTCTCAAGTTAATTCAGTTATACAGGAAAAGCGGAACAGGAAAGAACTTTTCTTCATGACAGAGCTGAAATTTTGTGGGGCCAGTAAAAAAGTAATAACCCCCCAAGGGAAAGATAAATATGGGTGTGTATGTCAGAATCCATTTACACAGACCTCCTTTCTCAAATGGATCATTCTTCCTGAAGCTGTTCTTAATTCAGCCTCTGGAGGGTGCTTCCATATTCTGACACAGGAGTCCATTACCTCATGATGTTGTTCATCCAAACCCTCTATCTATTACCATGTAGGGTACATGTGAATGTCATAAAGGAACAGATGCAGAAGGGTACAATCCCAAGGCAAATAGTCATTGTGAAAAAGGGAAAGTCACTCTTTCTGTAACTTTGGAGAAAAAGGATTTGGGGACAGGGAAGAAACAAGAAACACTGAAAATCTCTTATGCAAACTTCAAGAGTTGTGTACAGGTACATGAAACTAAAATATTCTTATTAACACATATTTTCAGGGGTGCTAAATGGAACCATATCAGAAGAGGAGTGAAATATCTTTTCCCTATCAGTACGCAATCTGTAGCAAAACTTTCAGCTGTTTCTGATAAGGACTTATTCTCCATTATAGGAATGTTTACTTTAACAAAACTTGGTCTACATAGTCTTAAAATGCAAATTGGCTTAATGAAATATTTTTTTTACACAAGAAAAAGAATAATTGGGAAACACGTGGAAGTAGAATCACATCTACCAAAATCTGTAGTAGGTTTTGTAGTTTATACTTTGTCTTAGCAAGCAATAATAAGCCAGAGTCCATTATTTTACTAAAAAAGACATTGTACACAAAAATTGACTTTAAAAAAAATAAAGTTAATTCATTTGAATAAAAGAAATCCTATACTTAAGGACTCCCATAGGCAATACCTTTGCAAAGGGAAACAGTATAGAATATGGTTACAGAGAGCTAGTGCCAAACAGCGCAAGGATCCTGGTTATGTCATGGATCCTTTCTAAAGTCGCAGTTTTCTCAACTGTAAACCATCTACTTCAGAAGGTGCTTGTGAAGATTCAATGAGAAAGTGCACATCAAATGCTTAGCATGATATCTAACACAAGGTAAGTGCTCAACATATGTACCAGGTGGGTCAAAACTTATAGTTGTGAGTCCGTGAAACACAGTTTATTCTTGTATTATTATTATTCATTAATTATTGTATTATTTTCCATATGCACAACTGTAAACCTACTTTGCCACACCCTATTAGCTATTATTGTTTATAAAATGAAGTATGGCTTTATTTCTTTTAAGTCTCAATGCTCACACCACAATTTCCTAAATAAAACTGTGTAATCTGTAATCTGGCTATTAATCAGATTTATCCTGAGAAGGCAGATCTAAACACTAACCACTAAAAAATTTATTTAAAGGCATGTCTTTATTTTGTTCCTTAAACTGCCCTGTCTGCCGTGTAGAAAAATGTCAAGTTTTGCTACCCATCAAAGTCACTGCTGAATGATATTCCCACAGTTTCTAAGAAGGAGCAAAAAGTTATTTAGGGTTGCAGATAACCCATATGAAATAGATTTGAGGTAAACCAGTAGGAAGCATATTTGACTTTGTTATAATTTCTAAGCCAGTATTACTCAAAGCAGCCTGTCTAGGAATTACTTGTTTCTTGGCTCTGGCTATAAAGAGCAGCTTCTCCCAGCCTGTTCCCTGGCAGTTCTGTGTCTTCCACTGCAGACACAGAACTGATTAAACATTTATTCCTTCGCGGACATTCCCAGTTTAAAGGTTTTTCTCCACTACCCTGACCACATTGCCTGCTACATTCATCTACTGTTTTAAATAAATTCACTTGAAACGTCTATTCATTTTCTTAATGGTGTTTTCTGATAAACAGAAGACATTTATTATAATGAAGCCCAATTTTTTTCTTTTATGTTTAATGCTTTTTGTTTCTCATCCAAGAGATCTTTGCCCATCCCAAGCTGTGAAGATACTCTCCTGTGTTTCAGTGAAGGGCTGTGGACTGAGAAAATGGCAGAGTGAACATGTTTAAAGCAAATCAGAATGCTCTGCAGATGAAAAGAAGCTACAGAGTCAAGGATAATAAGCTAGGAGACCGCTACCTAACTCAAAAGAGAAGAGATGAGGAGATGAGGTTTTCGTCTTGGTTGATAAGCAGTGTAACTGAAGAGGAAGGGATGAATAAGGGCCAGATTTAGAAGAAAATAGATGGTATTTAGTGATTGAGTAACTATGGTTATGAAAGAAAATTGTTAAAAGGATTTGAAGAACTTAAACAGAGAGTGCCAGTACTACTAACAAAGACTGGAAAAGTAAGAGGAATCTGAAAGTAGATTCCACTGTGGATGTATTATAGGGAAAAATAAGAAGCTTTTAGTTTTAAGCATATTAAGCTTCTTAATGATAATGGAATAAACAAATGGAATTTTCTTGTTGACAGTTAGGAATAAAGAAACTTGAAAAGGGCTAAGGGATGAAACTGAGACTATAGATTTGCAAATCATTAGCAGACAGCAGTGCTTCTCAAAGTAACATCCATATACCAGCAGCACCTAGAAGAAACTTGCTGAACATGACAATTCTCTGCCACCCCCCCGCCCCCCACAGACCTGCTGAATCAGAAATTCTGGAAGTGGGGCCAGCAATCTGGGTTTTAGGAAATCGTCCAGATCATTTTGATGGATGCTAAAGTTTGAGAACCACAGGATATAGGTTAGAGTGGAAGGCATTAAGCACAGAGGACAAGTGAAAAAATGTTAACAGTCACTCAATTACTGATTCCCAGGGAAGAGCCATGGCAAGCAGAGAAAAAAATCAGTAAAGAGAAGAGATTACAAGTGAAAGACTAATATACCTGGTTCCCTGAAAGCCAAGTAGAAGAGAATGTCATCAAGTTTCTAAGCACGGTTTATTGTGAAAGGGTAGGGACAGAAAAACAGAAACAGGTACAGAGAATGGAGTGTTCTTTCAACTCTTTTAGACCCTTCCTCTCCTCCTCCCCCGAGGGTAAAATTGTTCTGAGCAAAAATATTACTCAGGATATATTTTCCATACCAGTTTTCCTTTAAATAAGAGAAATCTATAAACAAAGTAATAAAGATACTACTATACAACTACATTTCTTTTCAAAGAAAAGGAGAAATTTATAGGCATCTTACATATGTAATTTCATATAATAGTGACCCCTCACCTATCATGGGAGTTACGTTCCAGAGACCCCTCAATAGGCGAAAATCCACGAAGTTGTGGCATTATATTTATTATTTCTATATATTTTAAGGCTTTATAAACCCTTCCCACACTCCTATAAACCTTTCCCACTCTCTTATTAGCCTTTCCCACACTCTTATAAATACTTCATATGCTCTTGAACACTTTTTACACTCTTAAACCTATGTAATTTTAACAACATATAAAATTCTATACGGGTACTCACCAGTGAAGTATACAGTCATCCCTCGCAATATCGCGGTTCATTTATTTCGGCTTCACTGTATCGCGGGGAAACCCACAATAAGTGAAGCTACAATAAGTGAACCGCGATATCGCACGGGACAACTGTACTTAGATAACTCTTTCCAGGAGAAAGTAGAAGATGGGCGGTACTACAATAGGCAAGCAGGGTCAAAATAAATTGTTCTAAAGGCTGGAGAAATCCCAGCATGCTTACACACCGATGGGAACCATCTACTAGAATGCTTCCTTCTAGGAGGGAGAAGCTGATGATGGAGGAGAGAGAAGGAACTACTGCAGTAAATGATTGGGTTCTGGTGATCATGTGCACAACTGAACGGCTGTCTTTGGTTAAGTGCTAAGACTTGGGGTCAATCACCGCACATCTTCTTATGGCCCACAGGGTGAGAATTGTTTTTATACTTAAAAAAAATAAGTGAATCATTCTGATTTTCAGGAAGTTGGTAGACAAATATGTGGGTTAGTTTGAGCATTACAAGATCTTCTTGGATCCTTTTCCTTCTGAGGAGACATGCTTCCTACCCAATGTCCCAAATGAAGACTGTGCCATCATCCTGAGCAAAGCTTCCACTATGAGAAACTTTTTTTGCAGATTTTTATATTTTAAAATGACTCCTCAAAAAAAAGACTATTTTATGACAGTGAGATTATATGAAATTCAAATTTCAGTGTCCATACATGAAATATGACTGGTATATGCCATGCCCATTGGTCTACATACTGTCTATGGCTATCTTTGAAGCAGCAGCTACAACAGAGACTGTGCAGTCCTTCAAGCCAAAAATATTTACTATCTGACCCATTACAGAAAACATCCCCTGACCCCTGGCAGAGAGAGTCCATCTACCTGTGCTCTAAATCTTAGATGCATCTAACCAGAACAGACTGACTCCAAATATCTCAATATCTCTATTCAAAAGACTAAAAGTCACTGTTGAAACACAAGGGAGAAATTCAACTGATATCATCCAGCCAGTTATTCAATCAATCAACAATATTTACTGAGTCCAGTGCCAAGAACAAGATATAAAATAAACAAAACAGGCATGGCCCTTCTTCTCAGAGAATTTAAATTCTTATGAGACAGAAAGACAAATAAGTGAGATTATATAACTTGTGGTAAGTGTTCTGAAGCAAATGCATATGACGCTGTGAACACAAGAGAGTCTGGGAAATTATTTTAGATAGGGCAGTCAGGGAAAGTGTTTCTGAGGAGGTCACAGGAGCCAACCATGGTGGGGAGAAGGGGTGTGGCAAACAGAGCAGATAAGCAAGAATGGAGAAATGTATCTATTGTGAGTGGCACATGCATGGAACACTTTGGTGAATTTTCCAATAGTATTTTTTACTAGAAAGTATACACAGTGTAATTATATAATGGATTCAAATCATTTGGGAATACAATACAAATTTTTAAAAAAATGTATAATTACTTAATTAACTGAGAGTTAGGAATGGCCCCAGAAGCCCATTTCTGCTTATCAGGTATATACAGTAACAGTCTTTTTTTTTTTTTTAAATGGGAGAGAAACATTCCACACAATGTAAGTTTCACAGGGTACTGGCAAATAGAAATATGCCAAGGAAAGTATAAATGGTAGGCATTTTCTTAATTGCTAAATACAAAATAAAGCTTTTCCTACTTTTCTAATTCTATGAATATATCACAACAAATAAATATTTAAAAAGATCATAAAAGAATAAACCGTGTCAGAAATCATAATGTTCTTTGGTTATAATACAGACATAGTTAATGCAACATAACATACCAGTTGAAGCTTGACAAATGATAAACTATGAACTTTGGGAAAGAGTTAGTGTCATTTGGTTCTTAATTCTAAATTTCTTCCTTGGCACATACCAACATAGCTACTGAAAACAAAACCTGTACATTTTGTGGGTTTACTATACAGTTTGTTGCATGTTAAAATAATTAATTCTTCTATTTTCTTGATTTTGGGGCAAAAATCAACACCTTTCTACTTAAAATTTAAACAGGTTAAAGGAGTACGAAATAATATGTTCAGTAATTTTTAGATAGCTATAAAATTATGCAATTCTAGATTCTTTCCCTTTATAAAAAATGATAAAACATAATTTTCAACCATTTGAAAAGCCAGACACAGGTCTATCGAAACATAAGGTACATTCAATGCAATGATTCATAGTATCTCTAACAGAAAGATTCAGCAGTTCTCAATCGAGGCCTTTATTCCTTCCCTGAATAAATGATGCCTGAAATTTTTATTCTTGTTCTAATGGAATTTCAATGGCCTTCACTGCAAATCTACTGGAAATTTTTGCATATTAAGTGGAAAAAATTAAATGATGTTAACCACATTTTAATGTGATTAAGCTTGACAGGGTCATTATTTCTGCTAATCACTCAGTTTAAAAAGCTCAAACAAAACTTTATAACAGACAAGGTTTTTAATTTTCTGTATATCTTGCTGCATTTTTTTTAAAAAACCCGTAGAAGAAAAAGAAGGGAAAAAGACATACTACAGTCCTTGACAAAAACCAATGAGCAGTTCCTACAATTTGCAGATGGGTCTCATTATCCTTAATCTGGTGATGTAAAAACAAAAATGCAAAACAATTTTACACTGCACATGCTCCTCTGGTTTCTTTCCTTTTAAACACGAAGAGAGTAAGAAAATGTGCTTTGTAGACTTTTGAATTCTGTATTTCCTGTTTGCTGCTAAATGGAAACAAATAGTTTTTTTCTTTAGATCTTATAGCAAACTAAAAACAGAATTAATGCATAATTCTGCCTCAATTCTTCAGAGTTCTGTTTTTTAGATTAATCTATGCCATGTAACTACGATTATTTCAAATATATTAATGTAAACTAAAAATCTTTACTGATAAAATCTCCAGGAGTGATAATTGCTATCAGAATAATAGGAATTCTAATGATTAGCAGTACTTACAGATAATTTGTCTTCTCTTTTTTCTGAAATAAAATATAGTTTGTTCATTGGTCATTTATACTTGAAACTTAAATTAATAACTTTAGGTTGCAGTAATATTTGATGCAATATTGGTGCTCTAATTGCAAAGAATTGTTTTTAAAAGTACATTATAATATTCTTGAAGCAAAAATGTGTAGGAACCTAGCCAAAAAGACTTAGCTAGTGTCTTCTCTAATTTTCTGAGCATTTCAGTATTTTCTATAAAGAAAAACAGTTAAGCTAGGTATATAACCCATACAACTATATACAAATGAATGAAATACCTTTTTGTTGGCTGTCAACTCTTAACCAATGCTGGTTGTTGAAAATCTTTACTTTTAGCTACTAAAATGGTAATTTATAACAATGATTTGAGGACTGTAATTCATTTTGACATATGAAGGTAATGTGACTACTCCTAATCCAGTAGTTATAGTTTTTATGGAAACAAAATTAATTAGCTTTCAGAAAAATATGATGGGCAAATGATTTTTGAAAGGAGATACACACCTGAAGTTCAGGCAGTCTAATTCATATTGATTCACCCCAATCTAATAATTCAAACCAAATTCAATGACTAAAAACAAAACATTTCAGACATAAAAAAGATTAAACAAATATTTTTTGCACTGCATATTTTCCTAAAGCTTTATGAAACTAAGATCACTGCAAATAATTGTCAAACTAACAATTAGTAAACTACAGGTGCAGTATCTCTATCCAAAAACAACCCGTGTTCATCCTTTTCATGGTAAATTACTCAATTGCATGCAAATAAATAAATGAATTTACCTCACTGATCACAATCTAAGCAGCTAACAAAAGCAGAGCGCCTGGCCGTAAACAAGTCTTTTGAAACACAATTTAGTACTAAACTTTGAGAAATTACTGTTCCTGTTTCATATTAAAAGTAATAACCCAACTACTTTTCACCACGAAGCTCAGACTTTTGTGAAGAAAAGAAGAATCTGCAGATTATATAAATATCAAGAAATTCAATATTAATGCTGTACTGTAGCCATAAACTTTGATGCCCATAGAAAGAATTAATATTGTTGAACTTTAAAAAAATTTTACTGTGATGCTATGCACTGGTGCCTCAACTAATAACCCTCCAGAATTTCTCTGCTCATCTAAAAAGAGTCCCTGCTGAATGTTCTAATGCATTTTATTGTGAATCTTCAGCAAATAAAACTTCATGTATGAGCTCATGATGTGCTTTGCTGCTGGAAAGTCACAGACTCTGTGGGAAGCTCTTTATCTTCCCAGCAGTCAGTTCTCTGAGAACATCAGTGCAGCTACTGTAGTTACCTGTAGATTACTTGTATTTTCTCACATCTGTGTCCAGCAATCTAAACCATGATGATAAAGGGTCATTAGGTTTTGAGTGAGGAAGGGGATGGACTAGACAATTTGCTCTGATAAGCTCCTTGTTGGGAGCTCCAGTTTAGAATGTGAAATGTCGGATATGTACAGGTTTATACTAAAAGGAAAAAAGAATTTTACTTTTCAACACTTACAATTAAAAATGATGCAGTTTAATGCCTCGGGATAGTACATTGATTCACATTTTATTTGGGAGATTTATAATTAAAGGTATTTAAGATAAATAATTTTCTGCTTGTAAAATGGACGTCTATGCTCTATTAGCCACAAAGAATTCAAGTACAATTACTAAGATAACTGCTGTTTGGAGCACAGCAAAGCAATTTCCCACAGTGGGACTTACAGTTCAATTTACCAGTTGGGCAAATATTTTGTGCTCTGTAGTGGCCTAGAGAGTTAAAAGCTATAGGTAACATTCGAGAAGTGTTATACCTGGAGAAAAGTTTCTTCCATCCAAATGGATGGTTCAGATTTCAAAGTACAGAGTTTCCTAAAAACATGCTCCCCAATTAATATTATATAATTTAAAAACTAATACAAAATATAGTTGTCATAGAAATCCTGAGTGACCTCTTGTCCTCCCCCAAACAAGGCTCATAATTTAAAACTCAACACTGTACTTTAATTTCGTATTTGTATTGGATCCCAGATCATTATGATACTTAATCACATTTCCCTAGTAATCAGCTGATAGAATGTTAAATTCTTGATTAGATTATAGAATGGGAATACTAATCACTTACTTTGAAATGGCTGAGAATAATTGTGTCAAGTTACAGAAATGTAAAAGAAGAAAAAAGGTTTTTTTTTTGCATCCCTCAGTTATTATGTGGTATGCCATATAGAAAGAATGGAAAGAAGTGTTAGTTTAGTGAGAGAGGCTTAAATATATTTGTGAATTTGCATTCATAATTTACCTCCATTTAAAGGTATGTTTATTTTAGTACAATATTATGCCTCCTACCCATCTTCCTCCAAATGAAATTTTAAGAGATAATAGTACTGGAACAAATAAAATATACCTTGCCTCAAAGAACAATATTAATATTACAAAAGCATGTGACTGAAAGCGTGTAATGTTTTAAAATAAAACATCAAGTAGTAATTTGGGTTTTTTGGAAATTGTTTTAAAATGGTATTCATTTGGGCCACCATTTGATGGCTTTCCAATGCTGCTGTAGAAAAAAAATAAAAATACGGTACTTATTTTAAAAGTTGTTTGCTAGCGCACTTAAACACAAGGAAGCAATATTTTCCAATACATTAAAGATAAACTAAGCAGTTAAAAATTCCTTCCAAATACATGAATTATCTAAAATCATTTTATGAAATACCATAAGATTGAAGATATGTCACTATTACTAATGTAGAAAGATTTCTTAAAACAAAAATTATCATAAAATGTAACATTTTGGTAACTAACATTAACATCCTAAGGCAATATGAAAACACAAATCCATAATAATTATTCAGATACCAAGCACTGTAAACCTAAATAATTTCTGAAGACCTGAATGTGTCAAGAACTTTGACAATTATGACTGGAGCCAGGAAACTGTAGCAGTGCAGAATTTCTTATGAATTTCTCCAGTTACTTTTTATAAATGCTGTCTTAGATGACAGCTTAATGTGTACCACATGCAATATTTATTCTTCTTCAGTGTCAGACTGTCTAGCCATCTAAGGGAATACAAAGAATGTCACTTTTAGGATAAAAGCACAAGGAAGGTAATCAAGGACATATGTAACATCAGCCAATCATGCCCTATTTCAACATCCTATTCCATTCATAACAGTTCAACAATTATTTGCTTACTGATAACTTGCTTTCAGGCTGTTTGTGTTCACCATAATGGTGGTTTGCATTTATTTTGCTCTTTAGAATTGGACACTTGCTGTGCCATACGTGTTTGTCAAAACTTTGTATCTTCTGTCAGAAATGACTTAGCGTATCAAACAATTTCTGTTTGTCAGGAAGTACCAATACAACAATCACTAACCCTTGCTGTCAACAGGGCACTGAAATAACTATAAAACAGAAAATGTGTAACGATTAAGTATTTCATAGGAAAAAATTCTACAAGAAAGTTGTTATTAGCTAAGCCACACTCACATACCTTCCCCTGCATATGGCTAAGAATGTTTAATAGCCATTGCTTTTTCTTTTGTTTCGGTTTTTCCAGACTGTGAAGCTGACAGAATTTCCCAGTCTAATCTGGTAGTCTTTAAATTATATATCCAAAATGTCTAAGTAATACCAAGCCACATTAAAACATCCATTTGGCCACTCAAACAAATTTCACTTATTAATAGATTTAATATAATGTCCTATCATACAGCATAATCATGAAATGTGTAATCATTAAAACATAATTATTTAATCATACTTAATCAGAAAACTTTAACCAGGTATGAGTTCAACAATGTATTCTAGTAACATTTAAAAGCTTTTAAGAGTACTAATTTCAAGAGCTCTAGACAACTAAGATGTTTACAACTGATCATAGGAAAGGACACAAATGGTTGCTATTCTCCATGTTCTCTTAGTCTCCTTTTCCTCTTCCGTCTCTATCTCAGATTTGGCTTGAAGTAAAGTTCTATAATGTGACTCATATTCCATATAAATTATTCTATATAATATCAAAATAAGACTCAGAAAAAATACTTTTAAATAATAAAAACATTAGTACAAATTTTTCTTTTCCAGTCTACACCTATGAACTATACTATACTCATTGATTTCCTTACACAGTAAATGTTACAATGTAGTTGCTTATAGGACTAGGGAAAAACCCATTTGGTAGTGCTGGAAAGGTATTGGAATTAATCTTGATTAATGAAAAGAGCAACATACAAGATTTTCTAAGTGCTGCTATTCCATTTGAAAGTCTTGTTCATTCATGAAATGGTAAAATCTCTCCAAATAAAAAGTTTGGTAATTATATTTTTTAAAAAAATTCTAACTGGATCCCAAACTTCAAAAAAAATTTTTTTTTTTGGTGGGGAGATAGAGGAAACAAAAATACAGTGAAAGGCAGAGAAAATGTAAATGACCATATCCTTGTAAATTTCAGAAGAGAACATAACAATATTATAAAAAAGAAAAATATGTATATTTAGGAAAAACAAAAGACAACTGAAAATTGCCAGTCTTTACTTCCTGAGATTAGGTTAAAATAAAAATTTTGAAGACTTTCAACTTGAGCTAATGAGAAAAAGTATAAAACATTTTATTGCACTTTGTAGCATGTTTTTCATGCAACAACAAAAAAAATCACCAAGAGTTGTCTATGTTGGTTGTGTCCTAGTGAAAATTACACAGAAACCCATAGTTGCTGAAGAGCAAACATGATTTGTAGTGTTTATATAAGCAGGACTTAGGTTGGTTAAGAGAATTTATTGTGTCATTACAATTGCCAGACACACACGCTTTTTCCCCCATCATATTAGAAAAATTAAATTCCAAGATATATAGATCTATTTCAACCACAGAATAATTTCATTTAGTATAAGTAAAATATTTAATTCTTATTATTCTATAAGAAAATTATTATTCTATTTGACAGGGGAGGAAACAAGGACTACAAGGAAACCACCCAAGCTATCTTGAGTCCTGTTTATATATAATAAAACATTGCAATTATGTTTCTCTATTATTCATAGGTTCCTGTGTGATTTTCACCAGGATACAACTAACATAGAAAACTCTGTGTGTACTTTTTGTTGCATGAAAAGCATGCTATAAATGCAACAAAATGTTATTTTATTGAGCTCGAGTTAAAAGAAGTCTAAAATGTTTAAGTTTCTTCATATTGCTGAGTAAATGAGTAGATATTTGCTGTCCAACATTGTGATGAGGTTTAAACCAAATTAAAAACATAGTAAGTGCCCCAAATTCCAGCATATAATAGATGTTCAGCAAATGGTAGCTATTATTTTGCTCAAGACTTGGATGTATGTGTACAAACATACACATATATGCATATGTATGTGTATATAATGTTCTTTCCATTATATCGCTATGCACTAATAAAGCATTTAAACAGAATATTATACAAATTATCTGTTTGCACTTCAGCTAATAAAAAGAGATATGCACACATGCATGCACATGCACCATTCCTTGCTCCTAAGAAGGTATCTAAAACAAATGCAAGTTACTGAAAATGCAAGGAAGTAAATTTTTTAACCACTATGTGGTTAAAAACAAACACACAAACAGCCCTGGCTAGTGTGGCTCAGTGGACTGAGTGACGGCCTGCAAACCAAACGTTCACTGACTGGATTCCCAGCCAGGGCACACGCCTGAGTTGCGGGTCACAGTAGGGGGCGCATGAGAGGCAACCACACATTGATGTGTCTCTCCCTCTCTTTTTCCCTCCCTTCTCCTCTCTCTAAAAATAAATTAACACAATAAAAAAACAAACACACAAACAAAACTACCAAGTGGCAGAAGAAAGGACTTATCTTTAAAAAGGACTGATGTGTATTTTCGATTGGAAAATATAGAAACTATTTTAATTGTCCCTACAATGGCCATTAAATTGGAACATGTTTGGAAAATAGTTTTCAGAGGTAAGTCCATGAAAATAAAGGTACAGTTTTATTTATTTTTATTTTACTTGAGAAGGGGAGGGAGGGAGAGAAACATCAATGTGATAGAGAAACATCAAATGGTTGCCTGTTGCACTTGTCCCAACAAGGGACCAAACCAGCAAACCAGGCATGTTCCTCACGGGAAATCCAACTGGCGACCTGCCGCCTGGCACAATGATGCCCATCCAACTGAGCCACAGTGGTCAGGGCTAAAGGTACAGTTTTAGATACAATTTTTATATTACCTCAGTTGGCATTCCACAATCAGGTTATAATGAATTTTTAATCTCAAATTTTATAGTGCATGAACTGTTTAACAACAAACCTTTATCTAAATGGAATTTATGCTGCTAGGAAATATGGCTAGTATATAACCTAGTTCTCAGACCTTGCATTATCAATGACCCAATGCTAATGTACTATATGCAGTGGTCCCCAACCTTTTTGGCACCAGGGACCCGTTTCATGGAAGACAATATTTCCATGGAGGCGGGGTGGTGGAAGGGAGGTTGAGGACCCCTGTTTATGGCATTGTGGTAAAGAACATGAGTCTGGATTTAAACTGTTTAGGTTTGAATCTTGGCACCACTGACTGGCTATGTAACCTCAGCCAGGTTCCTCAATCTCTCTATACTTGCTTTGCCTTCCTAATAATAATAGTGGTACCTACTTTAAAGGTGGCTGGAAGTCTTAAATGTAACTGGCATGTAGTTAAGGGTTCAGTAAGTGTTGACTGATGCTGACTATTACTAATAAAAACACTTTAGACATAGGAATTTTCTGCCAGTCCTATTTCATGATATTCTCTCATTTCCCTGTTCCTTTACTCATCAACTCCCTCACCCCCAGCAGTGAAGAAATAATCTTAACAAATTTTATGGTATACTAGAAGAAAAAAGCAAATTCCACATATTATGTTAACATATGAAAACTGATCTGTGTTTATAGCTATGTTTTCTGGGGTCTATTCTGTAGTACTACTTTAGACTGGCAACCTGATGCAATTTTTAGTTTTGGTTTCAGTAAAAGCCACTGTATTTTCTCCACTAAAATGTTTATGTATTTTTAAAAATAGATGCTGAAGTGGCTGCTAAAATATATTGCTGTAACAGTATTATATAGTTAATAAAATTACAAGGCAAGACAAAAACAACAGCAGCTGAAGTTTTTTATCCTAAGAAAAGCACAGTTGTCATCTTGAGAACTGTTTCCACTTATTAACTACAACAATTTGGTGGAGATAATATTTTCTGAGATAAAATGTAGCAGGATGTTAAAATTAATTAAAGCAATGTTTTCAAAGATTTTTAAAGATTCACAAATATAGCTTATACAGTCATATGTGGAACAGGCACAAATATTTAAGTCAAATGTGTCTATTTCTACTACTTGCCTGTTAAAGAATTTAGGCATATTCCATAATCTCTCCAACTGCCCCATTTGTCAAATGGGCATGATAATATCTGTTTCAAAAAATATTTGTAAAATGTTCATATAAGTTTTATCTAGTCTATCAATATCTCACCAATTTGTAAGCTCAAAAGAGTGCCTGCCACATAGCAGGAACTCAATAGTACATGATGGTTTGCTATACATGTCTCTTGGATTGGCACAGGAAAAGCTAAATCAACACCATTTAACAAGAGGATGTGGGTAGACAGACAAAAGGCATATGGCAAAAAGGACCCAAGATGGCAGAGGAGTAGGTAGAAGCTGCACAAGCCCCTTCCCGGGACCAAACTGGAATTACAACTAAATCACAGAGTACTCATTCTGAATAACCCACTGAACACTGGCTGCAGAGAAGCCTTACAACCACAGACAGATGGAAGAATCCACATCACCACATAGAGAATGAAAAAGGCAATTAAAAAATATTGTACAATTTAAAAAGTAAAAATTTTAAATATAAATTATGTATAAAAAGTACCAGTGACGTTCATGTTTCAAACATCCAGGTAGGCTGAGAAACTCTTCTGAAAAATCATTTTTAAAAAGCTAAAAAACAAGTACTAACAGACAAATGTTGGCGTAAAACCTAAGATATTTTCTATTGACTATACTGTTCTTTTTAAAGAATTTCTAAAGAAAATGTTAATAATCATCCAGGATTATTGATGACTACCCCTTAATCTTCTCCCCTCCAATAGATCACAGTTTATTATAACAGGATATGACTCAGGAAAAGCAAGATGGGGGAGACGCACAGGGCAAGCTATGGGGAAAGGGTACAGAGCTTTCTCGTCCTCTGCAGGCACTCTATGCTCCCTGCATCTCCACATGTTCACCAACTTGGAAGCTCCCCTCTTTATTTTAATGACAAATTTTTAAAGTACTAAAAAGGTACCTTTGTATCTTTTTAAAAATTGTATTTTATTGATTATGCTATTACAGTTGTCCCAATTTTTCCCCTTTGTGCTGAGTTCACCCTCCTCTTGTAATTGAGCCTTGGTTGCTGTTGGCAGGTCAGTGGGAGGGATTTACCCAGGCCAGTCAGCTGCAAGGACTGGCTGTGATCACTGACCCCAAACCTCTGCCCTCTGTGAAGGATCTACTGTGCAGGGGCAGGGTGGTGGTGCTCTGATGTGGTCTATAGCTATCCACTGGGTGTGTTGGCCCTAGGGTATCCTGGGTGGTACAGGCCAAGGTTAGCCCCCACCTGTGTTTTGCCTGGGGCCACCCTGCTTGAGCTATAAGCAATCTGAGATGGCTGCTACTTGTGCTGGGCTTGGAGATTCCCACGTGAAACCAAGCTGTGAATTTAGGCTAGTTGCTGCTAGTGCTGGTCCTGGGACCACTCTATAAGAGGTATTGGGGCTAGGTTGACTGTCGCTTATTTGAAAAGGCTTAAGAAGTTGTGAAGCAGGAGCCAAGACCAGTCATTCAGATGGAAAAGCAGTTTGGGTAGGTCTGAGTTGGCTGGGACAGAGTCTCTAGGGATCTCCAGGGTGGGGCAAACAGTGTTAGCAAGGTTGATGAGTCCCAGATATGGCACCTGCCTGTTGGCTCTGTGGCTCTGTCGGAAAGGGGTTCAGTAAAGGGACAATGGCTTCTGCCCACCTTTCTGTCTGGGAGAAAGCTGTCCCCCAGCTCTCACCGTGATGCCAGGCACTTCAGCTCCTCCCTGTGTGCACTGGTGCCTTTCAAGCTGCTACCCCAGAGTGAGTCTGAGTATGTCTAAGGGTGGGTTCTTTAAGAGGCACTGCTTGGTACTCCAGAAGTTTCTTCTGTTGACAATCTCTGTTGGTTTTTGTAGCCAGAAGTTATGGAGACTTATCTTTCTGCCACTGGCACCCTGAGCTGGGAGGCCTGTTGTGGGGTTGGGATTCCTCGCCACCAAGATATCCCTCCTGAATTTTTATCCACCACATGGATGTAGGTCCAGCTTGTTCCTTGTCTCCACTCCTCCTACCAGTCAGGATGGACATGGTTTCTTTAATCCTGTTTGTCACACTTCCATTCAACTTGACTTCTGACAGTTCTGGGTGATGGTTGTTCTACATACTAGTTGTAATTTAGATGTGGTTGTGCGAGGAGGTGAGCCATGTTTACCTATGCTGCCAACCTGACAGGAAGTCTTCTACTTTTTATCTTTATTAATGGAAACACAAATCGCTATCTTTCTGCTAGTTTACCCCATTCCTAAGCTAAAATACAGAACTCTTAATCCAATGATGAAAATACTTTCATCAGTAAATATTCATTTTAAGGCTGAAATAATACTCTGTCATAAGGGCCATCTTGTGATTTGGTTGTGGATCCAAAGAAGTAATGTAAATTGAAACACTCTGAAGTTTTGACTCATTAGGTTATTGTTAATGATGTCATACATCAAGAGATTTTTTTGAAAGACTTAATTTTTTAAAAAGCCTCACCCAAGAATATGTTTACTGATTTTAGAGAGAGAAGAAGGGGGAGAGAAAGAAACATCGATGCAAGAGGGAAACATCAATCAGTTGCCCCCATATGCACCCCAACTAGGGATCTAACCCGCAACCTAGATATGCGCCCTGACCAGGAATCGAACCCATGACATTTTGGTGTATGGGACAATGCTCCAACTAAATGAGTCACCCAGCCAGGGCTATATTAAGGAATTTTTATTTTTTTTAAACCCTCACCTATGTTTTAGATAGAGAGGGGGAGTGGGAGATGGGAGATAGAGAGAGAGAGGGAGAGAGAAATACTAATATGAGAGAGAAACATTAATCAGTTGCCTCTCAAATGTGCCCCGACTGTGCATCGAACCCACAGACCTTTTGGTGTATGGGACAACACTTCAACCAACTGAGCCACCTGGCCAGGGCAAGGGATTTTCTAAAAGAAAAATGCTTTGAGTGATATTGTGGATCAGTAAGTTGCTAGATAAGAATGAAAAAGAAAAGATAAAATTCAAACTAAATCTATATAATTGCAAATATTAGTTTAAAGTTTGCTTAAAATACACAGAAATTGAAATATTTCTGAACTATAAGAAATTATGATAGCAAACTAGAAAATAAATGATGGTTGTTCTTAAAACCCCTAATTAAATTTTAGGGTACAGTTAGGATATGCTTTAATATATAATTAAGAGCAATGTATGTGAGTTAGAATTACAAGTTCCTTTCAAGTGGATGCCTTCACATTTTCTTCTTTTTGATGCTCTACCACACTTGACTTTGCATTTGCTGTCCCCTCTCCCTGGAACTGAGCTTTCCTCAGATTATCCCATGTTGTACTCCATTACTTCATAAAGACCATCCCTGCCACTCTAACTAAAATAGCACCCACTTAACCTGCTTTATTTTTACTCATCATCCTAGTCACTTCCTGAACTTATATTAAATATTTAGTTTTTGGGGGGCAGATGGAACAAGGGCTTTTCCTGTTCACCACCTAGAATGATATATGACGCACAGAGGGATCAATGATTATTTGCTTAAAAAAGGAAAAAGAAAGCATAGTACATACCTCCTCAATGAACTCATATCTTCACAAGGAACATAAATTTGAAATTTATATTCATAATGACAGTTTTTATGAAGTTAATTTCTCTTGATGAAACATTAAAAAGACTGAACATAAACCAGTGTGCAGCCCTGAACTTATAGGTGGGGTGTATTCAAAGTTCCTAAGTCAGTTATTTTGGAACATATTTTTAAGCTGAATTTAAAAATTGGTGCTAAAAATGGTCACAGATACCAAAATATGTCTCACCCAAACTGCACTATTTCTATTACATCATGAATTAAGTAGGCTTTTGAGAGAGTTTCATAATCTAATGTTTTTGATGGGAAAATGCTTTTTAGGTCAGTTCAGAATAAGGAAATGCAATAGCTTGGATAACGTAACTACAATTCTACAAATAGGCATCATTTCTATTTTGTTTTCATTCCAGTCAGAGCAATAGCTGTCCACTGCAAGGAAATATGAAATCATGGTGAGATCCAGAAAAAAACTTATTTTCAAGGGATAGGGATATGAAAGACCAGGTCTTATCTCCAACCCAGTCCAAAGAAGTTGCTCATAAATTGGGTATTTGCAACCTTGGGAATACTTTGTATGACTCCGGAGTTAGGAAAAAAAAAATTCCTACATGACAAACCTAATTACGGGCATTGAGAAAATATTAAATATTAAATGGGCATATTTTCTCTGTGATTTTGCCATTATCCAATCTATTAAAATCATAAAATTCAAGCACTAGAAGGAAACCTTAGAGATGATTTTTAATTATTTACTGACCTTCGCTGCCTCACCTTCAATGTACATATACAAACTCAAAAAATACAGAACCCGAGATACAGAAGATCACAATGTAACTGTTTTAAGACTTTTAAAAGAATACACACCTATCTGTTTTTAAATTATTCTACTGTAACAATTAAATAATGATGTAGTCTAATGGAAGCCAAGGAGTGATGACAAAATACTCTAACTGCAAAAGGTGAAGTCATAGGGCTTGATGTGAGATCAAGGTGAGAAAGAGTCATATGGAAGATGGTGTATCATGGGGGTCCTACTGCTACTGCTTCTGCACGACAGAGATGGTTCTCAGTCGTTTGTTTCTATTTGGGCAGACAACTGTTTCAAAGCATGGAATTATACAGTTTTGAGTGGGGGACCCCTCAAAAACCAGAATTACCTTCTGGAGGGCAGGCCCCTTGTAGTACAGGCCTCCCCTGCTAGGTGAGTGTTCTAGGAACCCATCAGTATCAATGTACCAACTGGCATTTGTGAGAAGCTACGTTTGGCTTCAGTGAGTTTTTTTCAAGAACTCTTTCAATGCATTTACCTGTTTCGTTATGGGTGATTTACGAACGCATCTCCCCACACTGTGCTGAGTATTCAGCAGTTTATTAGCAAAAATGGCATGAACCCCTGCCCCACCCTCCCTATTCTCCCGATCTCACCCCCAACAACTTTTTCTGGTCTCTCCCCAGATGAAAAAAGTCCTCAAAGGCAGATGTTTTTCCAATGTGGAAGAAGGTGAAACAAAAACGGAAGAAGTGCTAAAAGGTGCCAAAATTGACAAGCTCAAAAACAGTTTTCAGTAGTGGAAAAAGTGCCTTGATAGGTGTAGTGCATCAAATGGGGGGTACTTTGAACATGACTCAAGTTTAAACATGTAAGAATGAATACAATATTTTTATAAATTAATTCCAGTTTTTGGGGGATCCCTCCTCATATAATTTACCCTAGAACAACATGGGTTTGAACTGCACAGGTCCACTTATAGGCAGATTATTTTCAATAAATATATAGTCAGCCCTCCATATTGCTGGGTTTCCCATTCCATTCACAGATTTAACAAATTATGGATTGAAAACGGTATTTTCAATTCAAAGTTGGGAACCCACAGATGTGGAGGGCCAACTGCATGCACTGTTCTGTGCCATTCTATATGAAGTATCTGTGGATTTTGGTATCTGTGGGCGTCCTGGAACCATTCCCCTATGGATACCAAGGGATGACTACAGTTAAGGTTTTGGGTAGTCAAAAGCTCTAGGCAAATTTTCACAGCTTGATGGTAGGGAGGTCAGCATCCCTAACCCCCACACTGTTAAAGGGTCAACTGTATGTGTGTGTGTGTGTGTGTGTGTGTGTGTGTGTGTATATGATACATTTTGCTCCTTTATCCATATATTGGAAAGAAAAAACAAGGAAATATATCTCAAAGACAAATAAGTCCTTTTCCTATTGTATTCTTTTTAAATTATGTTACTTAAGTTGGTAAATAGTGTTTACACAGAACACATTTTATGTGAACATTCTGATGCATGGTTTTCAATACATGAAAGGCTAAGTAATTTACCTTCAGCCAAAGAGTTGGTTAGCAACAAACAAGGCCTACAACACTAGTATTTCAAATTATAAATTAGTAGTGTTCTTAATACACCAAACTTGCTGATAATATATACTACCTAATTTACAGACAGACTATGCTCAAGTTTCTTAGAATTCATTTTCCTTATAGAACCCATGTTATTAATGGTACACAGCATTCTGGTCTAGCCCTCAAAAGTCCGTTTAACTCATAATTTAGTTGAACTACAACATTAAGTCCAAAGGTAAATCTTGTGACTGGGGAGCACAGGAGAGAAGGGCAGGGAAAACAATACTTCTTTCCTATCCTGCATTAGCAGGACATACCAGGCAAAACATTGAAATTGCCCACAGTGGTACCCTCTCCTTTCCTTTTCTTCGTCCTTCCCCCAGAAAAAAACTGCTATTCAGATCCCATATACAACATTAAGGTTCCTTCTAAACCCTTCACAAGACCCTGCCTTATATCTCCTATCCCCAACAGTCCTACAACTTCTCTGCTTCAAAATTCTCCTCTACCTCAACTAGTGAAAACTTCCATTTTATGAGTGTAGCTCATCTTAACTGATCTTTTAGAAATAAAATCTGACTCAGAGGTCCTTAATCTCTTGGGGCAAATATTTTTAACAATATTAATAGTCCTTGAATTATTCACCAAAGTGAGTGGGGTAAAAAGCAAAGAAATTCGTTGTGTACATGAATCATTTGCAAATTGAAGAACACTATAGCTATAAGCCAAATTTTGCCTTTCATTTTCTAGATTAAATATATGTGTGCATATATGAAGAACACATGTTTTAATTTCACATAAGAGAATCCTAGGGAATACTTATTTTTTTTAAAAGAGCTTTAGTTTCTGAAGCTAGAAAAAATATTTTAAAACTTTTCACTATTACATGGAGTGAAATTCTTCACCTACTTTAAAAATATGAACATCTTTCCCTGGCTGGTGGCTGAGTTGGTTGTAATGCGGTCCAGTACCCCAAAAGGTTGCAAGTTTGATCCCCAGTCAGGGCACATACCTAGGTTGCAGGTTTGATTCCCAGTTGAGGTGCATACAGGAGGCGACCAATCCATGTTTCCCTCTCACATCGATGTTTCTCTTTCTCTTTTCCTTTCCCCTTCTCTTCTCTTTCTCCAACCACCCCCTCTCTTTCCAAAATCAATAAACATATTCTCAGGTGACAATAAAAAAAAGATGAAAGTTCTCACATATTTGAGAAATTATATCAATCAGTAAGTCAACAGATGGGATTAATAAAGATAACAATTGACCCCCCGCCAAAAGTATCACTTTCTGAAACTCAGTAAGCCATCTTGCAAAAAGAAATTATTGTTTATAAATAATATTGGGCACAAGCACAAATAGGTCAGGGGAAATTCCTAATACACATAACATGGTGTGTCAACAACATTATGGTCATATAAAAAGATGTGCTTTTTTCTGTAATTATCTTTTTCATAATATGGAATCAGAAGTATGATTTGGTTTCATTATGACTAAGTGCTATAGAGTACTAGTATCTCTTAATAATATGAAATTGCTGAAATAACCAAAAAACTATGTAATGAAAACCAGAAATTCACAAGTATTATTACTTATACATATACATACAAACACAAAAGAACATTTCAAGTAAAAATATTCTCTAATGAGCAAAGAGGTCTTTTCCACTCTTGCTTCTTTCAGCCTGCTATCTCTTGTAAGAAAAAGTTGTTTTGCTTTAATGTATTTTTTTTAAACTCTCAAGATTCTGATCAGAGAAACTGGGAAATAATCAATTCCACAAAATCCATTTAACAGAAATTATTTAAAATCCTAATTCATAGTGCATATGATACTATTTCAAAGTTTTGTTATAATACAAATTAAAAAGCAAATAACTGAAAAATATCCAACAGCAAAAATAAGAAACTATAAAATGGAGAAAGGGTCTTAAAACTATTTTCTTTTTAGATTCATTTACAACTTACTTCAGTAAAATTAAGAGTATCTTGCACTCATCAATCCCATATTTTAAAAAAGATAATCATTCAATTTAGACTTCCAAAATACCCCTGACCTGCCCTATCACCCTCCTATATCTGTCAAAGGTGCAATAAGCATCAGTCCTCATAAAGAAATCATCACTAAAAAAGTATTTAAATTATGAAAAAAATACAAATGATAGCTTTTATATGAATTCCACTAAAAAAAAAAAACACCTCCTCACATGGTAAAATGAAACCTACCAATATTATCTTATAATTTCAGTTAGGTAGGAACATACTCAGAAATAATAATGTATTCTCATATCCTTTAGGATGTTAAACACTTCAAGATGAGACTGACACAACCCCCCCAAACTTTATGAACCACAAGTGATAAAAGATAGAAATTATAACCCCAAAGAAAAACTGCACGGACATTTGAGAACTTTTACTATGCCAGACTAGTGGATGGTAATGTGAAACATTTTTTAAAAACTTATACGTGTGAATCTTGCTTTACATAATAGGGTATGTTCCTAAAAACTTTATATGAAATTGAACCTAATTTCAAATCTACTTGAGAAGCCTCCTGAACTAAAATAAATTATTTAAGAATAATTCATCATTCTCATTTTATGTATTTTAAGTAAATCAAATGTATGACAATGTGATTTTTCTAAAACAGCATCTGTGTTAAATTTCTAGCTTCAATGAATAATCTTGTTAGAAATTCATGACTTCTTAAAATCATTTTACAGAAGGAGTTTTATATTTATAGATATATATGTATATCTATAGATAGATATACATATAAAATTATATTAAAAATTAACACACTTCCCCTTTCACACATAGTTGCTGAGCTATAGTACCTGTAATTCTTATGAACAGTTCAAGAAATGAAGAAAATAATTGGATTTATCCTGTAAGTCTCACCCTAACCAGGCACATGACCTACAGCACTGCCAAACTATTTTTAGTTATTGTGTACAAAAACAGGAAAGTGGGAGTCGGGAGACTGAATTACAGTATAATAAGAATTAATAAAGCCTTTTTCTATTTAAAATTCATTTGGTGAACCTGACACATTGCCCTGATTATACAACAGCTTAAAAGACTTTGCTAATATTTGTCTATCTATCTTGAATCAATTTCAACACTCAGATTAATTGACTCCACGTAATATTAGCCAAAGGATGATGTTCAATGACCACAAGCCCATCAGGGCATATATAAAAATGTGTGTTATACACACACACACACACACGAAGTCTGTCTTAAATTTTAGTTGTTTTTCAATTGAGTAAAATAAACAATAAAATATAATGATCTTTTATCAATAATTTTAAGAAAGATGGGGGCAAGAGAACACAATAATGAAACATAATTGGAAGCCATGTAGGCTTCCCTTATACAGTTCCCCTTATCCACAGTTGTGGTTTTCATGGTTTCAGTTAGCAGCAGTCAACCGCCAAGCAAAAATATTAAATTGAAAATTCCAGAAAAAAACACTCATAAGTTTTAAAGGGTGTACCATTCTGAGTAGCGTGATAAAATCTCCCACTCCGCCTGCCCGGGACATGAATCATCCCTTTGTCCAGTATACCCATGCTGTATACACTACCCTACCCATTGTCACTTAGTAGCCATCTCAGTTATCAGATCGACTGTCACAAGTATCAAAAAGCTTGTGTTCCAGTAACCCTTATTTAACTTAATAATAGCTCCAAAGCTCGAGAGTAGTGATGCCATCAATTCAGATATACCAAAGAGAAGCAATGAAGTGCTTCTTTTAAGTGAAAAGGTAAGTGCAGTACAAAATATTTTGAGACCACATTGACATAACTTTCATTGTAGTGTATTACTATAACTGTTCTATTTTATTATTAGTTATTGTTGTTAATCTTTTACTGTGTCTAATTTATAAATTAAACTTTATCCTAGGGTATGTACAGGAAAAAACCAGTACATGTAGGGTTCGGTACTATCTGTGGCTTCAGGCATCCAGTGGGGGTGCCCCCACTTGGAATGCATCCTCCACAGATAATGGGGGGACTACTACATCTAAAATTAATTTGTTTCACTGATTTCATTATTGGATGGAATATATCACTAACAGAACAGCAAGGGTGCAAAGACTGAAATTTAAACCCCTAATTAAGCAATGGTTTGAGAGTTCTAATGTCCTGTACCTGCTTGACACTGTGACTCAGTGGGCAATGTCAAATGAAAATTAATACTGCATATAATACAATCTTAATTATATAGCAACAACTGATCATGTTTAAAAATCGAATCCTCAAGTGTTCAAAAATCATTGGCACCCACTAAAGACAAAAACACTTACTTCTGTACAGTTTTATTCATTCAAAGAACAGTAACTTGTGATAATATACAAAGGTTCCTATGGATTCCCTTACATCTTGATTACTATCATCGATCATAACGCAACTGCTACTAACTCTGCTACCATGTCAGCTTCTCTTCAGGGGCTAGGTATTAGTCCTGAATCCACAGAATGACTAACTCAACCTTGTTAAAACCAGAGAATAGGTGCTTGGAGCAATTCCAGTTTTTACATCTTTCAAAAGGTCAACACACCTACCTTCTCAGTGATATAATAGGCTTTATCTTTCAAGATGCTTCCCTCTTTTCTAGAATTGAAAAACATTACCATTTAAATTTAAAGTGAACTTTAGTGATTAAATTGTTCATTATTTCTGAAATGGTGACAGACTAAAATAGTTTTAGTCTTTCTCTTGTGGCCAAAATCACAAACCCTCCTCCTCTTTCTTGATCATTTAAAATAGTTTTCTAGATCTAAAAGACTTAAGAAAATATTTATTACTGCTTCCTGCATCAGTCTTAATTTGCTACAGTAGCATTACATAGTAACCTTAAAAAACCTTTTTCTTTTGCTAAAGGAGCAACTAATGCAAATGGAACTTAGATATAAACATCACCAAAAAACAAGATGCTAGAACAAATTAAAAGGATTTAGTAGTGAAAATGTATTTTAACTATTTACATCTGCTTGCAGTGTTATAAATGATGAAAACCTAGTGTTCATATCCTTCATAATAAAAATTTATTCTGCACTTTAATACAAAGACTATGTTGCATAAACAGAGGATTTAAAGCCATAGCAGAGTGGCTGAATGAAAGGCAAATGGCAATCTTCCTGGCTCCAGTAGATGCCATTCCCTACCACACAATGTTTGCCACTCATAAATACATGACAAATACTTCCTCAATCATTTTTTACGAGCAGGGATGCACAGGGGGTAGTCAATGGCTAGCTTCGGGGAAAATAGGAACAGCAGGCGGCAGAAACTGTACAGAAAATGGCTATGTGGTAAATTCTCTTCTGGAACATCACTCAGTTACCCAGTCTTTGATCTTTCAGCTGCAATTACACTAACTTCCACAAGAACTGACCCCCCAACCCACCAAACATACACACCACCCAAACCAGACCATTAGCTATACATAAAATCTAAAATTCAGTTTTATACTTAGGATCATCCATACCACTACATTTTTATAAATTAAAATTTGCTATTTAGACAAGAGTTTACTTTCAATTGGTTATAACCATATCATCATCACAACTGGTCTCACAAAAAACATGGGGTGTCTGGCGACAGCTAAATCACAGACTGGCGTCTCCCAAACAGTCTGTCTACCATTAGGGTCTGGGAAATGGTATTTACTATACAATTAGAGCCAGGGAGTTCTACCTGTAATCATCCAAATACAGGTGTGAGAAGCCCCTTTGGGCAAGGAAACTGACTCATCCCTTTTCATGTAAACTTTGATGTCTGTATTGTTTCACGGAGCCTCAGGAAACCTTACCATTTATACTACAATGAGAAGATTTATTAACTGAGGTCAAGCAATAAATCTTAAAATTCCTTCCCAAAGGTAACAATTTTTAACACGTTAATCATCAAATTTATAAGAATTTGAAACAGGACAGAACTGATTATTTTAAACTTATCTATTGGAAGACACTGACTAGTTGAAACTAAATTTTCATGTTAAGTTTATGCTTTCTAGAATATTACCCATAAAGAGGCCAAATTCAACTTCCTATCAGGAACACAAAATGTCTTATGGCAATATCAACAGGGCATTTTAAGTTGCAGTAATTTCACAGAATTTATTCTAATGATTTATTGGAGTTAACCATCTGACATTAATTATTGTTTTGGCTTCCAGTCTATGAATGTTTATTTTTCAGTTTAAAGCTTCTCACTCTTTGATATCATATGGAAATGAGAATTTTTAATGGAAAATTGAAACCATGTGCATCTAAGTACTTAATGAAGTACAGGGAAAAACCGACAATATATTTTAGGAGAATTCAGATATTTTGCTTTGGATAGTCTTGATTTGTTAATATAACTTAATAGTACAAAATACTGAGGGTCCAGTGAGGCAAGTCAAAGCAAGCAAGCACTATGCCAAATGTGTGCATGTCCACATACTGTATGAACATATGAATTTTTGGAAGTTATTAGTGAGTGAAAGGAAACCTTATACATTTTTGTTACATGTCAAAAATGATAATCAATACATGAATGCATAGTTTTTACCTTTATGCACTTTTAAAGTATTTGAAACAGATACCTGGGCTTCCCCCTTGCCCCACAGTTTTTTTTTTAAGAAAAGTACTTTTTTGAAGCATTCAATTTGGATTTTTAAATTTATGCCCAACTGTAATCCCTTTGGATATTTAAAGTCACATGTAATATCAACACAACTAGAAATTCCTAGTTTAAAAAATTTTACTGTTCCAACTACATTTATTCTCATTTTGCAAAGAAAAAAAATGATCTCTATTAAATTTAAATTTGGTAAATAAATATGTAAGATTCAATATTACCTGACTTGTTTGTTTTTTTCTTTAGTTCTCTCATTGTAAATCAATTAAGAGACTCATTTAAGAATTTAAACATCAAGCAAAGCTTTCTCATCCATTTTAAACTTTTTAATAATAAGAGGGAAAAAATTAAAATCCAACGTAGCAGTAAGTACATATGTAGGTGTTCATGTGTGTACAGATATGATATGTCTGAATATATCTGGGGAGGAAAAACTCACCATTTGTTTTTTTTTCTAATGTAGTCTTTTTCAGAAAGATTAACCAAGTAGACCATTGGTTTTGAAGTCAGAAATAAGTGTTTATTCAGCACTTCAATCTAAAGTGGGAGACAGAAAAAGAATCCTTTTTAAAACTTGAGTTAACTATTGAGTAAATCACTAAATAACTTGAAAGTAAACTGTTTAAACAACTAGCCACTTCATTTTCATATTTCTTATTTCTAAAAGATTAGTTGTTATAAAATATCAAGAATAGGGGAAAGAAATAACAGGCCTGAGAATAAGCAATCATTGACAGAACTACAGTTTAACTAGATGTAATAATTAGTATAAAATAATGACAACTCTAATTTGTTCTGTAAGAAATCAAAACAAAGGCAATAATAAATGGCACATATCTATAACTTACCTCTTTATCATTCCAATCGTGATAGAAGCGAACAGGTTTCTTTTGATCTATAACCCAGGATTTGACTTTGCACATTATGTCCTGTACACAATTGAAAAATGTAAATACAAGATGAATATTATGCAATTAGATACTAAATACAAAAATTAAAAGAGGAACTAAGTTACACAGATAATAATTTTCAGTATCTCATTTAAGAAACCAAATACTAATGAAACAGTGTTGTGGCATTAAAATATTAACATATAAAATGTGGAAAACTAGCAAATTTAGTAAAAACCTTAAAAATTTTAAATAATTCAACTACATTAGAGATGACAAAAGACAGTAATATTTCAACATTACCTAGTGGTGCCACTTGCAAACATGCTATTAGGAAATGGAGGGGGGGAGATACTAGACAGAGAATGAATTATAATTTTTTCCTTAAAAAGAAAACCAAACAAATAGATGACATTGAATCTATTATTGATAATCTACCCTCCAAAATATTATATCAACTGACCAAAACCCTTTTTATTATGAATTAATTTTTTGCCAACGCCTTCTCTCAGCCCACTTCTCCTGTCCCCACTCCAACAATCCCCCTCCAACCTGCCAAAGCCTCCATTACACAATGGCAAGAGCCCTGCACTGGTGACCTCCAACCAGCTGCATTCACTTTCAGAACATCTCTCTCTGCTGGAAATCTAAAGGCCTTTTAGTTAGCAAGCTAGTGTGCATTCAGAAGGAGTAACTGCAGGAAGAGCCCAATGTGCTTTGTTTCTCTGGCCTTTCTTCACAGAAAGATTAATCATCTGTGAAATGGAAACGGCAAACAGCAAGTGACACAAACTGAACCCTTCAAGCCTTTCCTCATCAGTTTTGTGGTTCTGAATCTAAAAGCTGCGTGTGGCAAGGTTCTCCTTACAGGCAGGTGTTAATAAAAGGCTCTAGGGTCTGAAAGGTCAAACTTAGCTCTTCCAGAAGAAGTGCATTTGAGAGTCATCTGTTTTTTGTTGTTGTTAAAGATAATTTATGGATGTTTAAAATATGCAATTTTTAAAATTTATTGCAATACACAGTTATTAGTAATAGGTTTCTTGGGTTTTTACCAATGTATTTTCCTTTACCATAAATCAGTTGTTCTTCTGTAAATATCCACTTGTATAAATTACCTCAATATTTAGTATACCTTCCTTCCAAATCTTGCTGTTACCAACAGGAAAAATAAGGAAAAAGCCCTATATCCTTAGATCCTGATTTGAAACACTCCAGGAAAAGGACTTCCCACAGATTTTAACAAGGAAGGGGCAAGCTAAAAACTTTTAATGAAATCTAACATGTTCTGCTTAAGAATAATCACTTTTACTCTTCTATAACTGAATTTCACTCATAAATGTTTAAAAGTGGCTAATGTAACAACATTTCCTACAAGGAGAAGATCAAAGTGCTATATTACAAATGCATTATGATTAAAAAAGCCCTGTGCAGCCTTGCTATTAACTGTTCTTTAAACCCTAAAAGGCTTCCCATAGATCTCACTTGGCACTGCATATACAACCTTTGACAAGTAATGTAGACCATTTTTATTCATTGCCTAAAATTGTAGGCAATTATGTGCGTCACACTGGCCACCTGCAAATTCTGAATGCCTGCTCCAGTTGTCAGTGCAAAAAACTAATGTCGGAGGGGATTAATCTAGGGGGAGAGAGTCCTCTTTAATGGCTCCAGCAGGTGAAATGGCCCAGCTGGTTACTATGATGAGTGGCCAGAACAGCTTATGTAGAGATACGCAACAAGATTATACAAAAGAAGGAGAAAACAGTAGTACCATCTTATATTTGGTTCCATTAGTTTTTTCAATTAAAGAAAGAAAAAAAAGAAAGCCAAACCAAAAATAAGGAAAATTAAATTTTAATCATATAAAAAGTTTAAAATACTTTTGTAACTATAAACATTTTTAAAAAAGAAAGGGCTTCGATAAGTGCTGATCACTAGTGAAGGAATTTCAGTATCTGTCTCTCATTTTAAATTAACTAGACCATCACCACAGACTTTTGGCTACCACACATGCTTTTGGCATTCGTTCCCCCTCCACACTATACAAAATACTATATTATAAGTTAGGAGCCTCAAATTTTAAAGAGAATTAACTCATAATTAACGTTCCCAAGCAGTGTATCCAATAAAGCCAAGTCAAGTCTTTTTAGAAAAATTTATAGATTACTGCCAAGTCTTTCAAGAGTTGAAAATAAAAATACTTTGAAACTGAAAATATTTTATTTTGTACCCAGTAATCTCTTTATTATCCCCACAGAATATTTAATAGCCAAGAAAAGACATCTCAGATTACTAAAAGATGTCAGTTTTACTGAAAACAAAAAAATTACATTGATCAGATAATATTATCTTCTATAAATGATCATTATATGGTATAGTTGCAATGTGTTCTTTTTCTTAATTTAAGTAAAAATTAATCTCAATTTTAGCAAGAAGTCAAAAGATATTATGTTCCTTATGTGAAAAACTTTTCTAATCAGATAAAAGGAAACATTTGGACTTATTTGTATATACTTAATGGATTGACTGAATTTTTTTTCTTGTACATAAAATTATGGTTAAAACAAGGAAAAGTTCTAATTAGTGAATCTGGTTAACTAAAAAAATAATCTAGTGCATACCTAATCTTTTAACAAGTCAGAACACAATAAAAACATAAAATAAAAACATTTTAATGCTTGACAACTCAGAAGTTATTTTAGTGTAGGAGTAAATCCTCAGTCAACAGCTCACCAGGCCTATGACCTATTACTTCATTGATAAAATTCAGATGAGGATACTATCTGCCTCCTGGGGGTCACTGTGAAGATCAAACAAGATAATGCATATAAGGTGTTTCAGTGCAGTTCTTGGCACAGAATAAGTTCTCAGTCAATGTGAGTTGTTACCATGGTTATTATGATTGCCGAAAGACTAAATGCCAGTGATCTACAAAATGATAATATATTCTCTTGGGTTTGCCTTTAAAGCAAATATGTATACATCTTCCACAACTGAACAATTGTTTAGTAGTCCTTTTCTTCAAATTTCTGAAGGTTACCAACAATACCGGCCTTCTTAGTGAAAACTCAATTCAGGCTTCTAGTCTTAACATTCTACAAGAACTAGCTTAATACAAACTCAACTTGAAAACCTTGCTCTTCTACTTTGACTCTTCTTATTGAGAGCATTTTACTTTAGAAATGCTCTATTTTAAAGATATTTTATTATTGTTGTTAATAGCATCTGTAACATATTTACACTCAGGGAGGATTTGTGACTTGCCTAAATTCCCATAGCTGGTAAGGAGCATGGTTGAGATTCAAATTCAGGTCTAAGCAATGCAAAATTCATGTTCTATCACCCTGGCCTATTTGTCTTCCTTATCACCTAATTGCTCCTTGTGTGCCTAAGCATTCCTAAGGTTGTTATTCAAAGTCCTCATTCTCATTCCAAGGTCATCAGAGAAAGTTAATATTCTTACTATTAACAGCCACACAGTACACATGCTCCCTCAATGATTCCTACTACCTCCATTGACTAGTACAGTGAAGTCATCATTGTTCAAGCATGTGCATTCCAGTCCACTCTCCTTGGCTACCACGCTACATCGATGCCATGCAAACTGTTCTCATTATGTTAACAATAGCTGGACTTTCTCTGAACAGACCTTGTACAATAAATATAAGTAAATATACTCAGATAATGAAACTGGATAGGTGTCACATCAAATTGTTACAACAGAATTCTCTAGATGATTATATTCCAGAGGACTCTCCTTTTCTGCCTTCTTTTTAAAAAAAAGTACAGCACTGTTTTTATTTATTTTTAACCAGTATATTATCTTTAGAATAGGGGAAAAAATAAGAGTATATTCACAGGGTGAGGGTAAAGGAAGGACTTCATCTATTCTCTGCCTACCACCTGAAATCCTAACATTTAATGGCTAACTGGATAGAGTTGGCAGTTTATCAAGGTGACTCACTCTTATTCTATAATAATTATAGCCTCCAAACTTGATACTTCCCTCTAGCCAAACCCACTACCCTAATACTTGATGCTGACACTCCAATGTGCTAACCGATGCCAGTTGGGTGGCTTTAACACAGCACAGCCAACAATGCACTCAGATTGGAAGAATGGAGGCAAGACCAGCTCGAAATAGTCTGGTTAGAAGTCCACTAACATAGCTTCCTCCTGCTCCAGCATAGAGTGTCCTCTTTAAATATTCCAAATTTCGACAAGACCAATCTGGGTTTCTCTCACAAAACAGACCTCCGCTGTGTATTCTAAGTTGAGATTAAGAATCTGCCCGAATCAGAACATTCAGCACTTGTTACTCTACTAGATGAATGTTGCTCTTTATGGAGACCTGAGTACTGACCCCTGACCATCATCTTTCTACATAATGTAATCATGTAGATAGTGACTAAAACTCCCAGGAAAGAATCAAGCAACAAAAGAGCGAACTGAGACAAATGGCAGCCATGGTCTGCATGACTGTGCATGTGTGTGTAAGGAAGATGTCCTCCAAGAATTAAAACAATAGGTTAATTCTTACAATAACCTGGGCAGAATATAGATCAGCAGTTGTGGGTTTTCAGCTATGTGATTCACTACAGTTAAGAGTGAGAACTTACATAGCAGTACTCCTGGCTATAATATTGGCAACAGGAACAAACACCAATTCATTCTTAAGATACAGATCTTAGCAAAAGATCTGATCATTACTAAGGAAAAGAAAAAGGCAACTGCCCCTTTGATTCCTGTAAATAAGCCAGAATGGATTTTGCCATGTTTCAAGAAAGACAAGGCAGTGGGGGATGGGGCGGTTGGGGAACAAATCTGATTTTAATAAAAACTCTACTGAATAAGAAGAGTCAGAAAGAAAAAAAAAGAAAATGATCACACATGCACAACCCTCTTGATGAATTATCTGGCATAACTTGGCAGAATGCAAAAAGATTGAGCAGCTATGAAACAGAAGCATGAAGTCATAAAAAGAGGCCAGGTTAGAAAAACTGAATGAAATGTCAAAAGAGTTGACAACTAAGAAAGACTTTTAAGGAAACCAAAATTGAAGGAAGTAAATAAAAAATCCAAATTGGAGATTCAACTAACAAGGCAGAAGATAATTAGTGGTTTGGAGGTCAAACTTGAGAAGGGCTTATACTGAAATACAACACATACCCAGTGTAACATTCATAAGTTACCTATAACTTGATGAAGTATCACAGAATGAACACATGCCTGTAACTACAGCCCTGATAATATATAGAATATTATCAGCAATGTAGTTACAATGTTCCACTCCTCTCCAGAGATAATCACTATCCTGGCTTCTTTGTATCACAAATTAATCCACTATTGGAATTATAGACATGGAATCATACAGTAGCATTATTGTATGTCCAGCTTTTTTGTTCAAAATTATGAAATTTATCCATATTGTTAGATGTAGTAAGTAATTTGTTTTTTCTTTGCCATGTAATAGTCCACTGAAAGAATATTCCACAATTTACTTATTCTTTAAAGCTATTTCTGCTATTGAAACTATTATGAATAAAGCTGCTATATAAAATTCTTATACATGTATTTTTGTAAATTTATGTATGCATTTCTCTTCAGTATATGCCTAAGATTAGAACTGCTCGAGCATAAGTCATGCATTTATCCAAACTTAGTACATATTCCTAATCAGTTTTCAAAAGCAGATATACTAATTCGCATTCTCATCAACACTGCCTGAGAATTTCACTTACTTCACATTCCTTCCAAAACTTGACATTGTCAGTCTTCTTAATTTATGGTATGTGGTATCTCACTGTAGTCTGAATTTACACTTTCCTAATGATTAATGAGGCATTTCCTTTTTCATGAAGTACTTGTTCAAGTCTTTTGTCATCCAATTTTTAAATGTCTTCCTTTATGACTACTGCTTTTTGTGTCCTATTTTAAAAATACTTATCTATTCCAAGGTCATGAACATATTCTATGTTGTATATTATAGATGTTTTATTTTGTAAGAGTTTCACCTTTTTAGTCTATGTAAACTTTACTTTTTGTGTATAATGTGAGGTGATTATGTCTTTTGGGGGGTTGGGGAGGCAGTGATCTTATCTTCCAAGTTGTCCCTTCTATAGCTTTCAAGACCCTTCCCCAGCTCTCGGGATAGGGGTTACAAATCACATTCCTTATCCTTCAGAATTTGGTCCTAGCTGTTGCCTTTGACTCCCTGACCTCCAGAGCCAGGATCATATCTTACTGGCCCATCTGTGGGGCTCATTCTGCCAAGGTTGGACCTGAAGAATGTGGTATACAGGAAGAAGGTTTTTTCTTAAGATTAAAAAAGGTATCTTTATAAACAAATGGGACTTCATCAAAATAAAAAGCTTCTGCATGGCTAAAGAAAACATTAACAAAATGAAAACGGAAGCAACTGTATGGGAAAACATATTTGCCAATGATATCTCAGACAAGGGTTTGATCTCCAAAATACATAAAGGACTCACACAACTCCACACCAGGAAAACAAACAATACAATTTAAAAATGGGCAAAGGACCTGAACAGACACTTCTCCAAGAAGGACATACAGAGGGCCCAGAGACATATGAAAGGATGCTCAGCATCACTAACCATCAGAGAGATGCAAATTAAAACCACAATGAGATACCACTTCACATTGGTCAGAATGGCTATCATAAACAAATCAACAAACAATTAAGTGCTGGCAAGGTTGTGGAAAAAAGGGAACCCTAGTGCACTATTGGTGGGAATGCAAACTGGTGCAGCTTGTGGGGAAAACAGTATCGAATTTCCTCAAGAAACTAAAAATGGAATTGCCTTTTGACCCAGCATTTTCACTGTTGGGTTTACCCTAAGAGTCCTGAATCACTAATTCAAAAGAACCTATGCATCCCCATGTTCATAGCAGCACAGTTTACAATAACCAAGTGCTGGAAGCAGCCTAGGTGCCCATTGTTAAATGAGTGGATCAATAAACTATGGGACATTTACACAATGGAATACTAAGCAGCAGAAAGAAAGAAGGAGCTGCTACACTTCACAACAACATGGATGGAACTGGAAAGTATTATACTAAGTGAAGTAAGCCAGGTGGTGAAAGACAAATACCATATGATCTCACCTATAAGTGGAACCTAATTAACAAAACAAACTGGCAGGCAAAATATAGCCAGAGACATTAAAATCGACAACAAACTGACAGTAACTATAGAGGAGGGGAGAACATATTTGCCAATGATAGAATAACGTGGGAAAGAAGTGAAAGGGTCATAAATGAACATGCATGAGGGACCCATGGACAGAGCTGTGGAGGTGGCATTGAGAGTGGGAGGTAGGCATGGGCAGGGGGGAATGGTGGTGTGAAAATGGAGACAACTATATTTGAACATCAATAAAAAAATAAAAAAATAAAAAAAGCTATCTCTACATACTTGACGAAAATAAGCTAGTTTGAGAGTGTACGTTGTCTACACAAGAAAGAAGGGAATATTGGTGATAAAAACAACTTTGTAAACAGAATAAAAACAACTGAACTGAATACTTTAAAAGGGTGAACTTTGTGATATGTGAATTTATCTCAATAAAGTCACTTAAAAAGCAACAAAGGATGAAAAAAAGAAGGAATGACTAATAGCACAAGGTTTCTGAAAAGTTAGGAAGTGATAATATCCGAAGAACTGGATTTTGATCTTTGAAGTAGGAGGCAAGGTCACGTGCTGAGGGCCAGGATGGATGAAAGCAGGGAGTGGGCATATAAAAGAGGTTTGAGGAAGTAGAGGAGCAGTTCCAGCAGAGAGCAGGAAGGCAAATAGGAAAGCTGGATATAGCTGATGGTCCTCTAAAGGTGGATAAAAATGAGTTTATGGAGATATTAACATCTTATTTTTAATTTTCCTCATCTGTGTTTGGTTGGCTATAGGCAAAGAGAAAGTGGACAAGTGGGAATATCCAGAAAAGTATACCTACAGCATATAACATCAGTTCTTATGAGTTCATTCCCCTTAGGACATATATGAAGTAGTCTAGCCTCAAATGAGCCTAGTTCTCGTGACCTTTGCCCCAAACACAATACATTCTTTTGTGTTATCCTGGAAGTCTTAAAATAGTTTTGCACTACATAAATACTGTCCTCAAATAAGAGTGGGCACTGAGGACCTATAATGTGCTGATACTCGTAACATTTTACAACGTATACTAAACACATTATCCAATATGATGCTTTACTCCCAGTACTCCGCTAAGGGAATCTAACTCAATCCAGGTAGTCTCCTGGCCAGAACTGGTGGGCACTTGACCGATGAAGTTGTCTCATTAAAAAAGCAAACAAACAAACAAAAGCAAAAACAAAAAAACTCTGCCAAAATGGGAATAAACTGAGGCAATTAGATGCTTATTCTAGAAAATGGAATTAGAAAATGTCAAGATAATAGAACTGGAAACTTAAATTGTAAGGCTACACTGAAAGAACTCAAGATATAGTAAATTACATGAAGTGATAAGCCAACTGTAAATACGCAGAAATTATGAAGAAGCAGAAATCAGGAACAAAAGCAATACATAAAATAGCAGATGAAGTCTAGTGGCAGTAGAATAAAAAATAAGTAGATTTCTAGTGAAGGAGATATGAACAATATCTGAGTTACATGAATGGCAGAGCACCACAAGAGAAGACGCACAGCGCTATCCTGGAATGATTTACAATTCAACTCCAAAGGCCTGACTATACTACACTTCCTGCTCTTGAATATTTTTGGATTTCATTTCCCTTCTTGCCTTGTATTTTAAAAATAAAACTCTATTTCTTGATATAACTTAAGTTGAGTCTCTGTTCCTCAAAACAAAACAAAACACCACAAACCCAATTACAAAATACAGTAACTTGGGAGAGCCAAGATGGTGGGAGTGGGTGGAAGCTACTTACCTCCTCCCAGGACCAAACTGAAATTATAACTAAAATACAGAACAATCACACTGAAAAACCAGCTGAAGACTAGCTAGAGAGAAGTCTTATAACAAAGAATTTACAGAAGCCATATCGACACTGGTAGGAACGGCAGAGATGCTGAAAGAGCAGCCCCCACTCCTACAGGAAGCAGCCAAGGTTCCAGATATCTCAGCTGTGGGGGCTCCCCCTGGGAAGTGTGGGGTCTAAATCCTAAGTTCCCCAGCGTAGAGCACCAGAGCCAGGAAGAGGTGCCCATCTAACATCTGGTCATGAAAAGCAGTGGGGTTTACTGTCTGATAGAGAGAGAAAGGAGTCTGCTAGAGGCACAGCCACCTCTTAAAAGGCCAATGGATAAAATTTTGCTTACAGCCACCCACCTGGGCTCTGGTAGAAAGAGGCAGAGTGGACTAGAGCTGTATGAGAGGTCTGGGGTTTATGGCTCTGGGGAGAGCTGAAGGAACAATTGCCAGGATCCCCGTGCTTTCATTCTCCCATACTACAGAGACACCATCCTTCTTGGGTGGAGCACTCACCTCCATATGACACCCTGGGGGAAAGCAAGAACCCCACCCTCTGGACTCCCTCTTGCCCCACCCTGTGGAGCTTATGCCCAACTGAGAAGTCAGCTGCCTTGGAGAGACGCACAGTATCAGTGACTGAGTTTTGTGGCTTTGGCACAGGGGCCATGTACTGCACCTTCCAGTGAACCTGACTGGCACTTCCCCGCCATGGGAGATCCACTAGAACCACCCTTCAGGCTTCAAGCCACAACCCCACCTGCTTGACTCCTAGTGGCTCCACCCTACTGCAGTAAGGGCAAAATCCAAACAGACTGAAGTGTGTGGCTCTAGAGTGGGGGCCATACCCCCATATCCCCAAAGCCTGACCAGCACCTCCCCATCATGGGAGATCCACTAGCCCCATCCTCCCAACACCTGGCTACCCCACCCTGGTGTGCTCTGTCTCTGCCCAGCAAAATCTGGGACAGACTGAGCTGTGTAGCTCTAGAACAGGGGCCATTTTTCTCTCGTATGCCCAAACAGGGCAGAGCCCTTCCCTCACATGGCCAAATCTTGGTCTGTTTGGGCATGACAAAATCTGCTGGCCTCACCATGACAATTCCCTGAGACCTGCCACAACATAAAGGTTTGTGAGCACCCAGAAGGTGGCAGCTAGACTTGATGTACCTGGGGACATTTGCTGAGTGGCCTCAGACCCAGCACTGGCACAAAGTTTGAACCTATATCAATATGGTAAACACAATTTGCCACTACCTAGTGACTCACTGTGAACCTAACTCATGCAGCTTGAGTACATCCAGAAATTCTTTTATGACTGAGGCTAACAGGCAACCAGCAGGAAGCTGATGGGCAGAGGTAGGCGAAGGAGGATCTCGGGTGCCTTTGAACTTTTGCTGACCTACCCTTGGGCCCAGTGCTAGTAAAAGCTGGCCTTGGGGTGCAGTTTGGTCCTTCCTGTGCATACCTACACCAGCAGAGGCAGCTACAAATGGTGGATTCCTTTGTATCCCCAAATAGGTTGCCCAGGGCCAGTCACAGGCAGCATCTGATATTGGTCTGTACCAGAGTTTCTCCAAAGAGGCTCAGAACCAACACACCCAGTGGCCAGCTTCAGACAACACCATAACAGGACCCAATAAGCTTCACCAGCAGCATATCTAAAGGGAAATCTCGACTGGTACCAAACTCAGCTGAGGTGAATTCCAATTCATGTGGTTAGCACCCAAACAGCAGCTCACATACTGTGGATGGGAGTGAGCCTCACAGTAGGCCAGCCTGAGGATGAATTGCATGCACAAACAGGCCAACAGCAATCACTCAATTATAACAGGAGGACGCATGTACCCCAAAGGACATTCCTGGAGCACCCAGCTTAGGTGATCAAGGAGACTGCACCACTGGACCCTACAGGATACCTACTATATTTGGCCACACTATCAAGACAGAATCAGAGCAGCTCTACCTAATACATAGAAACAAAAACAAAGAAGCAGCCAAAATGGGAAGACAAAGAAAGAGGCCCCAGATAAAATAACAAGAGAAATCTCCAGAAAAAGAGCTAAATGAAATGGAGGCAAATAATTTATAAGACATACAGTTCAAAGTAATGGTTAGGGACTTTCGGTCAAGATGGTGACATAGGTAAACACAGTTCAACTCCTTGCACAACCACATCTACATTACCACTAAATTACAGAACCATCACTCAGAACTGGCAGAAATGGAGTTGAATGGAAGCCTCACAAATACGAAATTAAAGAAACCACATCCATCCAGACTGGTAGGAGGGGTGGACATGCAGAATGAGCTTGTCCCACCTCCATGTGTGGTAGATAAAAACTTCGGAGGGATATCTCAGGAGTAAGGAGCACCAGCTCCACTATAGGCCTCCTAGCCCAGGGTTCTAGTTCCAGGAAAATAAGCTCCCATAACTTCTGGCTGCATAACCAGTGAGGGATCACTTGGTAGAAGAATTTCTGGAGTCCCAAACAGTTCCTCTTACAGAACCCACACACACACTGACTCAGACTCACTCCCTCTGAGCTCCAGCACAGAGGTAGCATCTTGAAAGGCACCAGTGGCATACACAGAGGAACTGAAGTATCTCACATCAAAGCAAGAGTTGGGGACAGCTTTTCTCCCAGACAGAAAGGTGGGCAGAGGCCACTGTCACTTTTATGAACCTTTGCCCACAGAGCCACAGACATGGCAGGTGGGTGCCATATCTGAGACCCCATCCACCTGGCTAATACTGTTTGCCCTGCCCTGGAGATCCCCTGTGACTCCGTCCCGCCCAAGATGTTAACAGAGACTTTTACATATGAACAGCTGGCCTTGGCTCATGCTTCACAACTCCCTTTCAGTATTTAGTATTTAGTATTGCTCAAGCAATACTATGGCTTGCTGAATAGTACCTCTTGCAGAGTGGCCCCCGGCCTGGCACTAGCAGCGGCCAGCCTAGATTCACAGTTTGGCTTTGCCTGGGAGTCTCCAACCCCAGCACAAGTAGCAGCCATCTTATTACTTTATAGACCAGGCAGGGTGGCACCAGGAAAACATAGGTGGGGACTTACACTGGCTTGCACCATCAGGGAAATTGCAGAGCCTGCTCTTCCAAGTGGACACCTACAGACTATATCAGAGCACTACCACCCTGCCCCCGACACAGCTGATCCTCCATAGAAGGTGGAGGTTGATGGTCAGTGTCTCAGCCAGTCCTTGCAGTTGACTGGCCTGGTTAAATCCCTCTCACTGACTTGCCAACAATAATTAAGGCTCAACTACAAGGGGAGGATGAACTCAGCACACGAAGGGTGCACCTGTGCCACTGGACCCTACAGGACACCTACTACATTAGGCCATGCTACCAAGACGGCGTCATAGCAGCTCTACCTAATACATAGAAACGAACACAGGAAGACCACAGGCAGGCTGCCAAAATGAGAAGACAAAGAAACATTGCCCAAATGAAAGAACAGATCAAAACTCCAGAAAAAGAACTAAATAAGTCGGGGATAAAGCAATCAATTGGATGAAGTGTTCAAAACACTGGTTATAAGGATGCTCAAGGAACTTAGTGAGGACCTCAACAGCACAAAACAAATCCAGTCAGAAACAAAGAATTCACTAACTGAAATAAAGAACAATTACAGGAAAACAACAGTAGAGTGGATGAAGCTGAGAATCAAATCAATGATTTGGAATAGAAGGAAACAAAAAACAACCAATCAGAACAACAAGAAGAGAAAAGAATTAAAAAAATAAAGATAATGTAAGTAGCCTCTGGGACAACTTCAACTTCTGGGATATGTGAGTGTTCCAACATTCACATATAGGAATGCCAGAGAAGAAAAAGAGCAAGAAATTGGAAGTCTATTTGAAATATGAGTGAAAGAAAACTTCCCTAATTTGGTGAAGGAAATAGAAATGCAATTTCAGGAAGCTCAGAGTCCCAAAAAGATGGATGCCAATAGACCCACTCCAAAACACATGATAATTGGAATGCCAAAGGTTAAAGATAAAGAGACTCTTAAAAGAAGCAAGAGAAAGCACTTAGTTACCTACAAGGGAGAAACCATAAGACTGTCAGCTGATTTCTCAAAAGAAACTTCGCAGGCCTAGAAGGGATTGGCCAGAAATATTCAAAGCCATAAAAAGCAGGGACCTACAGCCAAGACTGCTCTACCCAGCAAAGCAATCATTTAGAATCACTGGCAAATAAATGTTTCAGACAAGAAAAAACTAAAGGAGTTCATCATTACCAAACCATTATTCTATGAAATGTTAAAGGGACTTATTTAAGAAAAAAGAAGATGAGGCTCTCTGCTCCTCCTGTTCGACAGACAGCTGTGTCTTCCTGCACAATGCCAGCCTCAACCCTGAGACACAATAGTGAAGATCAGAGTGAACGAATTTGGCCGTATTGGGTGCCTGGTCACCAGGGCTGCCTGTTACTCTGGCAAAGTGGATGTTGTCACCATCAATGACCCTTTCATTAACCTCAACTACATGGTCTCCATGTTCCAGTATGATTCTACTCATGGCAAGTTCAAAGGCACAGTCAAGGCTGAGAACAGGAAGCTTGTCATCAATCGAAAGTCCATCTCCATCTTCTAGGAATGAGATCCCACTAACATCAAATAGGGTGATGGTGGAGCTGAATATGTTGTGGAGTCTATTGGTGTCTTCACCACCACGGAGAAGGCTGGGACTCACTTGAAGGGTGGAGCCAAGAGGGTCATCATCTCTGCCCCTTTTGCAAATGCCCCCATGTTTGTGATGGGTGTGAACTATGACAAGTATGACAACTCCATGAAGATTGTCAGCAATGCCTTCTGTACCACCAACTGCTTGGCCACCCTGGCCAAGGTCATCCATGACAACTTTGGCATTGTGGAGGGACTCATGACCACAGTCCACACCCAGAAGACCGTGGATGGGCCCTCTGGCAAGCTGTGGTGTGATGGCCGAGGGGCTGCCCAGAACATCATCCCTGCTTCCACTGGCACTGCCAAGGCTGTTGGCAAGGTCATCCCTGAGTTGAATGGGACGTTCACTGGCATGGCCTTCTATGTCCCCACCCACAGTGTGTCGGCTATGGATCTGACCTGCCACCTGGAGAAAGCTGTCAAATGTGATGATATCAAGAAGGTAGCAAAGCAGGCATTAGAAGGCCCCCTCAAGGGCATCCTGGGCTATACCGAGGACCAGGTTGTCTCCTCTCGACTTTAACAGTGATACCCACTCCTCCACCTTCGATGCCGGGGCTGGCACTGCCCTCAACGACCACTTTGTCAAGCTCATTTCCTGGTATGACAATGACTTGGTTACAGCAACAGGGTAGTGGATGTTGTGGTTCACATGGCCTCCAAGGAGTAAGAGGCCCCTGGACCACCAGCCCCAGTGACAGGAAGAGAGACCCTCAGCTGCTGGGGAGTCCTTGCCCTAAATTGATCCCTCAATACACTGAGAATCTCCTGACCTCCAGTTTCCATCCTAGACCCCCCGAAGAGGGGAGGGGCTTAGGGAGCCCTGCCTTGTCATGCACCATCAATAAAGTTCACTGCACCTAGCCAAAAAAAAAAAAAAAACAAAGATAAAAACTATGAACAATAAAACGGCAATGAATACATATCTATCAACAATTGGTATTGATGGCTGTCAGATAGGAGGGGCATTTGGGGTAATGGGTGAAGAGGTGTGGTGATTAAGAAGTACAAATGGGTAGGTACAGAACAGCCATGGGGATGTAATGTACAGTATAGGAAATGGAGGAGCCAAAGAACTTATATGTATGACCTATGGACATGAACAACAGTGTGGGGATTGCCTGAGAAAGTAGGAGGTTCTGGGTAGAAGGGGGCTAAGGGGAAAAATTAGGATAACTGTAACAGCATAATGAATAAAATATAATTTTAAAATAGTGGTTATAAAAATGCTCAACAGAATAAAAAGACATAGAAATCATAAAAAAGGAATAGTTAGAAATGAAGAACACTTGCCCTGGCTATTGTTGCTCAGTGGATTGAGCACCGGCCTGTGAACCAAAGGGCCGCCAGTTCGATTCCCAGTCAGAGCACATGCCTGGGTTGAGGGCTCCAGGAGGGGCTCATAAGAGGCAACCACACATTGATGTGTGTGTGTCTCTCTTTCTCCCTCCCTTTCCCTCTGTCTAAAAATAAATAAATAAAATCTTTAAAAAAAAAGAAATGAAGACTACAATGTCTGAAATGAAGACTAACCTGGAAGGAATAAACAAAAGACTGGATGAAGCAGAGGAGAGAATCAGTGATTTGGAAGACAATATAAAAGAAACACCCAATCAGAGGAACAAAAAGAAAAAAGAATTTAAAAAACCAAGACAGTTTAAAGAACCTTTGGGACAACATAAAGCATAACAACATCCACATCACAGGGATACCAGAAAGAGAAAAGAGAGAGGAAGAGACCAAGAACCTACTTAAAGAAATAATGGACAAAAATTCCCCAACCTGGGAAGGAAAAAGACACCCAAGTCCAGGAAACAGAGTCCCAAACAAGATGAATCCAAGAGGCCCACATAAAGACACATCATAATTAAAACAGCAAAGGTTAAAGACAAAGAGAATCTTCAAAGCTGCAAGTGACAGTTAGCGACAAGGTAGCTTCCATAAGGCTGATACCTCAACAGAAATAGTTCAGACCAGAAGGGATTGACATGAAATATTCAAAGTGAGGGAAAACAAGGGCCTATAACCAAGACTAGTTTACACAGCAAGGCTATCATTTAAAATTGAAGGAGAGATAAAAAGCTTCCCCGACAAGAAAACACTAAAAGAGTTTGTTACTACCAAACCAGTTAATACAGGAAATGTTAAAAGGCTTTCTAGAAGGAGGAGGGGAAAGGGGAGAAGAAAATCAGAGGAACATAGTTAAAAGAATAAAATGACAAATAAGTATCTATCAATAATCACTTTAAATATAATTGGCTTAAATGCTCAATCAAAAGACATAGGGTAGCTGAATGGATAAGAAACCAAGACCCATATATATGCTGTCTACAAAAGACACACCTCAGAATGAAAAATACACACAGACTAAAAGGGATGGAAATTTTTTTTAAAAGCTGGGGTAGTAATACTTACACCTGATAAAATAGACTTTAAAAAAAGGCTACAGTAAAAGACAAAGAAGGACACTACATAATGATAAAGGGAGCAATACAACACGAGGGATATAACCCTTTTAAACATTTATGCACCCAACATAAGAGCACCTAAATATGTAAAGCAAATCTTGATGGATATCAAGGGAGAGATTCACAGTAATACATTCAGAGTAGGGATTTTAACACCCTATTGATATTAATGGATAGATCTTCCAGGCAAAAAGTCAATAAGGAAACAGTGGCCTTAAATGACACACTAGATCAGACAGATTTAATTGGTATCTTCAGAGAATTTCACCCCAAAGCAGCAGAATATAGATTGTTTTCAAGTGCACATGGAACATTTTCTAGGATAGATCACATGTTAGGATGCAGAACAAGTCTCAATAAATTTAAGAAGATTGAAATCATATCAAGCATCTTCTTTGACCATAATGGTATAAAACTAGGTATCAGCCCTGGCTGGTGTGGCTCAGTGGATTGAGTGCTGGCCTGAGAACCAAAAGGTCGCCCGTTCAATTTCCAGTCAGGGTACAGGCCTGGGTTGTGGGCCAGGTCCCCAGTTGGTGGCGTGTGAGAGGCAACCATGGGATGTGTCTCTCATATATCAATGTCTCCCTCCCTCTATTTCTCCCTCCCTTTCCCTCTCACTAAGAATAAATAAAATCTTTAAAAAAAAACCTAGATATCAATCACAAGAAAAAGAACTGAGAAACACACATAGACATGGAGACTAAATAACACATTACTAAACCATTATTGGGTTAACAATGAGATCAAGGAAGAAATCAAAAGATAGCTTGAAACAATTGAAAATGAGAACACAGCAACCCAAAAGCTATGGAACACAGAGAAAGTAGTCTTAAGAGGGAAATTCATAGCATTACAGGCCTATCTCGAGAAACAAACAAAGAAACAAAACCTCAAATAACCAATCTAACTTTACACATAAAAGAACTTGAAACAAACAAACAAAGCCCAAAGTGAATAGAAGAAAGGAAATAATAAAGGTCAGAGCAGAAATAAATGAAATAGAGTCTTAAAAAAATACAAAAGATCAATGAATCCAAGAGTTGGTTTTTGAAAAGATAAACAAGATTGACAAACCTATAACCAGATTCATCTAGAAAAATAGAGGACCCAAATAAATAAAATCGGAAATGAAAGAGAAGTAACAACTGATACCAAGGCATTTTAAGGAAACATTATGAACAAGTAAGTACCAACGAACTGAACAATCTGGAAGAAATGGATAAATTCCTAGAAGCATACAATCTTTAAAAACTGAATCACAAAGAATCAGAGAAACTGAATAGACAGATTAAAACTACTGAAATTGAAGCAGTAATCAAAATACTCCCAACAAATGAGAGTACTAGACCGGATGACCTCACAGGTGAATTTTACCAAACATTCAAAGAAGAACTAACACCTCTCCTTCTCAAACTATTCCAAAAAATGCAAGAGGAGGGAAGACTCCCACGTTCATTTTATGAGGCCAGCATTATCCTAATCCCAGACCAGATAAAAACACTGCAAAGAAAGAAAATTATAGGCCAATATCCCTCATGAACACAGATGCTAAAGTCCTCAAGAAAACAGTATGAGCAAACTGGATCCAGCAATATATATGTGGAATCTAATGAACAAAATTAGCTAACAAGCAAAACAAAGACAGGCTCAGAAACAGAAAGCAGGTTGACAGCTGTCAGAGGTAGGGGGTTAGGGGACAGGGTGAGGGTAGTAGTGGAGGGATTGAGCAAGAAAGGAAAAAGAAAAATCTCATTGACACAGATAACAATGTTTTGATATGGGGGTAGGGAGGTGTGGGGGAAGTGGACGAGGGTATGGGGGTGATAAATGATGGTGAAAGGAGACTTGGGGCGGTGAACACACAATACAGTGTATAGATGATGCGTTGTGCAATTGTATACCTGTATGATTTTGTTAACCAGTGTTACCCCAATAAATTCAATAAAAAAGAAAAAAATAACAACTCTTCTGAGATTCAATGACTCATTATTTACCTTTAGTAGATCACACCTATTTGTTCACACAATGTATTATCAAGTAAGAAGTGAAATATTTCCCCTAAAGCCTTAAAGAAAATGATGATTTGCTTAAAGTAATCATTATAAACTGGAAAGTAAAATATCTTATGCAGTGTTATAATGACCATCAGATTAATCCTGGTCAGTTATGCTTATACTCTCATGCTTCTCATTCCTGTTCAAGAAAAAGGATACACTCCTTCAATCCTTTCAAGTGGCCTAAGAACATTATTGCCAAAATTTCCTCATTAATGCTGAGAATAATTACTATGATAACCGTTTCTCCAGGATTTATGAAGTAATCCCACCTTCAACAGTTTGACTCCCACACTGGTATTACTGCATCAAATTAAGCAACTTGTCATTTTTATTTTGAAAATTTTATAACCCATTCCCAGTTTGGGGTACTGTGTATGAAGGAGACTGAAATAATGATCTACAATAAATTTTAATCACATTCTTGGTGCATGCATTTTTAAATGGTCTGCTACGTTTAATAAATAGTTTTAACTTTGGGGTTCATTTCCCTAAGTTTATTTTCATAAAAGAATAAAATCAAAGTAGAAAAAACACTTAAGGGGAAGTGTTTAAGGGGCATTCATAACTCTACTCCCTCAAGTCACTATTATTGCTTAATATTTCCTCTAGATGAGTTTCAATAGATTTCTTCAAAAGTGCTGTAACCACAATGTACATGTGATTATACACAATATACAACAATGTTCATAACCGTACTATTCACAATAGCCAAAACGTAGAAATAACCCAAATGTCCACAAAATGTGGTATGTACATATATCATTCAGCCTTAAAAAAGAATGAAATACTAATACATGCTATCACATGGACAAACCTTGAAAACATTATGCTAAGTGAAATAAGCCAGATATAACAGAAGACAAAAATTGTGTAATTCCACGTATATGAGGTTCCTAGAACAGGCAAATTCATAGGCAAAAAAAGTAGAAATAGAGATTACCAGGATTGGGAGGAGGAGAAAATGGGGAGTTGTTATTTAAAGGATACAGTTTCAGTTTGCAAATGAATAGTGGTGATGGTCATAAAACACTGTGAATGTACTTAATGCCACTAAATTGTATACTTGAAAAGGTTACTAGTTCAATTCCCAGTCAGGGCACATGCCTGGGTTGCCAGCCAGGTCCTCAGTAGGGGGCGCATGAGAGGCAACCACACATTGATGTTTCTCTCCCTCTCTTTCTCCCTTCCTTCCCCTCTGTCTAAAAATAAATAAATAAAATCTTTTAAAAAAAGGTTAAAGTGATAAATTTTATATTATGTATAGTCTGCCCAATAAAAAGTTTTTTTAAGTCAGAAATTTCTGCTTTAGGCTATGTCTTAAATGATGACTTAAGAAACAGGGATGAAGGAGCAACAAAAGGGTAGAGTTCAAGTAAATGAACTCATGTGAAACCAAAACGTTTAGCTCACTGCCAGGGCAGTTGAGAAAATGTAAGTCAGGGAAGGCCAAATTAGAGAGAAATTTGTGAGCCATGGACTCCGTGTTGGCAATATCGTATAGAAAGATGGTGAGTGTTTTAATAAAAGGAATAACATAATTAGGTCTGCATTTTATATTTGTGGAAAATGAGCAAGAATGGAGGCAAAGAAATAAGTTAAACTGTAAAAATAATTTAAGCATAAATGAGGCCCAAACTAAAGAATTTATGAAAATGAGGAAGGAAGAGATATAGGGAATATTCCTGAGATAAAATCAATAGGGTAGGGTGTAGATGGTCAAGTACAGAGAGGAGTCAAAGACACTGGTTCCCAGTTCAGGTAATTTGGCTCCATTAACTAAGTTAGAGACTATGAAGACAGAGAGAATATGGGGTGGGGGAGAAGATGAAGAACTGCAGTTCATTCTCAGCAAGTACTTTTTAGTATCTTGTTCTTTTAGAAATGATCTTTTTAAGTTCCAGAAGAATACATAAGAATTTAATATGGGGAAATGGGAAGACAAAGTGAGAGAATTATGTTTTTATAGTATACTCTTTTGAACCTTTTGATTTTTATTGAAAAACATATCATTACATATTCAAATATTTTAATGATCTTTTAAAGTTATGTAAAAATATACTTTAAAGGCTGCCCTAAAAGAATGAGAAAAAATCTACTAATAGCTCTATGTTTTGGGGGACCCTAATTATTAACTTACAGATATTGAAAAAAAGACTCATTAATTACAATTTCTGGTTGCTTTCTTAAGTTTTTTCATTAAATAACTTAATTCTATGAATAATTTTTAAGTATGATGATTTCCAAATAATTAAGCAATACAAAATAAATTGTTCTTTAAAGAGTTCTATGTTCCTTTTTCAAATTCTGTCTTTCCATATGAAATGTTTTCACACTTACATAGATTTAAAAACAAACTTGATCTTAAGCCTTGGTGTTATTGCTTTGGTTTGAATGGTGTCCTAAAAAGGCACAGTAAAGCCCTAACCCCTGTACGCAGAGTATGACCTTATTTGGGAAAAGCTTAAGATGAAGCTATACTGCAGCAGGGAAGATCTTAATCCAATTATGACTGGTGTCCTTAGAACAGGAAGATGTGGACAAGAGATATAGAGGGAAGATGGCCATGTGAAGATGGAGGCAGAGACTGCAGTTATACTGCCAGAGACCAACAAACACCTGTGTTACCAGAAGCTTAAGAGCCAAGAAAAGAGTCTTCCCAAGAGGCTTCAGAGAGAATATGTCCCTGCCAACACAGTGATGTCAGACTTCTAGCCTCTGGAACAGTGAAAGAATACACTTCTATAGTTCTGAGCCATCCAGTTTGTGGTACTTGTTATGGCAGCCCTAGGTAACTAATACACCTGGCTAATTAATACCAATAGGAAATGTTTACTCCCCTCTTGCCTTCTTTAGTGTCTCAGTTTTATCACACTATAAGACCCACTATAAAAGGTCTTTACGTCTAAATTTATCAAACCTATTCTTAGGAAAGACTCTGATTTAGCATTAAGAAGTTGGTTCATGCCCTGGTCAGGTGGCTTGGTTAGCTGGAGCATCACCCTGTGCACCAAAAGGTTGCGGTTTGATCCCTGGTCAGGGCATATACCTAGGCTGCAGGTTCAATCCCCAGTCAGGGCATGTATGGGAGGCAACTGATCTATGTTTCTCTCTCATATCAATGTTTCTCTTTCTCTTTCCTTTCCTTTCTCTTTGAAATCAATGAACATATCCTCAGGTGAGAATTTAAAAATAAAATACACAAAAACCTAAAACTAAAAAATAAAGTTGTTTCATGTTTTATGCTAGACTATATCTAATCCAAGTTTTTCTAGATTATTCACATTAAAATACAATGACATCCAAATCTAAAAAATGAAAACTTCATGGAAAGAAGCTTGACTTCTGAATTTCTAAGATTATACAGACAATACATATTTGAATGAATATTAATGAAGAATCAAGTAAATACCTAGTGAACTAAATGATCTACCTATTTTAAAATAACTTTCAGGGAGCTATTTCTTTCATAGGCCAGGATCTATGTCCAATTAAAGTCCTGATTCCATTAGCCAAGATTACAAACATAAATTGAAGAAAAGAAGCCAGTCACATTTTAAACCTTTAGAGCAACTGTTAGAAACTGTAAGGAAACTTAAAAAAAAAACCCTACAAGAACTAGCTGATATCATAATTACAGAGGATTCCTCTTTGTATTAGGAAAACTAAAGATAGATAAATCAGAAGCAAGGGAAAATATAAAACACCACCAAATTAAACTTGGGATCCTAAAGAACAACCAAAACTATACAGAATGATTATGACAAAAAAAAATTAAGTGCACAGTGGGTAAGCACACGTGCAGCAGAGCCTGCCGATATCCCTCCCCCTTTGTCCTCACAGGTCCAATACATGCCAAAGGCATCTTACTGTAGAAGCATCTGCAACTCTTCTTAAGTGCTGTGCTCAGACCACAGAGACATCAGCTGCCAGGGAGTTATTCACACTCTTAAGAGTAGCCCATAACCAATGACTGATATCAATTTTAATAGATAATTACTTTGGCTTCCTCACCCTTCCTGGTAGAAAAACTGCAAGACACTTTCTACACGGTTTTTGCAGAGGTCCCTAGCAGGACTGAGCCCCAGATGCTCAGGGTTTCCACCCGCTCATTTACATACTTTGTATGAGTTTCCTTCCTGGTCTTGATTCTCCACCCCCTGACTGTGCTCCCTGATATAGCTACCAAGGGAACAACCTGCACTCCAATTCTTGCTTCTAAGGAAACCCAACCTAGGACCTAAACCTAAGCTTAGATTAAAAGGCAATGAATCTCAAATATGATTCAAAACACAGTCTTGAGAAAATTCATAAGGAGTTTCTTCTTAATTTTTATTTATAAATTATAATGCCTCGACAATTTTTCAGGTTAGTGATGACAGGATGGATCCTAAAGCCGATAACTTCTCATGTATGCATTTCTCCCAGCTTCACATCTCCTACTATACTCCTTCTCGTTTGCTCCAGACTATCAAGAAAATCAGTAGCACAACACAGGTCTCTGGGTTCCAAGACCAAGCACCTTTGACCATAATTATTAATAGTGTGCTTAAGTTTAAACATTAATTCTATAGTTGATTTCTTCCTTCATAGTGTATAGTTCCCAAATCAACTTTGAGTTTTCCAAAGTTATTTAAAATAAAGAAGCACCCTGGATGGTGTGGTTCAGTTGGTTGGGCATTCTCCCACAAAGTGAAAGGTTGCTGGTTTGATTCCCAGTCAGGGCACATGACTAAGTTGTGGGTTTTGGTCCCCAGTTGGAGTGCATGTAAAGCAAGCAATCCATGTTTCTCTCTCACATCGATGTTTCCCTTTCTTTGTCCCTCCCTTCCTCTGTCTCTAAAAATAAATAAACAACATCTTTTAAAAATAAATAAGAAAGGAAGGGAGGGGGGAGAAGGGGAGAGAAGGAGGGAGGGAGGGAGGCAGGGAAGAGGGGGAGGGAAGGAGGAAGGGAAAAGGTAATCATTTTCCAAAAATGAGAAAATGAAAAGTTAAAAAGAAAGGAAATCCTTCCTAAGACAAAGAAGCATAAAAGCAAGGGCATGTTTATGAAAGATGTTAATAAATAAGAAAATATATAATTAAGGCACTGCTATTATATTTTTTAAAAGATTTTATTTATTAATTTTTTTAGAGAGGGGAAGGGAGGAAGAGAGAAACATCAATGTGCGGTTGCCTTTCAGGTGCCCCCTACTGGGGACCTGGCCCGCAACCCAGGCATGTGCCCTAGACTGGGAATTGAACCAGCAACCCTTTGATTCGCAGGCCAGCACTCAACCACTGAGTCATACCAGCCAGGGCAAGGCACTGCTTTTTTAATGTAAAAGACAATTGGATCATATTTAAACTAAAATCTTCAAAACTGATTTTGAAACATTTGTTACAACATAACTAATAACTATTCATTACAATGTGATAGAAAACACATCTGTATATTAAAGACAATGACATACATTTACTCCATAAAAGATTTAAATTATCTGTCTACTTTAATAGTGCATCCCCTATGGAAGACAATTCCTTGTATAAATCCACAAAGCTCATATACTCAATAATTTTTCTAAATCTAGAAGGCTTTTCACCACAAAACCACACTTCTCTAACACCAAAACTTGAAGCTACACACAGTAACCACATAAACAATCAATATTACAGCTAAATATGGCTTTTTAAGAACACAAAAAGCTTGTCATCATGATGCTTTGTTGCCAAAAGAAAATAAAATTTCTCAACAATTTTTAACAAAAAAAAATCCTTCAAGTCTTTTGTAACAATATTAGATATTTTATGTGGTTTATTTTAAAATTTTAATCAAGAAAAATGAACTTAAGTATCTAAAGAAGCCGTAAATTTTTACTTACATATTCAGGTTTTAGTTTTTTATCTCCTCCTCTCACAGCCACTTTTTCTAGTTTATCTATAATGGGCCCAATCATTTCCTCATCTTTAAGCTGAAGCTCTTCATGTATTATTTCTATATCTCGAATAGGATCTACACTTCCTTCAACATGAGTGATATCATCATCTTCAAAAGCACCTAAAATGAATTAAAAGGAAGCAATTCAATGAAAAAAAGTAATCCAGAAGGTCATTATTAAAGATCCCAATAAGGTGAACAGTTATACAAATTATGAATTCTTGCAAGTAGGACAAAACATTTTTTTTCCTCTAGTAATATTTAGGGCACTAGCAACAAAACAGTAATTCAAGAGCCTCAACGTTTCAAAAACTGATTGAAATAAATAAAATTATGACCTTTACAGAAAGAAAATTATGCTCCAGAACTACTGGTATTTTCAGGTTTGGTACATTAAGATACTGAATTCCAGGCATGAGAGCCTGAAGTTCTAAACACTATTAAGGTTTCCAAGGGAAACGGGATTTGGAGGAGGGGGTGAAATCATCTGGCAGACCTCTTCCTTGCTTCAATCTACTTTATCACTGTGGTTCTGACGGTGATTAGATAATGAACCACTCAGACACACAATTTACACAGCAGCTAATTTCATCGGCCTGATTTGAGGGTATGGTTTTTAGGGGGCTATCAAAGAAACAGATGAAGGTGCATTTGTCATATATGAGTGACAACCATTCACACTATCTGAACAAAATGGTGCTGGCCCTTATTAGAAACACATGCTATTATCACATATTTAAAGTGCAGTTGAAGCCATAATTTCAAATTGCCAACTGGAAACATAAGGGTAAAACAACCAGATATTACTGAAGCATGTGTACTGACTTTATGCCCTTTTGAAGACATAATGTGGCAACATAATTCAACTGGGATTTACTCAAATTACCAGATAAAGAACAGTATCATAAAAATAAACAAATTCTAAGAAGTATTATAAATAGAAAGCAATGATATACCTACAAACAGTAAACACATTTATAAACAAACTGTTAATTAATTTAATTAAAATTACCAATTAGATTATGCTCCCAAAATGAGATGTTTTCAAACATAATGTATCAATTACTTTAGGTACTATAAGAATCATGAGACAGTTTGTGTTTGATGGAAGAAAACAGTGACTATTGCTCATTCTTACATACCAAAAACCAAGCTATTTTCATTACAGATTACAAAAAGTTTTTAAATATAATTTCCCAAAATTAAATATAATTAAGCTGTTTGTATCTTAATGTGGAATTATTCAGTAATAACAACAATAAAGCATAAGTATATTACTGCAATTAAAGCATAAGTATTTAAAATAATACTAAAAAGTATTCTTGGCATACAACTGATATTTTATTATATAATGCCAAATTCCTATAACAAAACTAGGAAGAAATGAAGAAGTACATTATAGCTCACTAATAAACATATAAGACAAACTGATTTAGGTAAATTGTTTTATTATTTTAAAACTATGGACGAAGTCTCCCTGGAAGGACAACACTCCCTATTTCTTGTCATGATTTGGACTTCAGGCATCTTATAAAAATGACACAATAAAATAGGAAAATAAAAATAAAAGTTAGCTTCCTGGCAGTCTAAGCGACAAAGGAAACATGGTCAGTTCAATTACAGAAATAATTAAACTTTTTATGACACTCAGAATGAAAAATATCCTATGTAGTTGTCTTTATGTAGTAACTACTACAGTGTCCTCAACAACATCCCTACAGTCAATGCATTAGCAGGTTTTAAATGGCAATTTCTTAATGACAACCCTCAATTTTAACCAAGTGGGTAACAGAAACAATAATTGCAATTCCTCTGGAAGCAAAGAAGATAAAGCTCTCTGATAATCTGAACTAATCCAAATAGAAAACCTAGAATAAGAGGGGATGAGGGGAATCACTTGTCTATCTTACAACCTTCAAATTATTCTCTAGATTGCACCTTGCCTGGAGTCTGCCAAGGAGTAGACTAGGAAAGAAGCTATGACTGGATCATCACTAATCCACTCTCCCTACTATAAGAATAAAAACCCAAACCATAGACCCTACACTCTAGATTACATTGCTGTTCCTATGCCTGGAAATTTAGTAGTATTATTATAGTCATTTGTGTGTGAGGTGCTAACATACTATAAGAACTTAAATTCATCTTTGATAATAAATATTACCAAAAAATGAAATTAAAAATGAAAGGAAGAGTAAAGTTATCCTTTAAAAGTGAATAGCTTTCTTATGAAATAAAGCATAAACAGTATAAAACTAAGCTTAGAAAATGTGATGGTCATTTGGGCAACTTCTCATTTCTCAGGACTAAAAAATTAGAGATTACTTTCCAAAGACATGCTCCTAGGTCATTAACAGACTTTACCACATACTTACATTATAGTATTTCTTCACAAGCTTTTATAGTACAAGATTTAGTGATTAAGGAAAAGGCTTTAAAGTCTGACAGGCTTACTGGTCATAAAATCTTAGCCAAATCACTGAACCTCTAAGGATATCATTTTTTGTATTTTTAAAATGAAAATGTCTTTACCTCTCAGAGAATAGATATGATTAAATCAGATAATATATGTAAAGTGCTAAGCAGAGAGCCCAACACATAGAATTCTTTCAAGTAACTTGGCCATATACTAATGCTTTAAAGAGGTAGAAATTAATAATTTAGAAGAAATTCCATAGTAATGCACTCAAACATTTTCATTTCATGTTACCCAATTCTTTAGAACAGGTTAAAATAAACTTTGTGAGTTTATAGTGCTCCCACCCTGCTATTGTTACTAGTTTACTAGAACATTTTTACCCTAGGTCATGGCCAAAATTATTTATTTCAATTTCCCATTAACTAAAACAATAATCATTTTTGTAATTAATACATATTTGTGATTATTATCACAATTCTTTGGGGAAAACACTACACTGGTAAAGATGATTTTAGTCATCTTAATGACTTCACTATATCATACTGAATTGCTTAGTGAGAAAGTTATTTCCATATTAATTCTCTGCCAGCCTTTCTATGTCAAATAAAATCTCAGGTTTGGTGCTGTTGGTCTTTAATGGCTAACATATAAATTTGTCTTTTTAACAAGAGAGCAGGCTTTAGCCTCTGTGCTTCTAAAGACTAAAACCTTTAATAAATATGTAGTTTTCACTGAATTCACTTCTGTTATCTTTGATTCTGGCAAGTGATACTAATTTTCCACTTATATTAGAGGCAAAGTTTCCTTGTTTAAATAAATTTAGCCAGAAATGTAAAATTATATTTTTTAGTAAAATCAAGAAATTCTGAAAATATTAACTATGTTCATCTGGATGGTGGGCATGTTACTGATTTTTTAAAACTTTTTGGTATTATTCTGTATAAAATTGGGTAATGTGATAGAGCTTGTGTGTGGGGGCAGCTGGGGAAGAGGGCACAATGACATGTAATACTTCATTTAGCTAAGATAGGGAGGCTTCTCTGAGGAGATGACATTGGAGCTGACACCAGAATGGCCAGAACATGGCAGTAATGTGAAGGCCTGAGGAATGAGGGTTCTAAGAGGTATAAAAATTCTAAAATAGGAATGTTAAAGTGTGGTTGAATCACAGCAGAGGATAGTAAATAGTGTTTAAGTTGTAGAAGTAAGGTAGTTCACATACATTTATTTGTAAGACATGGGAGTTTGGATTTTGTTCTAGCCGTAATGGGGAGCCATTGATTGGAGAGCTTTAAAGAAAGAGGAGGTGGGGTAATAAGATAAGATTTATAATTTAAAGAGGCCACTTTGGCTACTTTAAAAAGAACACACTCTAAGGAAAGGACAAGAGTGATGGCAGGAAGATGAAGTTAGGAAGTGATTGCAGTGGTACAGATGAGAGATGACCAGATGAGTGGTAACTTGATATAAAAATGCAGCTGTAGAGAAAATGAGAAGTGTTTATAGTGGGATGGATTACATCCCACTATAAGAACAAAGGTCATGACTGGAGACATAAATTTAGGAGTTATCAGATGTGTTTAAAGTTATTATAAATGACATCATGTAGAGACATCCCAACACTTAGATGTTTGATGAGGAAGGAGAACTTGGCAAAAGAGAGTAAGAAGGTATGACAAAGTCAGAGAAAAGGTAGGAGTATGCTCTTAGGGGAATGAGGGAAAGAAAATGTTTCAAAACAGAAGTATTTCAACTGTGTCAGACGCTGTTTAGAGGTAAAGAACAGTAAGTACAGAAAGGTGATCATTGATTTTGGTAAAAAGTGGCTCTTAAGAGAAACACTTTCATAGTTATATCCCTTTTCACTACTATCTACTTCTTCCATACATTACAGATGAAAACACTGTGACTCAAGGACATAAACAGGGACACATTATTTTGTGTAACTCAAGAGTACAAAAGAGCCGAATTTTAACATTTCTAAGTTCATTTAGGTTTTGAATATCCCTCACCTATACTCTAAGTCAGTGGTCCCCAACCTTTTTGGCACCAGGGACCAGTTTCGTGGAAGTCAATTTTTTCCATGGACGGGGATGGAGGGGATGGATTCAGGAGGATTTGAGAGCATTATATTCAAGCTCACCTCCTGCTATGCAGCGTGGTTCCTAACGGGTCTGGACCAGTACTGGTCCACGGCCCAGAGGTTGGGGGCCCCTGCTTTAAGTGGACAAATGATACAGTAAAAACACCATATGATTTCTCACAGTCTTTGAAAGAGATGTTATCAGTTAAGAAGAAATCATAGCCACTTTCAAAGTTTTACATCCAGGTAAGCTGGCAAGCTGGCATAAATGAACGCAGAAACAAAACTGGCCATCAGTCACCCAGAGAGAGAAACATCAACACCATATGTGTCACCAGTACCAAAAGCTGTACAACCAAATCACATGTAAAGCTTCAGAATTCTCCAAGGTAGCTCTATGCCAACAGACAATGGAGCGGTCGTCAGAGTTCTAAGGAAAGAAATTGTGACTCAAGAATTTTATATCCAGCCAACCTGTTTTTCATTGTCAGGAATAGAAATCAATGGCAAATAGATTCTGAACTTAATATATTTTAACATCTAAGACTAAACAACCACAGGAATTATGTTAATAAAATAGAAAGAACATAAGTACTGCATTATAAACTATAAAAAGTTAGAAAAAAATAATATAAAAATTGAAGACAGGGAAAGGGGAGTAGAAACATAAGTGTGCTCGTTTCCTTGTCTTCCTGAGTAAGGAATCAATAGATGCCATACATGTAATTAAAAATAATTTCTCCAACCTTTTAGTGTTTTCATGATTCTATAGTAGGATCATTTAAAAATACATCTTTTATTAAAACAAACAAACAAATAAACCTACCTGAAGTTCAGTAATTTCTCCTGTATTACTCTAGCTCTTTTTTCAAACTCAATAAAATAAAATTTAGTATTCTATTTAAAATAGCATATACACTATTGATCACATTTATATAAAACTGTTTCTCATTCTTAATAAAACTGATCAAATGTTAATGAACATAATTCCTGAGTGGCAAGCTCTTGAGGAATTTTTAAATCATCTTCATTAGTTTTTGTCTTGCTTACACTTTCATAATGAACATGAATTGTTTATACAAAATGAGTCATTTTTAGAAGTCATTCTTTTTAAAACACAACGAACAAGTCTAACTTGCAGAAAAATTTGCACAAATTTTAGTTAAAATTTTGGTTTTGCAGTGACTAGTCAAAAGGAGAAAAGCACTATGCCATGAAATTTATTTTTTATCTTTCTCCCTCATACATATATTACATATAACATATATATTATTTTCAGCCACTCATATATTCCTGCTCTCTCCACCTCTTTGCTTCCCGTTTAAAACTTAACACACTGCAGTTTGGAATATTCCTCCACCATGCTATCAGAAATTGGTTACAAAAAGGACACCAATGATTTGTCTTCATGAAGGTAAATCAAAGAGCCATTCTTCAGAAATCTTGAATGACGTCTCAGTAGGATCTTACTTGAGAGCACTGACATAGTCTCCTTCGCTGCTTCTTTCTAATGGCATTCTCTGGATTTTCTTCTATCTTCTTGACCATTTATTCTCAGGCCATTCCTTTTCTTGCTCTAACTATCCCATAAATGTTGATATCTCTCTTAGCTCTCTTCTCTCATGCCTCTATTACACACTCATTAACAGAATTTCTAGCCCAGAACTCCCCTGAGTGGCTATAGTGTACTTTGAGGTAATAGAGAAAATGAGCCAAAAAAATCTTTCTAGTTATTATATAAATTGTTTCCATTATAAAGTCTACTCACTAACTGAATAAATGCAAAATGTCAATGCTTGTGCTTAACTTGTGACTTAAAATTTGTGTATCTCCATCACTGAAAGCCAGTCAGAACATGAATATTTGACTTGGTGAGACACATTTGACTATCCATCCATATGTACTAGAGACTCTGTATGATATTACTTCTTGGCATGATGTGGCAGAAATGAGTTGGCTATTTTCAATTATTATAAGTAGACTGAAGATTGACCAATTCATTCATTCATTCATTTAAAGCTTATCTTGTTCCATAAAGATCTGAGTAAGATGGGTAAATCTGTACACTGTTTAGGATGCTAAATCAAACTACAAAGGACTTTAGAAATAAAAATATGCTTTGGAAATTCAGGACTTTAGTGAGCTGCTTTGCTACTTAAATTTAGGCTGTCTTCAATTTTCAGAAGCAAAACATCCCTGGCTAGAGGTAGAAATAATTTTAAAACACACAATATACTAGTATTTAAGTATACAGGCTGCATAGCAGTACTTCAAAAAGCACCTGTCATGGAAACTCTGATATTCCAAATAGCATGTCTATAGAGTTTGAGGGGTAATAAGAGAGTGTGTGGTCAAGATGGACCTAGTCCTGTTTTACCAACCTCTACCACTATACAATGCAGAGATCAGGAATTCCTTGGTATATAAACCAATGTATAAACTGCCACCCCCTCACAAAACATATGCAAGCCACAATATGCCTTGCTATATACAAGTTCCCCACTCAAAGACAACTTGCTTACATATCTAACAATATGCTAAGTCTTGTGAGAATTAAAAGCAAAAATCAAAATAGTAGGACCTTGGTCTTAATGATTGGACAATCTGGTTGGCAAAACAAATCTAATCTAATAACAAAGAACAATATTCACTAGCAAAGACTTTAAATATAGGTTTAATTAATAACAATTAATCAGCAAGGCCTTTAAATATAAAAAAGAATAGAACAGGTAAAGAAGATGAATAAAGGCCCTGGCTGGTGTAGCTCAGTGGATTGAGCATGGGCTGTGAACCAAAGGGTCACCAGTTCGATTCCCAGTCAGGGCACATGCCTGGGTTGCAGGCAGGTCCCCAGTGGGGGCCACGTGAGAGTCAACCACACGCTGATGTTTCTCTCCCTCTCTTTCTGCCTCCCTTCTCCTCTCTCTAAAAATAAATAAAAATATTTTAAAAAATAAATAAAATGTTAGTTCTTTGCAGAGTGATCTATAAATTCAACATAATCTGAACCCAAATTCTAGAAAAAAAGAAGTTGAATAAAGGCATGATAGGTAACAGGGAAAAACGTCGAAAGGTGGGGAAGGCTGAAATAAATGAAGCCCTCTGGAGAGCTAACCATCGAGAAATTGCATTGAAGCACAGTAGAAGATTTAAAAATGTATTACATCAGGTAAAGGATAGGGAAGTCCAAATAATAAGGTAAGTCTGGTCAACAGTGGGTCAGCATTGGTTTTTATGTTAGTGAGTAATCAATGGGAAGTAGCATTTTAGAAAGACAAACCAGAAGTAGGGAAGCAGCTAAAAGAGAAATGCTGTACTTTAAATCTGGTGATGAAGAAGTACACTACAATCTTGATGGGAGATATGAAGGAGGGATGAATAGTGAGATCTAACTAAAGAAAACAATATCAACTAGTAAAAGCAATGAGAGAGAGAGAGAGAGAGAGAGAGAGAGATCATGACCAGGTTTTGGCAAAAAGATCTTTATTTGCATCTAAGATAACAACACATGTAGGATTCAAAGCCCAAATGAAGTATGAAATCAAATGGTATTCTATAAACAAAGTAGATATTTTAGAAAAAAAGAAAATTATTACTTTTTAAAAATTCCTTACCCAAGGATATATTTATTTTAGAAAGAGGAGGGGAAAGAGAGAAAGAGAGAGAGAGAGAGAGAGAGAGAGAAAGAGAGAGAGGGAGGCAGAGACAGAGGAAGAGGGAGAGAAATATTGATGTGAGAGAGAAATACTGATGGTTGCTTCCCATATGTACCCTGCAACCTATGGGGGAGTTGAACCTGCAACCTTTTGGTGTATAGGCCAATGCTCCAACCAAGTGAGCCACACAGGCCAGAACTAAAATTATTACTTTTAGTATTTAAAATATTACTATGAATATAGTGAATCTTATTCATGGCACCAAACAGCCTATATGCTATATTCACATTCTTTCCAGCTTGTGTTATGTACCAAATAATCAATGTTTTGAGCATCTATATTCTAATCCAGAGTACCTTGAGCTAAAATTGCTAAAAGGTTAGGAGTCACATTCCTAAACCAGTAAAAGATGAATTCTTAAATACAATGTTAGCAAACAAGGATATCCTGCTAAAAAATCTTGATCTTTTCAAGTTTCTAACTCATTCTTCAAAGTAAAGTCCTATCTTACGTCAGAACAATGAATCCCAACTTCCCTGTTTCTATAGCACATTTAAAGAGACAGGAGAGAGCTAAACTTGCATTAGCAATTCACTTAACATTTATAGCTTTATTCATAAAACTAGAAAATGCCAGTTCTTACTTACTTTCCATAAATGACATGACGAAAACTCTTTATTGTTTGGAAGGAAGAGTGGTTTAAAGAGAGTTAAAGCTGTTTCTTGCACACACCAAATGCTCTGATTTAGAAGTGCAGTTTAAGCCCAGATTTACAGATGCACTTTAAAACTCTAGTCTTAATCTAAATTAAGCCCCTTCTCATCTTGACAGGAAAAGTGATTTGAGCAAAAACAGAACCTAATTCATAGCTGGACCTCAAGCATGTGTAATTTAAAAAATTCTTTAAATAAAATGCATAGTTTTAACTAGTTTTCTTAAGTTAGAAAGTGGGAGAAGGGCATCTCAATTTATCCAGGAACAAGAAAAGAATTAATAAATCATCTGGTAACAAAATTCTGCTAAAAAGGATGTAGGTTAAGTCTCTACGCTTTCAGAGTTTGAAGCAAATGAAAAGGGTTGTATCAATCAAATTTTAATTACTTTAAGTGGATATATTTATAGACCTCTGGAAAAATAAAATATTTTGTAAACATATAAAAATGGAAATAATTGGTCTAGTAATGTAAATTGTTAATTACTTGATGCAATAGCATAAATGGAATAGCGTTAACTAGACTTAGTGGGTTATACTTATTTACAATAACAAATCAATCAAAAGTAGCCTTTAAAGTCTTTAACCTTCATTTTCCAGGGAAAAACCTATTATTTGACATATAGAAAAAGCCCTGAAATAAGCCAGTCTATGCCACAGGCTAATTGTTTAATGCTGGAACAGAAAATAGGACTATGGGTAGTCAAAGGATTTGCTTTTACTTTGCGTCTCTTCCAGAGCTCTCCCTCCACCTCTCTCATATAGGAAAAGGCTTTAAAACTAAACCATGGCCAAGAGGGAAAAAATTACCATCCTCCTGACATATTCAAAAATTGATCAAGGTTTTCAGAAAGTTTAGTAAAATAAAATGCACATGTGGCTGACTTTGAGGAGCCAATCTAAAATTAAAGAAATTATGATTCATGCAAGACATTTGCACAAAGTAGTTAACTTGTATGGAAGCAATCAAGCAATGCTAGAAGTAAAAAACCATTACTAATCTTGAGAGAAATGGGTATTTAATATACAAGAGATAACAAAGTAGGTCAGTCAGGTTCTAAGAAAACTTAAAATGTTTTTTTATTATTTTCTCCTACTTTTAAGCCATCATATAATTAAAAATAATACGCTTTTAAGCAATGACTCAAAAATAAAACATTAAGTAGGAAAGAAGAGATGAATGAAGATAAAAAAGATATAGGTAGAAAGACATAAAAACATTAAATTAGAGCTTATATAAGAGTAGTAGTAAGCAAAAAAATCTTTTGGTTATTACTGACACCACATAGTGAATTAGAAGCAACACATTACAATATCACACACTAAAATTCTTTTAAATATACAAGACACCAGAAAACTCTTCCTAATAATTACTGGTATTATACTTATATTGTAGATAATTAGACAACCACATCATTAAGTAATTCTTAAAGTCAATGAAAAGTTATGAATTATAACCCAGAGTCAACACCTGTACTTAGTTATATCCAATTGCTCAAGACTTTCACATTTCTACTCGCTGCAATATATCATCTCTTTCCAAAGAAACAGGCAGAAAAGAAGTATCTTAATAAGAACTAACATTCATTTCAACAAGATTTTCACTTTTTATTCTACCCAATAGATATTTTAAATGCATAAAGGCAAATTTAATCAATATTTTGAATATCTACTTCCAATGCTGAGCAAGCTGCTTTTGCTGTACTTAGCCTTCTCAATAACCATCTTGCTAACTTCCCAAATTCTAAAACATCAAGCAGCCTTCTGCCAGCAGAAAAAGCTCTCTGTAAACTGGCCTTGTCCCACCCTCCAACCCCCAACCCTGCCTCAACCTCCAACAAATCCTCAGCTCAAGTCAAATTCTCATACTGACCACTAAGCCCTGGAAGCTCTTCATATTCAACTGTCACTGTATTTTTGCCCACTCCCTTCCCTGGATCTCAAATGTAAATATCCTTTCTATTACAAGTCACATTCATCCCTAAAGTGCATTGTTTACTTTCCACTCATCTACAAGGCAATTCTGGAGGAGTCTGGGTCTAAGAGATCTCTACGGTCCCTAAGTCGTAAGAGGAGTAGTAGAGGCTTGTTTGGAATAAAGTACGCTAAAATTGATAGTTTAATATATTACTTGAATATGGTTCCTGAGAAATTCCATTAAAGAGTAATGCTATGCCCTGACTGCTGAGGCTCAGGAGGTTGGGCATCGTCCCACAAACTGAAAGGTCATCGGCTGGATTCTGGGTCTGGTCACATGCCCAGGTTGCGCTAGATCCCCAGGCTGGGGGCCTATGAGAGGCACCAATAAATGTTTCTCTCCATCTTTCTCCCTCCCTTCCCCTCTCTCTAAAAATAAATAAATAAAATCTTTATTTTTAAAAAAACAAGGCCACAAACTCTGACATCAGACTATTTGGTTCAAATTTGGATTTCTGACCGTTTGATTCATTAGTTTAGTTGTGCAACTACCGAATTTCTTGTGGCTTACTTTCCTTGTCTGTAAAATGTAGACAATAATGCCTACCTCCTAAGATTGTTTTGAAAATTAAAAGTGATAGCTCTGGCTGGTGTGGTTCAGTGGATTGAGCACTGACTTGAAAATCAAAAGGTTGCTGGTTCGACTCCCAATCAGGGCACATGCCTGGGTTGAGGGCCAGGTCCCTAGTAGGGGGTGTTGTGCGAGAGGCAACCCATTGATGTTTCTCTCACATATCGATGTTTTCCTCCTTTTCCTTCTCCCTCCCTTTCCCTATCTTTAAAACTAAATAAAAATAAAATCTTAAAAAAAATTTAAAAAAAGCGATAATATATGCAAACATCTTAGGATGATGCTTGGCACATAGTAAGCACTCAAAATGTTAGATATACTTATAAATAAAAATCTAAAGACAAGGTACATAACAGGATTTGTCGACCATGGCACTACTAATATTTTGGGCCAGATCATTCTCTGCTGAGAGGTGCTGATTTGTGTTCTGTAGGATTGTAACAGCACCTCTGGCCTCTACAGATTAGATGCCAGTAACACACATATGCGTGTGTATGCATACAGGCATACACCCAGTTGTGAAGAACAGAAATGTATCCAGCCTTTGCTAAACCACTGGTGAAAACCACTGGTATACACTAAAAGACAAAGTTTGCAACGAAAAGATGTTGCCATAGGTTCAAATGTACAGATGTCAATAGATGGAAAGGTTCTAACACTGAACTGAGGAGTTTAAAACTTAATCTCTCAGATTATAAAATTCCTATGTAGATTTTCAGAGAGGCGCTCTTGTGATCTTGCCCTGCTCAGTTATGTATCAGATCTAATAGCCTGGAGAGAGACTGATAGTCACAAACAAAGCAGTTGGGTACAAATTATGTAAATTTTAAAGAGTGGTCAAATCTAAGAAAAATTTAAAGAAAATCTTTACAAAGATTTCTTTGTCTAGTAGGTAGGACGAATGATACCAAGTTGAAAAGAAATGAAATGTGGTCAGTCATACAATTGGAGGTGTATGACATACAATTGGAGGTTAGTTAAAGACACACATTTTCAAGACATATTTAACAAGTGTTTACTGAATGTTAATAATCACAAAGAGAGTTGTGCAAGGAGCTGGGAGAGAATTTCAGACATGAGAAAAAGCTGAATAAGATTAGTTTCTTCCTTCAAAGATATTTTCAGTAGAATAGGGGAAATAGATCAGTACATAAAAAATACAAAAAAGTAAATCCAGGATGAAGGGAGGTCAGTATTCAGTACCAGGTGATGGAAAAAGACATCCTCAAGGTTTCAAACTGAAACATTGATATTTTGTAGATAGTATTTAAAATTTAGATTAAGATTCATTTATAGGTTTTGATATAAGTATAAATTATTTTTAATTCCATATTTAACTGCACTGATGTTGTGATAAGAGATAACAATGTGTCTGCTAAAGTCTGAAACTGGTGTTCAAATGCCTGAAAAATGTAAACATGTGACAGGTATTAATCAGTCAACTAAATGGTTGGCTATTAATTTTTTAAATAACTTTTATAGCTTTTTCTATAATATCAATGGATTATGACTTTTTACCTTGTTCTTCTAAAATATTTGGGGGGGAGGGTGGATAGAAGGATGGAAGAGGAAAACAGAAAACTCACCAAGAACACCTGGTGTTAGAAAACAAAAGTGATGGTTTGACTAAATCTGCATTACACAAATGGGATAATATTCTTTGGTCCAAATGGAAAGTACTGTGCAGATATATGTCCTAAAACCTGATAACATGACTCACAAAATAAGTACACCTTTAAATACAATAATCCACAGTTCTAAAAAGAGAGCAGAAACATAGAAGGATAAAGCCTAAGGAGATTAAGAACAGGCAAGTAACCACGCCTTTGGGAGCAGGTTGTGTAAGGTAGGTCACAACATCCCCAGTAGTCTTCCAACCCAATCTACTCTAATTGGCTCAATAAAATGGGTGCCAACTACCTGAAAGATACCTAGAATTCTACAGCTAACCTAAAGTCTTCCCAATCTAGTCATAATCATAAATAGTTAAGCCAGAGCAAATAATCACCACCAGGTGGTGCCAAATCAAAGCCAGTCCCAGAATGGATTTGGCTAGGCCAGCACCTTGCCACACCCTTTACCCCCCACTCCCCCCGCAGCTAGCTGTGCAGGTTCACCCACTGTTTCATTCATTTCATTCATATAGCAATAAAGTGACCTCATATTTTATGCAGCTAAAACTTTTGAACCCATGTAGCATATTATAGCAGAGAAGGAAAGGTTACTGTAATATACATGGGGGGAGGGGCAGTGAACACTTGGGTTTATTAAGACTAGTCACAGAATAATTTTTAAAAAATGTTTTTGCTTTATGTCATACTTCATTAATATAAAATCAGATAAAGTCTTAAAAATAGGTAATCATAAACAAGAATGCAATGTACAAAAAGTTCTGACCAATCAAGACTTTAAATAATTAAATATAAACACAATACTTCTTAGCATTCTCACATGGCTCTACTAATGAACCATGATCTTCAACAAGAATGAAAGAATGTAACATCAACGATCCCTTTAAATAAAGTTAAAGAACCTATAGCTATTTTGTCTTTAGAGTATAAAACATGTGGACTATAATAATAAAGACAAATCTTCATACCCTACCCCCAATGTAAAAACTTTTTTTGAAAATTTCTCTAAATTCCTTTAAGAATAACTTCAAATTTTTCAGTAAAAGACTTCATGGAGCCCTGGCTGGTGTGGCTCAGTGGATTGAGTGCTGGCCTGTGAACTAAAGGGTCACTGGTTCAATTCCCAGTCAGGGCACATGCCTGGACTGTGGGCCAGGTCCCCGGTTGGGGTGTGCGAGAGGCAATCACACATTGATGTTTCTCTCCCTCTCTTTCTCCTTCCCTTCCCCTCTCTCTGAAAATAAATAAATAAAATCTTAAAGAAAAAAAGAAGACTTCATGGAAAACTTAGCCCTCTCAATCTCCATCCTATCCCCACCACCACCACCAGATTTTAGCACTGCTTATATGTTATACCTGTCAAGATCTGATGACTGTATGTTATGTATTCATCTGAACAGAACCACTACACTTAGTTACAGGCTATCATCAACCAATTCATTCTCTTGCTAAAATCAAGTCATCCAATTACTCCTTGACTAATCAAGGCTGTTTTGGCTTTTTCTTTTTTCAAAAGGTACTCAACAGCATAAACAGTTCACTTACAAGAAATGGAAAGGGGCTAATCAGCAGAATTATTGTTTTGCTGCTACAATTTGCAGTATTTAAATTTAGTTGCTGATTGGACTGAAAGTTTTATGATATAGCATATGTAACTAGTTTAATACAACTGTGAAGCTGTGAAGCTGTATTGTCTTGCCATGACTATATTGGTCTGCTTTGTAAGATAGACAATTAACTAATTTATTTAAAATAAATACATGTTAAACATAAGTTTCAGTACACTTTCCCTCATACATTGGTTTTATAAGCAAAGGCAACAAGCTATTAATGCCTAAGCATTATTTCTAAAGTCAGCAAATGTGCACACACGTACACATGTGTTTGTTCAATGTGTATAAAAACTACAATTGCTTAGTGCTTGGGTTTTTTTGTAAGATTTTATTTATTTTTTAGAGAGAGGGGAAGGAAGAGAAGAGAAACTTCTTCCCTAGAAAGGAAGAGAAATATCAATAGGTTGCCTATCACATGGCCCCAACTGGGGACCCAGGCATGTGCCCTAACCAGGAATTGAACCATCAACCTTTTGGTTTGTGGGACAACACCCAATCCACTGAGCCACACTAGACAGGGAATGGGTTTTTAATCTGTATTTATTTTGGGTTCTAAGCAACAATAAACTAAAAAGAAATTATTTAAATTATTTGATTATTTAAGAAAATAAAGATTATCCAAAATGAGTACATATTTTAAATAAATGTGTGACTCCCCCATGTAATAAAACAGTGGACACTACTTTCTAAAATGTGTAATATTTCAATTACAAGAATAATTCTGGGTAAACACAAACTGTATAATAAAATTATTATCCATCAGTATTGTTACTCTTATCTATGTAGAGTTTGTGAGAGAGTATTTAAGAAGATGACTACTATAATCTAAACACTAAACTAAAACCTTGAATTTTGTTTATTCACTAAAAATAATGAAGAATTTATGTCAAAACCTTGGAGATGAGATCCAGTCTTTTAATTTGTTAAATGTGAAAATACATTAACAAAAAGGACACATTTTGTAGGAGGAAGACATACATGCTTTTATATTAAAATGAAAAGTTTGGCTTTTAAAAAACCTTAAAATATAACCAAATTCTATATACATTAAAATGATGCTGTCACTAGCCATCAACAAGAACTTATGGAAAGAATAACATAACAAACACATATAAGTAAGATTAAAACAATTTTGGAATCTTTTATCTATGTGCACATACTTTATATAAGTAACACTCTACAGGCATATGTTTTACATGCTAAGACCCATCTAGAAATACAATTCCATTCAGAACTGTAAAATTGTACTTCCATCAAATGTCTGATAGGAGCATTTGACATAAACAAACATTTCAGAAAAGGCTTAATTTCACAAATGCAGTGAAAAGGTATATAAATGCTAGTACCTTTCAAATCAACTATGCTTAATTTCCAAACAAATATGCTACCATTTAAATAATTTTTTAAAAACCATTAAGTCTGGTTACCTATGCTGAAATTTAAGAAAGCAAATAAATTAAAAACTAAAAATACATTAACAGAGAACCAATATTCTTTAAAGATGAATATTTCTCAGAGTAGGCACACCTGCCAATATATTAAAATAAGTAAAATCAACTACAAAAGTGATAAATCAACGCCATGGTAGACTTGACTTCTTGAGACAGCATTTTCAGCCGTCTTTTGTGGCTTTGTTTGGCGCCATAGTCCTTTAAGTTTTGTCTTCATAAAGCCCTAACTAGTTGTAATCATTTGCAGCCTAATTGTGGACATTTATCTGCTTTTCTTATGCATAGAACATAGCTATTAAAGCTGAATGGTGATGGTGTGAAGTATAGGTTAAATTGGGTGAAATTAAAGCAAATTACTCCGGGATGTGGAAATCTGAAAATAGAAACCACCAATGATTTGCAACCCTCTTGATGATCAGCTTCACAGAACCCTAAACGACAAGAAAACTTACATATTTTAAAGTTAACTAGGTTTTTTAAAAAATAATATGTATAAATGTATTTTTAACTACATGCACGTCTTAGTAATGGTGGAAAGATTATTTGTTTAACTCAGCTGCAATGTTAAAAAGAGCTCTCAGGTTTCTATTTTAAATAGTACAGTTCACTTCTTAAATAAGATTTTCTTTCCATCATATACTTTTTTACCCGTAAGAGTCCATCCAACTATATCAAACACAATAGTATACACATCATAAATTAACTTGCTAGCTAAGTTTTAACCCTGAGTAAAAGTATTAATACCAGAGATAATATAACACTGAAGTTATAGTAATAAAAGCAAATTAAAAAGATAAACAACAAATGTGTTATATCTAGGCTTCACATGTGTGTGTGTAATAGAGAAATCTGCATGTGTGACTAGCACACAGAAAAAAATAGAGGCCTAGCACTAACATAAAACATTAAAATACAATAATTTTATTTTCATTTATCTAAAATCTTACTGCTTGATCACAGATTTGGATAAAGACAATAAAAATATATCCATTTGCACTTTGCTAGACCACAATTTAAACCAGCCTACTCTAAAGCTAGAAAAATTTTCTAGCAATGAAACTGACATTATTCTTTTAATTGAATGCAACATAAAAAGCATACTTTGTATCTGGGAAAAGATGAAATTATACCATATGGCCCACACCTTCAGGGAGCTTATAGTCTAGTTGGAGCAATAAGACAAGCACATGTAACTAAATCATGGCTACATGAAATGGTACCTAAAAAAACAGAGCTCCAGATCTCAAACATAAGACAGGAAGAAGAGTAGAATGGTAGAAGTAAAGGAGTAAGATCACAGAGGATACCGATCTTAGAGAATAATGCTTTGCTAGACGTACAGCGAAGACAAGGGTGAAATGCATAAAGTACATTTAGAGAACAAAGAACAAATCCATCTGAGGGAAAGTTGGAACAGAAAAGAGAACACTGAAAAACATTAATGCTTGACAATGAAAAGCCTTGAGTACTAGCCAGAAAATGAAATTTCCAAGGAAGGCATGAATGTTTTACAAGAGGTAGTAACATAAACAAATGCAATGACTCACAAACAGTGACACATGTGATTGCTCAATGTCTATATATCACCAGTAAAGTTGATATGCCAAAGATGTGGTCCTCTGGAATATTAGCGATATCCATATACCCTAGGGGTTCTCCTTTTCTTGCCTTATACCAGGCTATAAAGGTACTGCTTCTTACTTAATAACTGAATCCTTATGTATTCATTATCTTTCTGTTTTAGAGTGAGCATAGTACAAAATGTAATATTCACTATAATATTCAGCTACTGGTAGATATTTGTGCATATTTTTAAACCATAGCAAAAATACTGCTAAATAATACTGCAATGTTAATAAAACTTAAGTAGGAAATTTAACAAAATGCACCCAATTATTTTCTGTTGTGGGGAAAATATGCCTATTTTGGGTCCCATCCCTCTACAGGATGGGACGCAAATGCTTGGACATAGTCACTATGGGACATAAGCATGGTTGAGAACCACTGCTCTTGAAGGAAGAAACTGGAGGAAAACAAGACTAGAACACCCATTTTCAAAAACCTCCTAGGGTACAGATGACTCCCAGCCTTGTCCTTGAGTCTGGTTCACTGGAGTACTACTTGGAATTCTGCATTTTAAACAAGATGTGTTTGATGCAAGTGATCCCAGCATTGCAGGTGATCAGCAGAAAGATCCAGCAAGAACATTTCACTAAGGTCACCGATAATGCATGAGAGCTGGAACCAAGAAGTGGTAAAGAGAATAGAGTAGGAAAGGAAGAGAAAAATATTTGCAGAAAAAACCAACAGAATTCGATGACTGAATATAGCAGTTATATACACAACAAAATAAATCATTATCACCTCTAAACAAAAGTAGGAGTCCTACTTAGAAAGCTGATCAAAAATTTAGACACCAGAAGACTTTTAACCTAGAAAGAAAAGACTTTCATTTAGAGAACAGACTTCATTTAACCAAATAAACAAAGACTGTTTAAAAATAAATAGTACTATACAAAACTTTTAAAATATGGCATTTAATAGTTTTGGATTTATACTACAGTCGCTATATCGTGGTTCACTTATTGCGGCCTCACTGTATCACAGGCTTTTTAAAAAAAAATAACATCTAATTCCATATCGCGGAGTTTTTGCTATATCATGGGATTTGGAGGTATACCGTACCCATATAGAATTTTATATGTTGTTAAAATTACGTAGGTTTAAGAGTGTAGAAAGTGTTTAAGAGCTTATGAAATGTTTATAAGAGTGTGGGAAAGGTTAATAAGACAGTGGGAAAGGTTTATAGGAGTGTGGGAAGGGTTTATAAAGCCTTAAAATATACAGAAATAATAAAATAAGTATAACGCCACTACTTCGCGGATTTTCACCTATCACGGGGGTCTCTGGAATGTAACTCTCGCGATAGGTGAGGGATCACTGTATGCCTTTCCCCCCGCCCAGGTAGACATGCTTAAAATTTGCACTAACCAATACAGAGCACTATGAGGAGGCTCTAATATCATTCTGCTTTATGTTTGATAATCCCACAAAGTAAAAGATCAGTTTCACTTCCATCGACAATAAACTTCACCACATATTTAATGAAAAAAAATTTTTATTATGACTCTAATTATGAAATTTCATCAGAATTATACTGCTTTAACTCACAATAGTGGAATGTTTTAAAACAATATTATGAGGTATTACCATGAAAAAAATATTGTACTTCTCAGTAAAAGAAGTCAAAGTAAGTAGTTCCCTAAAAACTTTTAAATATAAAATTTAACAGGCATTTTTCTCTCCACCCCAAATTAACAATTGCAAATAACGTTCAAGTTTGACACTGGAACGTACACATTTGTAGTCAGCTCCCCAACCCCCATTCAACCCCCACCCCTCCCAATTACTTCTTAGGGCTTTAAATACTTTCAGGTTAGATGATTCCATCTGCCCACAGCGACTGGTCAAGGATTAAGCATGGTCCAAGTAATCTCAAAACCTTCTATTGAAAGGCTAGGCCAAAGTCACTCTTTCTTCCCTGATGGATATAAACTAGAAACCACATGGCCAGTGAGAGGCTGGAAGCCATCTTAGAATAAAGTCGATCAAGGCAGAGGGCAGACACAGAAAGAAATTAAGTCCTTGGGGACAGTTCTGAATCAGTGGATCAAGTACTATCTGAAACTAGGTATATTATCTGTTCAACAGTACAAGGTGACAGATTATTTTTAAGCTATTTTGAAATAGGATTATATTGTAAATTAGAGATAGTTCAACTCAGAAAAAACTATGCTTCCTACCATAAGTAAAACATTGTAATAATGAGTATCTATAATCACATATTTTAAAATTAATGCATCCAATTGGTATAATATATCATGGAAACGGTATACTCAGGCCAACAGTCCTGGCCTCAGAAATGATCAGTTCTGCCATTAACTTGCCTAAGGTGTTTAGCTAACAACAATCTTTCTGACTCCTACATTCTTCATCTCCAAGCAGAGATATTATCTACTGAAGAAATTGTGTAGCAAAATCTTTGATAAAAAGATGGCACAGAATAAGTGTTGATGCTATCCCCTTTTCTGGAGACTCCATGCCAAGGAAATTCTTGCTCCCTTAAGTCTAACCATAGTCTATTCAGTTCAAGTTTTATTTTTCCCTTGGACATAAATGACTCGTTTAAGTGATGTTTAAACCCTTTATCAATCATGTGCAAAAGTACCACCTATAAAAGAAAATAGTGTGGGCTATGGTAAGCAAGGGCAGAAGTGGTGTAACGTGAATTTAAAGAGAAGCAGACCATGGTAGAAAATGTAGATCTTATATTCCATAGGAAAAAGAAAGCCTTTGAAGAGGACGCATGATCTAATTTACACTTTAAAAGACCATGCTACTGAACGTCAATCGCTGAGGAAGTTAATAATTTCTTTTTACTTCCATTCTCTGGAATATTACATGGCTATATAAAAAAGAGAAAGGGAAAATGAGAAAAAAACAAAAATCAATCATTAAATAAATAAAAATAGAAAGGGAAAGAACTATATATTGGCCTGAAAGAATGTCCATGATATATTATTAGGTATAAGTAAAGAATAAGTAAGTGACAATATATCATATAATGTAATCCATATTTTAGAAATAATAAAGAACCAATAAAAATATTTGAAAAAAAAAGAAATAGTATTAGTCTGACAAATTAAATAATTTCAGTAAAAGAGAAAAAAAAGAAGTATACTTTGTAAGTTACTGAGAATGTCTTTCCTGTTTTCATTGTCTAGCAAATTATCACTCATAGTTCAAATGTTACCTCTTAATACTTATCAGGAGATAATATCCGTAAATTTTTATATACCCGATGAATGTTTTACTTTTGACCCAACTTCTGGAATTTCAACTCGCAAACTAAAAATAAGCCAATGTAACTTACAAAAGGAACCTAAATTTTCCTCTTGTGCAGCAGAAAGATATAACAAAGCCTCTGAGAAGCAGTTTCCTAGGCAGACTAAAGACAGCTATCACTCTATTAGGTATGAATTTGTAGACAAAAAAAGGACTAGGAAGCTTCAACAGGAACCCAACTGTGGGAGTGGCAGTTCCAGTTCATATACCTGGGAAACTCAATCTGAACAGGAAGTGAAAAATCTTAAAAAAAAAAAAGTTTACTGGAATGGGGCTCTGGTCCCCAAAAAGAAAGTTGTTTTTATTGCTACCATTGCAGGGTGTAACAGGAATCTTCTACCATTTTGCTAAGTATCTCCATTTATATAATTTTAAATATCTTTAAAATTCTGTTCTGTAATAATAAGTCTATTACAAAATTTCTGTTAGTGATAATCATCAGTACTATTTTTAAAATAATGCCACACAAAGATGTGGTAAAATATACTTATTGTACTGTTGATTTATCTACCTACTACTTCAATTTATGGCCCCAATTACCCTGCTAAGAGATATTATTACATTGGACCTTCTTTAAGGGAAAAAATATCTTAAAAGTTCTCTTCCCCTATTGTGAATATTTTGTTAAGAATTCAATTATTATGTCACCTTTTATAATACTGTGCTAATAATTGTTATGCAAGATTAACTCACATTAAAAAGTATCAACAATCATGTCTTAAAGAATAAGACATGATTGTTTTTAAAAAGGAGAAAAAAACCGAGGTCAATTTCCTCCACCAGTAAATATAAACTTGTTACTGACAATTCAGTCACTAACACACTAACTGAATCTTTTACATCTTCTTTAATTCACCCCGAAGGCTGTATGAGAGATAGCACAGTACAAGTCAAGTCAGAATCTTTAGAAATGTAGCCCTTACAATTATCAGTGATTCATTCAACAAAATTATATAATGTAACAATCAAGGTATGATCCTAATATATTAATACTAAGGATAAAATACTATGTAATAATCAATTTAAAACTATGATTATAAATATTTTGGTAACAAGTTGAATTTAACTATAAATCTCAAATACCTTCTTCTTAAGGTTCAAAACCCACTGCCTTAATATGCACACTATCACTATAGGAAGTAAAATATACAATGCAACTCTGATAAAAAAAATTGTATCCCAGTTTTGTTGTGCCACTGAGTTACTGGGTAGTATATAAAAATTCCACTCATGGGCTTCCACTTTCAATAAAGGCACAGTAACATCCCACTGGAAAACCACCACTCCCCAGTCTAGAGGGAAAATATACTATGGAACAAGAACAGGGTAATAAAAGCAGCTATCTAAAGGCACTGGAGACTGGTTGAGAACACTGCTTAAAGGAGGGGCGTTATAAGAATTGAGTTCCCCTTTTCAGGATTTTCAGCCTGGGGCCAAGGGCAGGCAGCATAGCACAAAAACCAAATAAACTGTCTGGAATAGGGAACCAGAAAACTAATGCCAGAGAAACTGTGGCAATAAAAGAGTGCAAAGGGACAGTAAAGTGCAAGCAAAAATAGAGGGAATTACCAACTTCAGTTCGAAGACCTCCTTGCCTGCTGACAGAACCATGCATGGGCAGGGCATACTCAAAGCAGAACAGTTAGACAAAATACCTGAGGGGAAACTACAGCTGCCAACTAAGAAATGTAGTTTGCAGTTGAAGTCCAACTGCCTGCTAATATAAAAGAAACAATACATATCAGAAAAAAAAAACAAGGGAATCCAGAATCACAATTTAACATTCATAATGTCTAGGATACAATCCAAAATTACCTAAGGAAAATCAAACATATTATTAAGAGAAAAAAAAAACAAGATGGAACTGAGATGCCCAGATCTTAGAAGTAGCTGAGGAAAATGTTTAAGTGACTAAAGAGTAAGTTAACTTCTAGATAAATCAATACAAATTATCTAGCTTGAACAACCCCCCAAAATAAGATTGAACAAAAATGAACAGTCTGAGGAACCTATCAGAATATATAAAATGGTCCAACATGCACATAACTGGAATCCTAGGAGAAGAGGGGAAAGACATGGAGAGAAAAAAATATTTGAAGAATTAATGAATAAAACTGTACCGTAATTACTGAGAGAGAAATTTACAGAATGAAGAAGCTCAATAAACACCAAGAATAAATTCAAAGAAGTCCATGCAGAGATATACTCAGGGGCAGACACAATAGCAGAAGTAAGACACAAATGTCAAACAGTTGTTGCATTCGAGATCTGAGGACCACCATGATTTTTATCTCTGTCACGGTCCTCAAAACAGCTTTGTGATCCCTCTCTCCTACATACACACAGAAAAAGACAATGTTGGGGTTGATCTGAAGATGGCTGGCTGATCCCTCTGCTCTATACAGATGGGTCTAAAGCCAGAAGCAAGTCATGCCCTGAAAACTGTGAACAGTAAATACTCAGGAATGTAAAATCAAGTAGGTCTTCCGTCCAAGTCTGAATCAAAGTTGGTCCAGGTATTTGGGAACTTCATTTCTGATCACTCTCCAAAAATGGAGAAGCATAGGCTTTTTGACTATCAGAACCTATTTCTATACTGACAGGACCCTCAAGAAGCCAAACCAAGAGAGAAAGGCCCAACACATACAACCTATAAACACATTCCTGATCATAAACACTCACATTCTCAGGTAACAGGGTCAAATGGGCTTGGCCACAGCAAGGACATGACCATTTTAGGAAGTGCTGGCTTTCTACCTTTGGACCCAGCTGAACAGAGGTAGCTACTTTCAATTTTTGGATACTGAAGGGGACCAAAGTTTTGCCAATCTAAAGCTGCCTTTGATATTTAGCTGGTTATTAAGAAACAAAAGAGTCAGAAAGAACTTTTGACTCTTTCTCCTTTTCTGCCTAAAAGATTCATATGGAAAAAACCTGCTTCAGTAAGGGAACCTTAACATAATCACCTAAGAACTAGACAGGAAGACTCCAAGCAAGCAGAAGCATGTTTACTACCTTTCCACTGTGTCCCACTGTACCTGAGTCACCTAGCAAGAATTTGCCTGCGGAATGCTCTACTCTTCCTCAACTACCTGCGAATTGTTTGTTCTTATTTCTGAAATTTAAGACACCCCCCCTTACACCTACTTTTGCTCCTTTATCCAAAATGTCATATATACCTAGTGTTGCCTCACTGTCTTTGGAATTTTCACGCTTATGCAAATTCCCCATGCACATGTATTAAAAATTTGATTTTCTCCTGTTAAAAAAAAGTGAGGAGCTAACTGTAAAAGCAGCAAAAGAAAAATGTTTCAATTAATGTCTGACTTCTCATCAGAAACTAAGAAGGCCAAAGGAGAATGCAACATTTTTAAAGTGCAGAGAGAAAAACCAAAAACCTGTCAACCAAGAATTTTATATACAGTGAAAATATTCCTAAAGAATAGAGCTGACATAAAGATATTTTCAGATGAAAGAAAACTAAAGAGAATTCACTGCCAACAGCCCTGCACTATAATTAATGCTAAAGAAAAGTCTTCAAATTTAAGAGATATAGAACCGCAAGTTCTCAGAAAAGAGTAAAGAACATCAGAATGGCAAATAATCTGGGTAAACACAAGATCACCTTTGTTCCTTTTATGCCTCTTGATTTCTTTATAATACAAATATATGTTTAAAGCAAAAGTTTTTTTCTGGGATTTATTACCTGTCAATAAAATGTATACTTTAAAATGGTTAACTTTATATTATGTGACATCTTAATTTTGAAAAATTGGGATTTTATATATATACAGTATTACATATTACAAATACAGCAATAAAGGACTGGAAGGACATACAGGCTTATATACTTCAGGTTTTTATATTTTATAGAAAGTGACACAATATAAAGTATATAAACGATAAGTAACTTAAAGACATCTATACGCTACCTGTTAAAAGAATGTATACTGTAATTACTAAAGCAACTGAAAAAGAAAAAGTGAAGAAGTCTTGTTAAAAACCAAAGTGAATATTTTTTAAAAATCCTAAGAAGTCATCAAGAGACCACCACCCTACCCACCTTATGGGCCCATCCTAGCTGTTTCCAGTGTCCTTTCCATAAAAATGGACTGTCTTGGCTCATTCTGCAGACTTTCCTAAAATCTCTCAAAGATTTACAAACCTGTTCTGGCTGGTGTGGCTCAGCTAGTTGGACATTGTCCTGTAAACCGAAAGGTGGCAGGTTCAATTCCAGTAAGGGTACAGGCTTAGGTGACGGCTTCGGTCCCAGGTCAGAACATGTGTAAGAGGCAACCATCAATGTTTCTCTCCCTCTCTTTATCCCTGCCTTCCCCTTTCTCTGATGTTTCTCTTGCACATGACATTTTTCTCCCTATCTTTTTCCCTCCCCCTCCTCACTAAAATGTATGAATGAATAAATAAAAATCTTTAAAATCAGAAGCATGTCATCATGTGAGAATTAAAACAAAAAGGTTCATAAACCCCAAACAAGCACCATCCGAGCTCCTTGTACCCATTATACCTCTTGCTAAATAGCCCCAGGCACAGCACTAGTGGCAGCCGGCCTTGGTTAGCCAATTGGCCTCTCCTCAGCACCAGCATGCCCAACAAAAGTAGCAGCCATCTGGAGATCTCTCTGTTGCTTACGTTGAGTGGCCCTAGGCAGAGCATAGGTGGCAGCTGTCCTTGGCCTGCAACTCCCAGGAGGTCCCAGAGCCAGCGCACCCAGTGGACAGGTTCAGACCATGCTGGAGCACCAACCAACCATCACCATCAGTAACACATTCAAGGGGCAGACCTGGCAGACACAAGAGCCCAGCTGAAACAGTCCTGCTCTATAGGATCAACCCCAGAACAACAGCCCCTCCTAAAAACCTGGGGGTAAATGCTTCCCATTGACTTGCCAATAGCAATTAAGGCTCAACTACAACAGGAGGGTACATACAGCCCACATGAAAGGTGGTGGCACACCTGGAGTACCCGGCTCAGGTAATCAGGGACGCTGTGCCACTGGACCCTACCAGACACCTGCTACATACGACCTCTCTTCCAAGACCAGGAGACATAGCAGCTCTATCTAATACATAGAAACTAGCACAGGGGGACAGCCAAACTGAGGAGACAAAAAACATGTCCCAAATGAAAGAACACAACAAAACTCCTACAAAAAAAAGGACTAAACAAAATGGAGAGAAGCAATCTACCAGATGCAGTTAAAAACAGAACACTGGTTATAAGGATATGCAAAGAACTTAGAGGAAAAGTAGATAAGCTTAGTGAGAATTTCAACAAAGAGACAGTAAACATAAAAATGGGGATAGAAAACATGAAAAATAAGCAGTCAGAAATGAAGAATGCAATAACTAATGAAAAATACAGGGAATCAACAGTGGAGTAGTAGATAAAACAGAAGATCAAATCAGAAATTTGGTAGATGAGAAAGCAGAAAACACCCAATCAGAGCAGCAAAAAGAAAAAAGAATACAAGAAAATGAGGACAGTTTAAGGAGCTTCTGGGACAACTTCAAGCATACCAACATTTACATCAAGTGGGTGCCAGAAGGAGAAAAGAGAGGGCAAAGAATTGAAAACCTAAGTGAAAAAAAATGATGGAAAACTTCCCTAACCTGGAGAAGGAAATAGACGTATAAGCACAGAAAGCTCACGCAGTCCAAACACCAAAAAACATCATTATTAAAATGCCAAGGTTAAAGACAAAGAGAATCTTAAAAGCAGCAAGAGAAAAGCAGTTAGTTAGTCACCTACCAGCGAGCTCCCTTAAGACTCTCAGCTGATTTATCAACAGAAACTTTGCAGGCCAGAAGGGGCTGGCAAGAAATATTCAAAGTGATGAAAAGCAAGGATCTAGAATCAAGATTACGCCACTCAGCAAAGCTATCACTCAGAATTGAAGGACAGGTAAAGAACTTGCCAGACAAGAAAAAGCTAAGGGAGTTCATCACCACCAACCCAGTATTATAAGAAATGTTAAAAGGTATTCTTCAACAAAAAGAAAAATACCAAAATGATTAATAAAATGGCAATAAATACATATCTATCAATAATTACTTTAAATGTAAGTGGATTAAATGCTCCAAACAAAAGACATATAGAGGCTGAGTGGACAACAAAGCAAGATCCCTACATATTCTGTCTACAACAGACTCATTTCAGATTGAAAGACACGTACAGACTGAAAGTAAAGGAATGGAAAAAGATATTCTGTGAAAATTTAAATGAGAAAAAAAAGCTGGGGTAGCAATACTTATACAAGACAAAACATACTTTAAAGTATAACAAGAGGCAAAGAAGGACCTAGCAATTCTACTTCTGGGTATTTATCCAAAGAAAACCAAAACACCAAATTAAAAAGACATGTTTATTGCAGCATTATTTACAACAGCCAAGATATGGAAGCAACCTAAGTGTCCATCAATAGATGAATGGAGACAGAAGAGTGGTATTATATACAATGGAATGTGACTCAGCCACAAAAAAAGAATGAAATCTTTCCATCTGCAATAACATGAACAGACCTAGAGGGTATTGTGCTGAGTGAAGTAATTCAGATAGAGAAAAACAAATGCCAGATGAATTCATTTATATGTGAAATCTAAAAATAAATAAATAAATGAAAAAGCAGAACAGAAACAGATTCATAAATACAGATTTTGATGGTTGCTAGTGGGAAGGGGTCAGGAGGATGGGTGAAACAGGTGAAGAAATTAATAACTACAAATTGGTAGTTACAGAATAGTCATGGGGATGTAAGGTACAGGACAGGGAATATAGTCAATAATACAGGGTGAAGCAAAAGTAGGTTTATAGTTTTTAGTACACAAAACAGTTTATTCTTATATTATCTACTAATTATTATATTATTTTCCATACCAATAACTGTAAACCTACTTTTGCCCTACACTGTATTGTAATAACTATATATCATGTCAGATGGGGACTAGATTTATTGGAGTGAACACTTCATAAGTTATATAAGTGTCTAATCACTGGGTTGTATGCCTGAAAGTAATGTAATATTCTATGTCAACTGTAATTGAAAAATAAAATCTTATTTTCAAAACAAGAACATGAAATCATCAAATAAACAAAAAATTTCAAAAATTATTCTGGGTCTCAGGTTTCTACAAGAAAGTGAAAGGTGATAATAATTTAAGTTAGTAAAAATAGAAAAAGTTATTTAAAACATCAATGTGTAATATGTTGTGACAAATAATGAATAATGAAAATTTGAGGGGAACAATTTGCTGGAGGGGGAAAAACATGCTACTCCTAATGATTTATTAACTTTCCTAGATTCCCTTCCCTATACTTTGGAGCTTTTCTAAACACTTTCTCGTGCTCTGTGGCTATGCAAAGAAGCTCTTCACTCAGTCCTTAAGATATTAAAAGCTGGAAACTTCACCAAAGTAAGCCCCTAGACCTAGAGAGATAAAGAGCTTCTTATCACAAAAAGATGGAGAATGTATTAAAACAATGAAAACACAGCATGCTTTTGCAACAAATTTATTTTCAAAAAGAACCACTTCATTTCAAATGTCAAACTCAATGCAAAATTTTGTTTTTCAAAAGCTTTCTTCAATAAAGCAGTTTATTTCTGTGCTATTTAGTTCACTGTATTTTTACAAGCACCAGGCTGAGCAAACCATGATTGAGAGAAGCCATCTTATGCACATTGCTGTTGTCCCACATCATTCAGAACAAACCTTTTTAGATCGTTAACTACCACAGGAGTGCTGATTACACAGGCACCAGCAATTTCCTAACCAATGACCACCTGAACAATGATGTGTTCAGCTTCTCAGACCCTGCAGCCTTTCAAAGGTGAATCATTTCACAGTTTGGAACTAGATCTCCATAGCAACTTCCCTTTGAGGGTTTTAGAATCACCATCCAGTAATTCTATGATCATCAAGCTCAACCATTCCCAATGGTTCTTTTCACAGCAGATGGAAAAGGAAGCCTTGAAATTTTACAGTCTATTTCAAGTAATTCATCTGGCAGCCTATTAGAATTCAAAATATTTCGACCTTCAATCACAAAGCATGTTATCTGAAGCTGTGGTGATCTCAAGTCAAGACAAGCAGACGTTTTAGTCTAATCATCCATGATGAGAAGAGACTGACAAAAACTCTTAATTCAACCACCATCAAAATGCTTATTTTAACTGCATGAAAAGTCTTTCAACAGGCAATGAAAACACACCATGTACCATTTTATCACAACCTTCTGTTCAAGGAAAATATGAATTCTGAATATTGACATGGATCTCTGTGCTTCTTAGACTGTTTGGAACAAATATGTTTCTTAAAAGTCAGCATATATCATATTTAAGTGCACTATTACTCTCTGCTTGCAAAAGCCAGAAACCATAAGCAAATGGCAATAGATTTTGACAATGTCAGTCAGTTTAATAAAATCAAGTACATTTGGATCTCTCAAATTTGGGGCAACCTATGACTTGCTTAATCAGAAAATAACATTCCTCAGGAAGTTAATACCAATTAAGAGCGCAAGGCAGACCTTAAACAAAAACTTAACTTACAAAAAGTCACTGACTATTCCCAAATTCAACTAATTCTCTAATGGTTTCAAAATTTTTTTAAATATTGGATTCAATCACATTAAAAGCTGTACATTTCAAACTGCTAATAAATGCACTTAAGAAGTTTTTTTATCCAAACCCTTTCATACTTGAAAATTCAACTATGTGCAATAATTCATTAAATAAATAATTTTCAGAATTACACATATAAACCAAATATAGGTATTTATTTCAGTATTTACAAATGTTTAGTGGCATATGACTAATCAAATCAAAAAACAGTTCCCAATGAAGAGCTAAACTAACTTTAAGAATAAACCAAACACTGGTAGAACAATGAAACTAAAACCTATAAATCACTAAATCATGTCAAAGCAGATTTTTTTTAATCAGAACATAAAATATTAACTATTTTTGCATAACCTCAAATATATAATGGAACATGGAAATATACATGGTTTTCTAAACAAGACCACCTAGTGTCTTTATATAGTTAATGACTCTTGAACTAAGCCAATTTTAATTTATGAATCCACCTCCTTCCACAAAGAAACACTATAAACAAACAGCAGTACAAAGCCTCAGTGATTTGGAAAAAGATCTAAATTTAATCATTTCATGAGCAAGAAAAATTTTAATACTCAACATCCTTAAGACAAAATTAGAGACACAGACATACACACACTTCATATGCTTAAACTGTTACTTTCTGCATAAATTGTGCCAGTTAATTTAAACTATCTTTATCTGAACCTATAAAATAAGCATATTCCCAGTCAAATACATATATTTTATTTCCTGCTTAATATCTTTAACTTAAGAATCATGCTTGGTTTTGCCCTGCCTGAAGTGGATCAGTGGATTGAGCAGCAGCCTGTGAACCAAAGGGTCGCTGGTTTAATTCCCAGTCAGGGCACGCGGCCTGGGTTGTAGCCCAGGTCTCCAGTAGAGGGTATGTGAGAAACAATCACACATTGCTGTTTCTCTCCCTCTCTTTCCCTTATGTCTAAAAATAAATAAATAAAATCTTTTTAAAAAAAAAAACAGCTATAAGATTCATGTTTGGTTTAAATATCTAATCACAAAAAGAGACGATAGCAAAAGTATTATATGTTGTAGAATCAGTTCCCCAAAACTGGTACAAACTAGATAAACTCCTGAATTTTGAAAAGTAGTACAAGTTTTTAAAGAGAAAATAAGCAATTTAACAATTATTTCAAAGATAGCATTATTAAACTTTCCTTCTTGGAAATATTTCTTACTTTGAAATTTTCCACTTCCACCAGGAAGTATAGAGGAGTAGACTAAGAAAGAAGCCTTAACATTAAGCTCTATTTGTCTTATTTTGGATTCATTTAGTTTATGATCTGAGCTATGTAACAAATTTAAACCAAGGATAATGCTTAAATTTTAAAAAAATAACAAAAAATTATATGTACATATTCATTCATACAGTTTCCATTTTTAACCATAAGTACAACAGTATTTAAAAAGAAATAACAGGGCCCTAGTGGGGTAGCTCAGTTGGTTAGAGTGTCTCCTCATACACTAGGGTTGCGGGTTCACTCTCCAGTCAGGGCACATAAAAGAAACAACCAAAGAATGCATAAATAAGTGGAACAACAAATCGATGTCTCTCTCTCACTCTGAAAAAAAAAATCTATTAAAAAGACAGAGAGACAGAGAGACAACAGGCCCAAAATGGAGTCACTTATGCACATTAGCAAACCAAGACTTAAGACTTAACCTAACTACAGTTTCAGCTTCCCAAGAATGCAACCTTACCGTTCAACATGGAATTACCTGGTCAGGGCTAGAGAGATAATCTGTCCAAAAGGCCCTTCTGTTTTCTTTAGGAGGGCAACCATGCCTGAAACAATACATTCTTTGCTAACAACTTCTTTTTTTCTGCCCCCTTTCCACCTTTAAACACATCTCCTTTTTTATGCTAGATGGAGCTTCTTTCTATTTGCTAGATGGAATGCTGTCCAATTTATAAATCACTTAATAAAGCCAATTAGACCTTTAAATTTTAGTTGGTTGACATTTTGTTATTTAACAGTAGTTTATTTTACTCATACCTAGGGGGCTAAAACACAACGAAGGGAATCAGAAAAAAAAAAAAACTAATGAAATTCTCAGTAATACCCTAAATTCTCAAAGTGCAATTTAATGGCTTAAGTTTAACATCAATGTGAAAAACTGCTAGCTATTAGTATATCAAAGTTTAAATAAACAAAAACTTCTCCAAATAGTTATGCATGGACATTTTTCATAAAATCTGAGTTCAGTTTATTAAATACTCCAAAATTCATGCCCACATACTGGATACTCAAATATATAGTATCTTTGTTGGTCTATAAGGCTATTTCATGTGTACTCTATCTTAACTTAGGAATACTTAAAATTCTTCACTATCAATAATTATGAAGCCTATAAATATTTTTGCTCAATTATCTGTAAAACAGAAAGAGACTCATACAGGGTGACCTGACAATATATAAAGGCTATATAGACATTTCTATTGCTAATATTAAAATAAGCATCCTAAAATGACACCCCCCTTGTAATACAAAGAAGATTTCCTTGACTAATTCTGAGTTACAAATTCCATCATTTGTCTTAATTCTCTCATTTGACTGTGAACTTTTTAAGGACAGATATATTTTGCATTTACTAACCTAGCCCTTACAGTTTTATATCTGAAATTGTAGGTACTTAATAAATGTTTGCTACTAATTATTAGATAGTAGTGATGGCTATAATTCAAAACTCCATGTTCCTGAAACATTCTGGATTAGTATCTAAGCTTCCCTTTTATTTGCCAGTGAGAACCAGAAATGGAAAAAGATTAATTTACTGAGAAAGCTTAACAAAAGAGGAAATAACTTGGTATCTTTATTTTTTACTTTTATCTTCCCCTTCCTTCACCAAATGTACAAGAAACCTGTTCCTAACAATAAGCAAATATACAACTACTGAGTTTAGCAGCCTAGGGGAAACTTAAGTTTATTTTATAACATATAATCAACCAACATACTATAATTGAAGTACATTGAAAACAGCAGTTACTAGCTAATTAACAAAACTAGAAACATATCTCTCAATAAAGGGAAAAAATCTAAAGATTACATAATAAAATATACTTTGTTTTAAATGTAAGTCATATGGCACACAACTTTACATTCAGTATAATACTACCATAATTACCAAATGTGCCCATTTTTATTCTTATCAATAGCTATGCCTACATTTTGACTACAAAATACTGGGAACATGTAAGTAAAACCAGACTAGTCAGCTTTAAGTCCAGCATCATAATTTCAGCCATATAATCCAAATACAGATGTGTATGTATGTGTGTGAATACTCTGTTTCTTCAAATAGCAAAAGTGTAGTTACCACAGTACTTGACCTCTGACTGGGGCAGCAATCTGAAAGAAAACGCCTCTAGTAAATGTGTTACGCCTCAGATAAGACAGCAGGATGTAGCATAATGGCTAAAACCTCTTTCCTAAAGACAGTGATACTACTTCTGTGATATTCTAAGTCTCCAATACACTGGGAACACAAAACTTCAGGTGGACCCTTTTCTATTAGAGTAGCCAGCTCTGACAGAACATTCAAGTATGAAATCACAAGTTACACTAGAATTCTGGCATACATAATTTGATCCTGGCAACCTGGGAAAAGAATAAATATCTAAAATGGTAAAAGTATACTATTTATGAGCTGTTTGTAATAAATGCTAAAGCCTTAAAAATAAACAATATTAACAGTATGTTTTGGTTATGGAGGCAGCGTAATAACAAGTAACAAAAGCTTTTAAAATATGCATACCCTTTGACTTAGTAATTTCAACTTTTAGAAATTTAGTCTTGGGGTGGGGGATCAAGCAGGTGGACAATGGTGTGTATAAGGTATGGACAAGGAGGTTTGGGGCATCACTCACCCCCTCATTAAACAAATATTGAGGAGCACTCATGTGCCCACTGTCATAGGAGTTGCATTTTAGTAGGGAAAAACTGATAATAAGTAAAGAGATAGTAAGTTAATGTTTAACTAAACAAAATGTTGAAAAAGGAGCAACTGACAACATGGAGGTCACTGGACTGGACAACAGCACTCCTAAAAAGTTCTTTTGGTAGCAAAGCCTCACTGGAGTTAAAAAAAAAAAAAGGGAATATGAAGGAGTGGAGATAGTATAAACAGTCTCCTCAATTTCAGGAACAGAGAAAAGAAGCAGTAGCTGAACGGGGTCACTAAACACGTTTGCATGGCCATGAGAACAAAGCAATAGACAGGAAACATGATACAGAGAAGAGAGGGCATGACAGCAGGATCGCAGTCCTACATGAGAGAGGGGAGCAAATTTAATGTGCAAGTGAAGGGGTTGCCTTGGCAGGGACATGTCACCTGTCACACGAAGAGGAAAGGTGGAGTATATGATACAGGTGGATATTGGATGAGAGAACTCAGAAACACAGGCCCCACTGGCTTTGGGGCCCTTGAATTTGCTGTTGCCTCTGTGCCCAAATACCTACATGACTTGATCCCTTACCTCCTTCAGTTTTTTTTTTAAACATATTTTATTGATAATGCTATTACATTTGTCCTACTATCCCCCCTTCGTTCCCCTCCTCCCTGAACACCCTCTCCCACTCCCCCCCTTTAGTTCATGTCCATGTGTCATAAGTTCTTTAGCTTCTACATTTCCCCTTCTATTCTTGCCCTCCCCGTCTATTTCCTATCTACCCTCTATGCTACTTATTCTTCATACTTTCCCCCCCCCTCCTCCCACTTCCTTGTTGCTAACCCTCCATGTGATCTTCATTTCTGTGTGTCTGTTCCTGT